>VZTQ01015221.1:197300-595061 GCA_013400755.1 Pelecanoides urinatrix
CCTCCCGCGCCTCCCCCCCCGGCCCCGCCGCCCGCTGCGGCCCCTGCGAGAGGGCGGAGGAGGCGGAGGCGGGCATTTCCCGGTGCCCGCCAGCCTTTCCGAGCGGGACCCGCGGCCCTTGCTGTGAGGAGACGCGGCCGCTACGCGCGGGAGCCGCGACGCCCTGCCCTGCCCTGCGCTGTCTGGCGGGCGGGAGGCGGCGGCACCGGGCGGCACGGTAACGGCGGGGAGAGGGGGAGGGAGGGCAGCGCGGCTCCCCGCGGCGGGCCGCGACCTGCCTGAGGGGGCGCGCGGGCGGGCGGGCGGGCTCCGCGGTGGCGCCGCCATTTAACGGCGTGACGGCGGGTCCCCCGGCATGTCGTGAGGCGGCGGTGTCGGGACAGCGAGGGAGGGGGTGCAGCTGCGCCCGGCGAAGCGCCTTGCGGGTGTGCTGAGGGAAGGAGCGAGCTCTGGAAGCTGCGTGAGCGGGAAAACCTCGTGTGTCAATACAAAACCCTCTCACCCTGTTTTCCTGTGTTTAATAGAAAACAGTTAAATGGCTTTACATTTTTATATGGTTTCAGCAGGGGGCGGTAGCTTTCCTCTTAATTAATTCTGCCTTTTGGGCTGTTACCTCTTAATTCATCTATGCGTTGCGAAAGGTTGCCTAGAATGGAGAACTAAGATGGCTTGGGCAATCTGAGGTAACATCAAGTCGTTGTTAAAGGTTATTTAAAATAATTTTTAAAGTATCGTTATATTAGGTCATCATAGCCCAGGATCTTGCAAAAATCCCTCTAGTTTCTAGTGGCAGTAAGCCATATGAAGAAAATGAGAAGCTGGGAACAGTACTATATTTCCAAATTACTTCTGCTGGTAGCTTTAAAAAAAAGGGGTTTTTTTTAGTACATCTAACATTATAAATATGGTATTTTTAAATCTTTGAATAGGACTATCCATTGGTTATTGTAATTATTAGACTTTAATATGAGAATTTGCCACCTTTTTCCTCTGAGAAGTGTCTGCACTCTATAATTACCTAGCTATAGCAGAGTGTGAGAAATGTATCCGAAATTACTATAGAGCATGCTCAGTACATGTTTGCTTACATTTGTTTTAAAGCTGATCGTTTTTATCTGTCAGCATAATCTCAGACTCTCTCGTGTCACAGCAAGCTGTGGGCTTGGAAGCACATGAAAGCATTTCCCTGGAAAGGAGCAGTTCTTGACCTGGTATTGCTCCTGCTGCCTATCCCGTGCCGCCGCGGTACAGCCGGAAGGCAAAAACCTCCGAGCAAAAGCGCCAGCGCGACTTTCAGCCCTCGCTTCTTCAACCTCGTTACTTTGGGTTAAGCATTTGAAGTAGGAGGAGAAGGGGATTTACCTGTCGAGGGCTGTGGTTGGGGTTTCCCCTTTGATTTGCCCTTTGATTCTTTTCTGCGTGCGTTTGAAGTCAGGGTTCGGCGCTTAATGTTGTTGGAGGATGACTGCCTGTATTTTGAATTCTCAGCGCTGCAGAAATAGCTGTCTCATGTTTTGGGGAGTGTAGACCATTATAAAAGCCCTGTTTTGGTGAACCTATGCTAGCTTGCAAACAGCTTAGCCTGTCACTGGAGGATGTGACCTCAGGGAAGGGAACAGCGGGGTTTGTGGGGACTGGACTTCCTACCTCCTCAGGAGTCACGCAGCAAACCAGCGTTCCACAGTGCTCCTCCTGGCTGCCCTGTGGTGCAGGCTCTTCATAAGGATACGGTAGCTTTATGAGTGTGTTTCGCATAGTGCGGGCAAAGGACCTGAATTGATGATTTATTTTCCCAGATTTTTCATTACGTAGCAGATCAGGCATTGGTCTCCGATTCTGTTGTTCAAAATGTTCTGTAATCAGGCTTTACTGTCCATAAAGAATCAAAATCCTTATAATCAGATTTTTTTTCCATTAGGTAGTCAAGAACTGATCAAACTTTGATATGCTTTTCCTTTAAATTGATCATCAAACCCTGAGAAATGTTATTTCTATAAAATCAAATACATAAGCACTGATAAATAACTTAGGTTATTTTCTTCCTGTATGTCTTTTTCATATTGTTCGCTGCAAGTCAGGTTAGGATATATAAAGAGAGAAGAATTGAGCATTTTTATTATTTTTTTTCTTCCCATAAAGCTGGGAGGTAAATACCAGATTGGCAAACGTACATTTTTTTGTGGTTATCATTAACTTCCCTAAATGCAATTTGAACAGGCCCGATGATAGTTTCCTCTGCACTTGCCAAACTTCTGTTCTGTTACACTTGCGTATGTTTAATCCTTGTGGAGAAAAAGAAGTGAATCAACATAAAACTTCTGAGGCTCTATGTTTTTATAAGCTAGGAAAGACCATCGGTCACGTTAGGAAATTCTTAATAAAACCCACTTGTTCATCTGCAGTTACGTGAAGTACCTTTAGTGAAGGATTGACCCCTGTTAGCCATGCAGTATTTTTGGAGTAACACGGCTTTGAGAGGGACCAGTCTGAAATTCTTCTATTTAAATAGCTATTCGTATAAAACTGCTTTAATACATTTTAAGTGATGTGCTATGCATCGTTGGTGAAATGGGCTTTAAATGCTTCCTTTAAAGGATCATTAAATTAAAGTCAAATCATACACAGAAATACAAGGCAGGTGGGCTCTGGCAAATCAAATTCACCTAAATTCTAGCGTGCTACGTTGGGGTTTGGATTTTTTTTTTTTTTAAATATAAAACATTTACAAGCCCTGCGGCAGTCATTTCAAAGACAAATAGTAATTAATTGCACTGTGAAATTGAACCTTCCATCGTCCTTTCTGTGTCTTTGTGGATACTTTACAGTGCAGGGTAAATATTATTACTGCAAACATTAGAAATCGTTTGGAACTCCCACAGTAAGACACCGTAATTACTTTGGCTTGAAGGTATCTAATATATGTTCACAGCGTATGTAGTTTTAAAGAAATACAGTAAAGGCAAGCACAAGGGTAGAGGACTCAGATTCTATTTTTAAATTTAGTTTTGGAAAGATGTTTTGATTTGACTATCTAGTCCTGACACTATAGTAAATCCTTCAGCGTGGGCTCCATGGGGGTTTGTAAGTAGCTGTCTGTGTAGATTGGACTCCAGACCAAGATGTGCGTCTTCGGTTCGTCTTCATCTCTTGCGCTGGTTGCTGTTTTCGGTTCGTGTGGCATGCCTGATGGAGCATTTTTGTAGACGTTTTGTAAAAATAATGCAGACGGGATCCTTTCTTCTTTAAAACTTCAATAGATGGAAGTAGCAGGAGGATTTTGTAGTGTCTTGTTTGTTTAAATGGAAAATACTAGAAGAATTTGCAAAACTTCTTTCAAGATTTGTAGCTCGTCTGCTGCAGTGGATTCTCTGCTGCTCCCATGAAGTGAACTGGAAAGCTGCTATGACAAAATTGATTGCAATGCCCCTTTATTAGATCACTTGATTTAATTAGCACATACTAGAAAATAAATGATTGCTGTATAATGTTGTGTGTTGTGGGAGTAGCTGTGTCTTTGGGCAGTGTAAGAGCTCAGTCTGTCACGATACATTTGTGTTTGCATGTCTGCAGCTCGTAAGGAGGTTGGTTTTCTCCTTCTCCCCCCATCACCTATTCCGTCAATTCAGAGCGAGTAGCTGCTCAACCCTTAAAACGAGGGATGAAATATTTGCTTGTACTTCTCTTTTTACCTGCTTTCTCAGCTGATTTGCTTCAGCTTATAAAAACTAGTAGAACTTCCTTTCTTTGAAATAAATTACAAGTTTTTGCAGTCTTTGAACGTCAATTTGCTGAGCACTTTGTAGCCATTAGATTTTGTGCACGGTATTCCTTCCTTGAGATTTGAATCGAAGACATTGTGCTGAGATCTCTGGGATCACAATGCTTGACGTGTGATCTTTTGCAGTGATCAGGTTTGCGTAGGGGAAGTTTCCCAGGTGAAAGCTATGAGGTTTCCATCCATACCATGCTCAGTATGAGCTCAGTGTTCTGCTCGTGCTTGTTTCTGGGATACAGCATTGATTCGTGGTGTACAACAGCTGGACCAGTGAGTCTTGGTTTTGTCTTCACTCTAGTATAGCATGCTTTCAACTGACACTGAGACAAGATAAGATAATATTTGAATAACAGCATTCTGAATACTACTTTTTCATTTCTTTTTCAGCAAGAAACATGCTTCAGAACTTGTGGTACAGATTTTGAAGGTCACTGATGCACTTCTGCAAATTAGTTACTGCCCAGTTCCAGTTCGAGTCATGTATATGAGAACGTTAAAATGGATTTTTTTGTTTCTCCTTGCGTTTTCTGTCGTAACAATGTGGTACGTAACTTTTTCTTCCAACGCCGTGATTGAGCATGCAAACCTCATGTATTTCTATGAATATGAACCGATTTACAAGCAACGCTACCTCTTCACGCTGCGGGAGCGCTTGAAATGCAAAGACACAAATCCGTTTCTAGTCATCCTGGTGTCTTCGCGCCCGAAGGACGTGAAGTCAAGGCAGGCCATCAGGATAACCTGGGGATCTCGGAACTTCTGGTGGGGACGTCGAATTCTAACCCTGTTCTTGCTAGGTGAGGACACTCCAAGAGAAGACGATGCCGCAGCACTGTCGGTAGAAGATGAAAGCATCCTCTACGGTGACATAATTCGCCAAGATTTTATGGACACTTACGACAATCTCACCTTGAAAACGATCATGGCGTTTAGGTGGGTCACTGAGTTCTGTTCAAATGTGAGATTCCTCATGAAGACGGATGCCGATGTCTTCATCAACACCGCTAACTTGGTAAAATTTCTTCTGAAGCTGAATTCCTCAGAAAATGTTTTTACTGGTTATCCTCTTATAGATAACTTTGCCTACAGAGGCTTTTACAAAAAAACATACATCTCTTACGATGAATATCCATTCAAGTTGTATCCTCCGTATTGCAGTGGTATGGGTTATATATTGGATGGAAAACTGGCTCTGAGGGTTTATGAACTGATGAGTCATATCAAACCTATTAAATTTGAGGATGTTTATGTTGGAATTTGCTTAAATATACTTAAAGTGAACATCAGTATTCCAGAAGAGAAACAATTCTTTCTTTATAAAATTAATTTTGATATCTGTAAGTATAGACATTTGATTGCAGTACACGGCATTACATCAAGTGAAATAATCAGGTTTTGGCAGGATTTGTTATCGAACACTTCAGTGACTTGCCTTTGATTCTGTATTAATATATAAACTTAAACCTCTTTGATGTAAAAATGTTTAAAGTCCAGGGCAACACAAAACAAAAACGCAGTTATAGAGGTGACTTTGACTGAAGTAGGGCTGTGCTGCCGGGGCAGAACTGCAATGGCAGCATTTCTCTGGGACATTCTAACATTCTTAAATAAAAATATCAGGTGTTCACAAAGCGCTTTTCCATGTATCTATCCTACGCATGCAGGATACTTTGGAGTACACCGTCATGTCTTGTTCTGACACTTCTCCACGTGGTCTGCTGTAACCACGGGATTCCTACCTGAGTCTTCTGGAACATATGAAATGTCACGAGAAATAACGTGCCAAGAAAGTAGCTTTGAAGACGCTTCCCAAAGTCCCACCTGGATTTTTTAAATTGTTTTTGCAACTGCATCATCCTTTGCCAATCTCAAGTATTTGTTCTCTGCCCAGCATGAAACTAAGGACGACCTCCTTCTTTCAATATCACCTCCGTAACCCTTCTGAGAGCGTTACACCTTCTTCTTTAGACATATCACCTCCGTAATCCTGAGAGCGTTACAAGCCTGCGGATCTTGTGCGGTCTGCAGCAGCCCATGGGATGCACTTTGTGCGTGTGTACCTAAGTATATCTATATACGTATAAAATAGAGTTGCTTTGGTGTCTTTGATAACGTTCACAGACTACTAGAGGGCTGGATGCAGTAGAGTTCATGTGCAGTTCAGTTACTAGACGTCTCTAATACATCGGGGTAATCAAACCCCACATCTATACACACAAACGGGTGTACTTATGCATCCCAAGGGTTGTGGAACCACGCGGGGAAGATTAAGACAGATGCATTTATATTGTGACTTTATATGTTTCTAAAATAGTTTTCTTTCTTCAAATTTTAACATGAAAAAAGTAAGGAATTCTAAGATTTGTATTTCTTAAAGAAGACAAACTCTACTGTATCTGTAAAGATGGATATTTTAATCACTTTATTCATATCAGCAAGGCCAAGTTTTCAGTAGCTCACACTTCTAATAGACAATACAGAATCTGCAGTTGCATTAACATAATTATTCTTGACACACTCACTACACAGTGAAGATACTATAGTTACATCCTGTACATCGAGAATGACAGAGCACTGCCACCTTATTTGTACTACAGCTAAGATGTTATGATATATTTACATTTGGCTGTCTTTCAGATCGTCTCTTAGAGACAAATTAGAAGAGGTGCAGAAACCTCTAGTACCAAGTTTGAGGTTTCACCAGGTTTTTTGTTACATTGTGATTATGGTCAGTACTGAATTTTGCTATCTTGCCAACAACTGCACATGTTTTTTTTGATGGAATTATAAGACGTGTTATTTCTTCTAAATATAAAAAGGAGGTCTTGGGGAGAATACTCTCTAGACAAGTATTTCAGATGTCAGTGTTTTAAGAATGTATGTTAAGAAGGTCAAAGTTTTTCAAAAATAGATTTTTTTGTTAAACTAAATAGCTAAAGAAACAGTATTGCATAACTGAGGGAAGAATGCTATTGTATTTCCAGAAACAGGTAAAACTACAGCTGTTCCTATGGGTTTAGGATCTGTTACTTGATAGTTGTAGTCCTGTGGTCAGATCCTGAGAGCTCCGTGAGAAATATTTAACTTGTTCTTCGATTGTTTATACATCTTAAAAAAACCTTCCTTTTTTTTATAAGCCTGCCATGTTAAATGTTTAGAAATAAATCATTTGTCACAAGAACACTGATACTACAGCACAGTGTGTATTGCTTTTTCAAAAAAATGTATTTAGGAAAGACGATGCAATCTTCAGAAACGGGATAGATCAAGCAGGCAGTGCTCCTGTTGAGAGAATGAGAAGCGAGTATCGCGGAGAAATGGCTCTGCAGGACTGCAATAAAAATGCAACTGTCACCAAGCAAGGTATTTTTTGTATTTGTGCCCCAGAATGATAACACTGATAATAGATTACAAGGGTTTTGCTTTCACAAATGTGGGGTTATACACAGTGAGCTGTTTATGCCACCTGAAATTGTAATCTAAAGTGACATCGATTCTGCAAGAAATTTACATTGTAAAATATTCCTGCTCCTGTTTTTTTAAAAAAACTTACTTCCAAAGCTGATTTGTATTTTGAGTCTGACGTTATTATTGCTTAAAAGACCATAAACATTCTTAACTAAACTAATGTTTCTGCTTAAAGCAAATATCAGGGAAGTTTCTAGTGTGAGCAGCCATGCAAGAGGTAAAAAAAGCTTAAGACTGTGAACTAATGTAAGCATTGAAGTCAGTGGTGGGTCCAAGTTTTATTGCATCTGCCCACAATATTGTATGAAAAACGAAGCCTAAACCACAGGCTAAGATCCTCCTAAGATTCTTTTTCTCCTGCAGGTAAGTGTTACAGAAAGCTGTATAAACAGAATTTCAAGCACTTGTGATTTTGATAGGAAAATTGTGGGGCTTTCTGACTTGAGAAGCCTAATAATAATCCATTGGTCAAAGATGTTTGGAAACTACTGCTGGGTGGATAGCGAAAGGGGTTTACAATGTAAAATTTCAAGCCTGTGTTGCCTGTGTACTACTTCAGAAGAGTTAAAAAATCAAAATGCTTACATGTTTTGTGTGCGTGCTAGAACAAACAAGTTCAAAATCAATCAAATACTATGTTCTGCAAACTTAGGGGCAATATTTTCTATGATCAGTTCAGTATTAACAGGACACAGACGGTTTGGAATATTTTCCTAAGTTTTATCTTACGTTTTATAGTTACTACTAAAGCGTTTCAGTGCAAGTTCATTGTAAGTAACTCAGCAATGCCTGGATGCACAATAAAGAATGTAATTTTATCGTATTTCTTTCAAATTTAAACTAGAAACTGATGGAAGGTTAACCAAACAACGTGACACTGAATTCCTGATAGGTGTCTGTCAGTTGTCTTGGGTATGTTGAAGGAGTTTGGGAGGCAGAGCTTAGCTCCCTGTTTTTCAGATTTTCATTCATCTCCATTTTTGTGACCAGCATGTCCCATTTTGGTCGTTTATTAAGTACTCTACAGTTTGCTTAAGAGAGAGGTGGTGGGGAAAGAGATGTAAAGCTTTCTGCAGTCTCTGTTAAATTAAGCTTGTCAGGTTTTAATGCCGTTACTGGGTATGGCATGTTAAGCTGTAAACCATGTCCAAATGCAAATACTCCGTGTAGGAAGGAAAGAAAACAAAATTAAAATGAAGCTAAGCAGATGGTTGGGTTTGTTTATTATTTTTTTTCGTATGTAGTTTTTTCGTATGTACATTTTAAGGAAACCTAAAACTGTAAAACAAACCCAACCCCAGCCCCCCCTCTATTTATATATTGGGTTTCCCCAAATCACAAAGCCACTTTCTTTCCCAGGACTAAAGGAAGCACAGGCTCTGGAGTGCTGCTCTTACGTGGCTGTTAGCTAAAGGCAGTATCGACCTGCAACTCGTACGAGGAAGCACCTACAGTATGGTTTGTCTCACCTGCAGTTATGGGACTTTGGGACTTAGTTTTCCTCCTATAAAATAAGGACTTAAAAATACAAAGTTTACCCCAAGCGACCTCTCTTGAGATGGTTTATGTATCTGAGCTCTCTTTTCCTCTCGCCTTCTGACAGTTGCTGTGCAGCACGTTAATTTTCCAGGCCGCATTGATCCAAATTATCTGCACGAGGTTTTTTTTACAGTGCGAGAGGCGACGGTGTGCAGGTGTCGCGTCCATCGCGCCGGGACGGGGCTCAGCCTGACGCCCTAGCCGCTCCTCGGTGATGCTTTGCCTGCGGTGGTCCTCCACCGAGGAGTAAAGTGCAGTCTCCCCTGAGCTTGCAATAAAGATAAAAATCTTAAAAACATTTCTGGCTCCCGACTGAAAAAATGTTACAAGCGGAAGCCTGAAGAGCTCTTACCTACGATAACACAGCCCTGTTGTACTAAATGGAAGCTGTCTTGAACCAAGACGGATTGCTTAAACATTGTGATTTTGTTGTCATGTGTGTTGTGTAGGATTTTTGTTAGTAAAGCTCCGACCTGCCCTCGCAGAGTTCTAAATGTGCGGTTCATTTTTGTAACAAATCTGTCTCGATCGTTTCTTAGAGAGCATTTCCAAGTACCCTGGGTAGAGCGGTTTTACAGTCGCGCAGTGTAATAGTCACAGGACAGGTTTTAATGTTGTTTTTCCAGATGCTGCTCCTGTTAACTTTGTAGTTAACAGGCGATTGTTACAGTTTGCCATGTTAAAGGTAGATGGGTTTGAAATTGATAAAAATGGATTTCATTTGTAAAACCAGTATTGCTAAGCACTGCTTATGTTTTGTACCTAGCTTATGCATATAGGAATGATTTACCGAAGAGCAGCGTGGATTCAGCACAGAACGGAACTTTGTTCCAGAAGTTCCAAAGAACTTTTTCCAAATGAATCAATGTTTTTAACATAACTAAGTTTTTCTTACCAGAAGGAGAAAATTTAATAATCACAGCTGGACTGTGGCAGCTCTGGTGTGAGAGTCCCCTGCCATCAGCTCCCGCTGAAGCCAGCGGCGCGCAGCAGCAGAGGCGCAGCAGCAGCCCCAGGCTGCGTGGTCAGCCCACACTGCTCGACTGCCCGACTCTCGTTATTCCCCAGATGACGCAAGTGCGGATAAAGCTCAGTTCCGTCTCTATTGCTCTCACCCCCCTGAATACAGTGTAGGGATTCCTGGAGAGGGGGCTTGGCAGTCCCGCGTTTAGATTTCTAAAACGTTACAGCCGGTTATTCGTTTAATTAACGTGGTGGAGTACAGGCTGAAGTAGATTTCTGAGCATCTGTGTCCTAGAAGTACTGATGCGTCTCCACAGGCTTAAAGGAATATAGGGTTGGTCTTTCAAATGCAGAAAAAAGCTTTATTTCCCTGTTGTTCAACTAATGCGGAGTTCTTCCTTAGGACTGAGCAGACCGGCCACAGGAACTGAGCTACTCCTAAAAGTGGGTTTCAGAAGTTCAAGAATTGCTTTTGATGTGAGCCTGTTTATTTATGGTGTTTTATCGGCTTCAACTGCTGTGACTACACACATTTGCTTAACAGAGCATCTGGACTATCATATGTAACTAGAGACAACTGATACCTAAACTTCATCTAAGGGAAAACTGTATGTAAAACAGCTGCTTACCTAAGCCTTATATAGTCAGCACTATATAAATAAAAGTGACTTAAAATTCAAATCGGTATCTTTTTAGATAGGAGTCCTCAGGTTTAGAAAGATAACTTACAAATACATTGACAGCACTGAGGGGCAGCAGCTCTGGTCTATACAGCTGCCACACTTCAGCAGAATGTTCTAAATTTTAACCTTGCGATTTTCTACAGCCTGATTTCAGGATGGAGGCCTAAAAACCTACTTTAGAAACTGAAAGGCTGGTGAGGTTTTTTTCCTTCAGTATAATCACTTACTAAATGTTTCTCTGTGTATTAGATACATTAGCAATAAATTTATTATTTAAAGCAAGGATGTAATATATTCTGAGAGGCAGATGAACAAAATTCCCTTATTTTCAAGATGCAGTGTCAGTGTTTATGCAGCAAACGCTTACTTCAAGCTGATGCAGTGCTTTAGTACTAACTTCTGTATTCTAAAAATTTCACAACTTTTTGGTTTTAATTCTACCTTTCGTAAATTGTATCATGCTGTAGTGGCACTAGCAGTAGTTTTGGTACTGACCTTGTGTTTGCAAGTCAGTAGACAATACTTTGTGATGGTAGATGGCATTTACTTTATTTGTATTTATCCAAATGTTCTATATGGCCTTAAGTTGTGCCAAGGGAGGTTTAGATTGGACATTAGGAAAAAATTCTTTCCTGAAAGAGTGGCCAGGCCTTGGCACAGGCTGCCCAGGGCAGTGGTGGAGTCCCCATCCCTGGAGGGATTTAAAAGACGTGGAGATGAGGCGCTTGGGGACATGGTTTAGTGGGCATGGGGGGGTTGGGTTGGCGGTTGGACTCGATGACCTTAGAGGTCTTTTCCAACCTTAGTGATTCTATGATTCTATTTGGTAAAACAGGCTCATTCATTTCAAATTTTGTATGTTTAGAAGCGTCAGGACTGCAGCGCTGACGCAGTCCTCACAATGTCACCTGTGACCATCCCTCCCGCGTGAGACGGGACCAGTATGCCCAGACCGCTAGTGCTGGATGTCACGACAGAAGAGGTGTACGTTTTACAGGAAACAACACCGCGTCTCCTGCCACCCCCGAGGCTCGCGATGAATTCTGGACTCTCCTAAGCTGGATCGCTGCGCTCTGCGTCAGCCGCGCTGCTGCCCAACACGTGGCTCCCACGAAGAAGCGTTTAAAATGCCTTCACCAGCCTTGCGAAGACACCCACGCAGGGGTGAGCTGGCAGGGGATGCCGGGCAGGTCGTGGTGTGCCAAACCCTCACGCACGTTTTTGGCGGCTGAGCAGCCGCGTTCCTCGGCGTGTCTGGGGATGCACGCGTTCAGCCCGAGAGAACGGGTGGCATTAACCTTCTGCACCGGGGAGACTTTAAACCCCACACGTTTTTCACACGGGCTAAGAGAGCAGCTATGAACTTCAAGGAATTGACTTTAACTTGGTTACCGTGCTTAGGCCAGGCCAGCCACTAGACGGAGCTGTGACCGCAGCTAACCAGGCCGGTACCTCGACGGGGGATCCCCGTTACAGAAAGGAACAGCCTTTCTAAAACCCCGCTAGTATGTCATCAGAATGATAAACTACGTGCTAGGCTATAATTGGAATGAAAAGCTAAACGGTAGTGTCTTTAAAATGCACTACGTGCGTTAAACTGTTAGCTTGTACTACCACCGGGAAGAGCCCAAATTCTTTCAAGTACTGGATCAGATGACTAATTACAAGGTACATTTATTCATTCTGGACCATACGAAAGATGCTCTGTGGCAGCAACTTAATATATCAGTTTCTGCCATGTGATGCTCATACTTGATGAACAGATGTCACCCACGGAGCCCCTCGGGCTTAAGCAACAAAAAACTGCGGTGAACATGTACGGCAAGAGGAGCTCTCAGATGTCTGCCAGCCACTTTACCCAAAACCCTTTTTTTGGAGAGGTGCCCAGGCAGGAAGGCAGGACTGAGGACGGCGTGCCGGAAGGACTGCCTCTCCAACGCTGTAGCGCATTCTGCCACGCTGCTGAGCCTTCCTGGGGATATTTCTGGCTACAGTGTCTGGGAACACCTCCTCGATGTAGGATATGTTATTAAGGCAGTGGAAGATCAGACTCTAGATCGTTTAGGTTGCATAAGCAATATGTATTTAATCTTGTCATGCAATGGCTGTATGTATCATGACAGAATTTGGCACAAATATGCATGACTGGAACGTTCTAGATGTCTAAAACAGGATTAAAAACTTCATAGCAGACTTCCAACAGGGAGCTCAGGGAGGCACTGCACATGTAGGTGGAAGACTGCACATCTCCATTAGTCCTTCATCTTTAAACCTCAAGTAGCTGTCACTAGTTTTTTAAAGTAATAAAAGTCAACAACCTTACCAGAGGTTGTTGGCATGAATGTCTTTGGCCAGGAAAGAGCTACTACAGAGGTGGGAGTGTTGCACAGAAATTGAAGGTGCTAAAACAACTATTGTTGCAACTGCAGACACTCGAAGGTTGAAATAGGGCCGGTAACGGACAGGATGGGCCTGTGAGTGACGGAGTAAATGAATCCTGGCATAAATACCCAGACAAGTCTGCAAAACAGTTCTGTATGGCACTGCACTGTGTCTTTTCCTAAATCCTGTGAGCATGGCTTACTTCCAGAGCGAGCCACCTCCTCACGGCTGCTTTGGGAGTCTGTGAAGGGGTAAGATCCCTGCACCTCATTTTCCTGTCCATCTCGAGTGCCGGAGCAGCCAGCAAGCGAGCTGTGCTCAGGAGAAGGTCGGGCATCCCTCGGCAATGCTCGCCAGCCTCGAGAACGTGAGCTGCAGGAGGCTTAGCGGCTGCCGGGAGCTTTTCGCTCAAGTGGCGTTAGTCTCTAACGTTTTTCTTGGAGCTGACCATTTCTCAAATGCCTGTGAAGGACTAGTAGTGGTGTCTCTGCTATAAAGCGTCCTGCTGCTTTAGAGTTCTGTAGGCTGCTGGGACTAATTCTTCTTTTCCCTGGGCAGCTGTTTTGCCAAACATCCAGGCAGTGTCCTACAAAGACAAGCCGGTACAAGGGAAACGTCATCTGTGAAGGGGAAAGGAAAGGCAAACGCTACATGCACGTGACCTCTGGAGCACAGTTTCGATACCGCTGCTGTAGCGTTCCGAGTACATGATTAAGCGCTCCCATGAAAATATCACACAAGGTTTTCATTTCACAGCGTTCTGACCCCAAATACCTTTTCAAAGTAAAATAACTGAAGCGCTCTGCAATTATTAACATTTCCTGTTAACTGCTCAATTTAACTGCAAAGTTGCATTTAAAATTCACTGAATGCACTGTTCAAGAGATTTAAAAAGTCTGAAACCGCCCATCCTCGGGGGAAGGGCCAGCGCAGGCTGGGTGCCTGCTGGTTTCAGAGGGTGCTGAACGCCTTTATACTTCTGTTTTTCATTTGTCGGAGTCAAGGGGCGTCTGGGAGAAGAGGCTGCTAAAGGACATGTACACAATTTGAATAGCACTGGTAATAGCAACAGATCCAATTAAGAGCTGTGGTTATCTCTGAACAAACTGAAGGAGGGAAGTTTGTTAGGGAAGAGAGAACCTGGGAACAAAAATGAGAAGACTGAGATGGGAATTCCTTCTCGAGCAGAGAGCAGAATTTGTGCTCCTTCATTTTTGTCTTGAGAGGCATCGCACCCGCGTAGCACAACCACAGCACATCACAGTATTTTAGGGACCGGCAAGCCACTTGCCCAGAAAGGGCTATGGGTGGGTGATGAGAAAAGGCAGCTTTTTACCTAAGTAATACTGTATCTTTATCCAAGAAACAGACAAAGTTAGTTAATGCAGTACATCCCCCATTCACCTCAGGACCCAAATACTGACAACCTCGAAGACAAGAGACTTCAGCAGATCGTCCAGGACCGCGTTTTGCGGGGAGGGAATCCCCAGGATTGTTCTAAGACACGGTACGGGTAAGCAAGCCACCCAAAATACTAACCTGTGGCTCAGGCCCTGCTCCTCTAGCACGCATTCCTGTCACTCTGCTCCTGCTGCCTCTCCATCATGAAGCAGCCAGCTAAGTTAGCAGATGTAGAGCAAACTCAGACTGTCGTTGTTTAAACTTACAGTAGTCACAGATTCCAAAATACAATTAAATACTTAAAGTTAGATCTAAACATATTTTTATCTAGATTTAACACAAGCTTTCATCTCTACAGTGCAATGACACTGCCTGGCATTTATACATTATACTAAAAACCGGTTCTAAAGTGGTCTTCCCCTGGTTTAACACCACAAATTAATCTGCAGTGGTACAAGGAAGTCTTTAAGAGGCTTGACTTCCATCTAGGTAGCTCTAAGGAATGCCCTGTTTTGGTAAGTTTTCCAAACGGTCACTAACGAAATTAATTTTATCTTGCATCTCTTTCTTTACATGCCTATGAAACGTCCATGCCAAAAAACTACCTTACGGGTGAGTCTCGGTGAATGACAGACATGCTTGTATCACAACAGAGCTATTTTTTGATATAGAAGGTGTCGGACCTCAGAGTATTCTGCTGAAGTTTAACATAGTTGGTTTGAATACAGTATGGCGTAGGAGAAATGTTATTCGAGTAATGCACAGACTGAATAAACACGTGGCTTCAGGTAATTCAGTAACTATACCTAATCACATGCTTGGCCGGGATTTATTTAAGGGTGGGGAGGAGGTTAAACAAAACAAGAAAGCCAGTTCTGTGGTGGTAGGCTAGTAGTTGGCCCCTCTTCCTCCTTCGTATCAGTAACAGGCCAATAATCGCCAACCTTTTCCTATACAACCTTATCACTGCAGATTAAAAAAGAAAAGAGATGAGAAACACGAGAGCATCATTCTGAAGAGTCACACCTACGGGTGAAAAGCAGCATCATTCCTATCACTTGCTATTAAGCGGCAGCACTGCCCTGACCTGCTGTGCATCTGAATGAACCTTTGACTATCGATAATGAGAGGTAAGGAACCGAATGAAAAGTCTACACAGGATTTGGAAAGAAAATTCTGAAATGGAAGATTACAGTTAGTTTCTAAGGAGCAGCAAGGTCACAGGAGACAGGTACATGTGAACAAACTTAATTCTTATAATCACTCAGAATGTATTTGTTGTATTGCTCCTTTTGTTAAGCACAGAACAAAGACCAGAGGGATCTGTTCCTTTTGTGTAGAATCTTAACGGTATTTACTAGAGCTTTCTACTATGTTTAAAATGTAAGAGTTTGTTTTAAGTTCAGAGTGAGGCAGAGAACCACTGGTAATTACTGTTCTTCTGTTTTGCTGCTATTCCTGAACTTGACCACCATCACTGTTATGTTGTCAGGGCATCCTCTGTAAAAGGACTGTAGAACTATACTCTTTGCACCGAAGTGTGGTTCATCCAAGCGTTCCTTGATGAATCGGACAGCTTCCTCGTTGCTGAAAGCATCCCACAGCCCATCGGACGCCAAGATCATGAACTCTGGCTGCAGTTTGTCCAGGTCAAAGGTAAGAATATCAGGGTCAGGAATGACAACATTCAGGTTCTTCAGAGGGTAATCTCCTAACGAGCGGGACATGGCCAGGATCCCCTGAACGCGCCAGGAGCCGTTAAAGCTGATAAAACCACCTGGAGAGAAACACCAACACTTAAAGCAGTTCTTTTTAAAGTTAAAGCATTTCTCTGGCTTCCTGCCAGACCCACCCAAAAATTCTCCCTGCGGTATCCTCAGGTGTACAGATGTTGCGTATCTCAAAAAGCAGGAGATGCCTTAAGAAAATCTCAGAGCGCTGCAGGGAAGGGCTGGACTGCGGCTGCTAGTGCTGTTGAAACAGCTGAAGCAGAGAAGTCAGCAATGGCTCTGCTTTCAAACGGAGCAGCTTCGTGCTCTCCACTCCCCCAGTGAGACCGACAACTGATTGAACACCGGTATTCCTGTACTACACAACAGAAAGCCTTACGGCAGTGTTAAGACAAAAATACTGAAAGGAAATCTTTACATTCTTGTGTCAGTAAACCCCTCCTTTTTCTGTGTAGTTCACGTTTTCCCCATTTCAGAAGATCTATGAAAGAAACAACACTGAAAAACACCCCGCAGTAGGACGCACATCTCACTTTTAAGACATAAAGCAGAGAAGCAAGTGCAAAAACATTTATAGGCTCTTCTATCAAACTGCCTTGAATGAGCTGAATCAAAAAGGACCAAAAAACTGTTGTGAACAAACCGATCACGGAGTTTTACTTCAAGTCAGAAAAATGCAATGTGGCATCTACCTGACTGATTTTACCATCACCAGGATTAAGGGTACTTCTAGTTGAAAATACAGATTTTATTTAGGGGTTGCTTATAGTGAGACACGTTTTGCACGGAAATCGATGACTGACACAGCCAGCACCTGGCTGTGACACAGTTTGGTTGTGCCAGGGAGGGAACTACACAGTTCAATGTCAAAGAGTAAAATTTAGGCTCCTTCAGTTCCTGTGCATGCCTCTGCGTGCCACTGCCTGCACTGTTTCACAGCAATATTCCTGTCATCTTACCATGAATGAAAAGTCATCTGAGGACAAATAATTTGCAAACATGGAACATGAAAATGTACGACAAATTTAGGTGAACTGTTGTCTTTTAGATCTGCAAGCTGTCTGCTTTGGTGTTCTTATAAATGTCTTTGTTCTTTGTAGTTATCAGAATGTTTTCAGCTCTGCGCTTCAGCCTATACATTATTTGTCAGTCACCTAAATCTTACGATAGCATTTCCATTCCTGGTTGGCTGATCTAATCTGTAAATTCCTTCTGCTTTCAGGTGAAACTACATTTCATTTAATGACTGTTGCTTAAAGCTTGAAACTTGATTTGTGTTAAAACCAGCAGTAACAAGACTTTTTAGCTGGGTGTTTTCATGAATACATCTAGGGAGTCTCCATTATGAAGATGTTTCCTTCCATAATCAAAAAAAGGAAGGACTGGTGAGCCTCCTGCAACTCCTCTGTGCGGGCCTCAGTTGAACCTTACACAGCCACCAACTCACCAGCACAGGGAGGGCTTCAAAAGTGATGAGGACTGTAGTACCTGGATGTAATCGTGTGTACGTACTGGAATGATGGGGGAAGCAAAATGCAATTAAGAAAGGCAGTTTTAGGTAGGTGTTTTACACACAATTAGAGGACAGCAATGCCTGCACCCGTCACTGTACTTGCAGAGGAGATAGCGGATGCTGCTGACTGGCTGCAGGTTGTGCTTACGCATACAAAGTGACTTTTCGGTGCCATTCTCGCGTGGCACCTGGAACTGCCTACGGCGCAGGTCGAGTTCCTGTGGTTTGCTGAAGTGTCTGTTGGCACTTCTAATTTTTCTATTATAAAGCCGTCCATACAGAATACATAAAAATGCTCATGGAAGAGCAAACATTCTGCAGCGCTGAGTGTCACCAGAGAAGAAAAGGCATTAAAGAAATAGAAGATTTTTGGCAACCGCACAAACATTTTGCATGTTAGCAAGAGCTGAGCTCAGAGGATTATGTTCAAGGTGAATGATTTAAATTTCTGTCAGTGACGGTCACCTTGTGCCTCTGCAACTGAGCGTCTCTTCACAAGCCAAACCCACGGTTGTTTCAAGGCCACTGTCTAACGCTGATACTATATATATCGCTCAAGCTCCTGATCAGAAGGAGACTCCTTGTGTTTTCTGGGAAACCGGCCTCCTTGTGTCGCAGGACACGCATTCCCCTACCCCACAGGAACGAGTCAGAGTGGCGGGACCCGATCTCATTCAGCTGCGAGACGAGCGGCACCGCAGCACTTGTGAGCGTGCATCAGCCAGCCTCTTCTGAAAATAACAGTCCCTCCTGACAAAAACCCCGTGGCCGGTGCCGTTAACTACACAGCCACGCTGCGGAGCAGGTAATTCCACAGGATGCGGCACCTCAGCTCAAAATGGAGGGCCCTGCCCCGTTCTCTTAGCTGCTGTCTTTCCTTTTGGCATTGGGCTGCAGGCTTGGGTACCAGTGACCTCTCACCGCACTGCAGGAACTCCCAGGAGAAACCTGAGCGTTGGCTTCTGGGGCTTCGAGAGCTGCTCGAGTCACGTCCGACTGATAAATGGGAGTTTCTTTTCAGGCTGTGGGTTGACAAAGACTTTGTACGCAGTTGCTGGGAGTGGGGAAAAGAGAGGGACTGAATTCACTCCCCATCCACCGAGAGCAGCAAGCAGCGAGCCTCCTTAACGTCCACGTGGCAGCAAAAAATGAGGGATTAATTTAGACTTGTCAACCCGATGTTAACGCCCCGCTGAAACGCACGGGGCAAGTCACGCTCTTCTTCGAGCTGCTGTTTCAGGCTGCCTCAAATTGATTTATATGAGACTGAGGTTTGAAGGATATTTTCTCAACTATATGGATTTCACTTTTAAATGAAATCTAATCCTACTAACACCAACATGCAGTCATTTTATAACTACCTATAGGGTACAGGACGGTGCAGCTCGACGGTGCAATGTGAAGTTAGAAAACCGAAATGTAACATAATGATGTGGTTATTGTCACTTTCTTCAGTTCTACATGACAAGAAAGAATCTAGATGGTGGAAAAAAGTCAGGTACTTTTGTCACAGTAGCAATGTAGGCTTGATAATTCAGTTTGGGCACTTTGCTTCACTTTTACACTTACTGTAAGTAAAGAAGGGATGTTCCAAACTGTAAGAGCATCCAGCGGTAGTATAAACTGGATTGGATGTTTTTAACAGCACTATGAGGACAACCAATCATGATAATATAATGGGGTAATAGGAAACAGAGAATTTAATTCATTAAGCCACTAGGCTAGATAGAATATTTCTTGTTTAGCTGCAGATAGTTATAACATTTACCTGTCTATTAAAATAATTTCTTCCAAAGTTGGAAATTCCTGCAAAAATCCAGGTTCATTTTTCACGTTGCTGTGTTATAAAGCCTCACTTCTACACAAAAGAAACACCCAAATTATTTTTTTTCTCCTAAGTGAAGGCCTTCTCTAAGTGAACAATTGCATAGAGGCCCTGGGCTCGGCTAAGAGGGAAGCTATTTTGCAGAAAAATCTCCAGATTTTATTGATACATGGCCCAAGTACGGAGTTGAAGCAGAGTGAGACCAAGATTTTCCTATTCCTTCTTAGCATCTGTACACTTTTTCTTCTGCTTTGGGCAACATGCGTGACCTCGGCCCTCTGTCTAGCAGCAGGAAGGATCCCCACTGCTCTTGGGCCTCCTCGGCGATAAAAGCAAACTGAGAGGAAAGCGCACATCGCGCATGTTGGGCATTTGTGCTGGTGTGAGCATAGTGATAACCTGTACGTTTAAAAAATGTTTTATACCCAGGGAAGAACTTGTTATTTCCACTTTACAGATGAAGACGTGGAGGCGGAGAGGCAACGCATCTCTGGAGGCAACGCTGATCGGTAGGTTTAACGCAAACAAGAGGAACTTTTTTTCTTCATCATATAATTTGCTGCTGCAGGCTGCTGTGGAAGCCAAACCAGAAACGGGTTCAAAAGAGACTTTGACAAACTCATGGGGAATTGGCTATTAAACTTGATGATCCAAATGTAACTTCTAGCCCAGGAGGCCGCTAAACTGACAAGTGATGAAAGCGAGAGAGATTTATTGTGGAAAGGTTGCTGTTTCTTATATTGTTTCCCTATACTCGTGCTATAACTTACATGTTTGTGCTCATTAGCAGTCGCTATATGGGAACAAAAAATAGCTTTGATGAATTAGATTCATGCTCTGCTTATTTTAGGAACTAAACCTGACTCAGCTTCAGACCCAGCCTCTCACATAAAGGCTGCTGATACGGTTTGGTGTGAAGAAGCCTCTAATGCTGCTGCTCCTGTTTATTAATTTGCTCCCTGCAGAGATCACAGGGGAACTGGCTGGGACGGTCAACTGGCTGTTGAAGATGAAGGCTGCTCTTCTTACTCTGACACTGGCTCGTTACGGGATAGGTCAATCTGCTTCCACTTCTCTGTCTGCACCATGAAACCCCACTGAAAAGTGCTGTATTAATAACGGAAGATTTTATCTGCTGATGCCTCAGTCTGGCACTTTTCAGTCTCTCTCAGGGGAAAAGTCTATATTATTGACAGAGTAGAGAAGAAAAAAGATGAACCTTCAATCCGAAGCAAAACCATTACAACTCACCAGCTCTTTTAATCCTCTTCCTCTCTTTCAGTTGGTAGGGCTTGTGATCGTGTGACAAGGGGATAGCATTCCCGTCCTTGTCACACAAGACTCCTCGCGAATCACCAACGTTGGCCACTGTGAGTTCTTTATCTGACAACAGCGCGATCAGACAAGTTGTACCTGGAAAAAATAGAAGGGAATGGGAAGCAAAACAAATATATAGGGTTTGTGTGTGTGTATATATATATAAAAACGATTAACAGGAAAATATTCTTCTGATTAATAATGGCAGAGAGGGGCTGAAGTGGGAGTAGTGGATTCCAGTCTCCTAATGGCCAAGGAAAGTAATAAGAGAAAAGTACAAATTAGCCCCAGAGCCCACTCGCAGCTTCTGTGAACTGAAACTACTGCACTGGACTGTGCATGGGTAAAACAGAGCTCTCTCCCCTCGTCCCCTCAAGAACTGAGGTCAGTTTTTATATTTTTTTATTGAAAAGAGGAAAAGATTTGACATTTTAAATTACTTTAATCTTTAAAAACACAGAATATGTAATTAGTCATTGACCACTGTGTCCAACAGGCATAGTATTTGTTGGCTAAGGTGGCAGAAAAATATTGGAACAATTGGCTGTTTTTCAAGTGAGAACACTGTAGTTTTTATTTTCCTCATTTAAGTGGAATGAATGTTGAGCAAAGCAGAGCCCGTTAAGACCATGCTTCTTCTATATTTTCACCTTCTAGCTAGCGCGAGCTAGACTCCACCGATTACCAATATTCCTTGCACAGGCTTTCGACCAGATGTCACAATTTCATTTATATTTTAGAATAGAAAGATGGCAAGTAAGTTTTTAGATATACATTAACAAACATTAAAAGGGAACGTGCCTCGCGCTCAGTTTAGATTACATGGCCCTGCTAACATTTTTACAAAAAGTACTCCAGTATCCTTCAACGGTAAATAAAATTAACTTAATTGCTGCTTTCTTTTCCTTTTAGGCAGACCAGAGAAGCACATGGTTGAGTTTTCACCTCTGTTGTTAATTTACATCTGATTATTTGTTAAAAACAAGCTGCATCCACAGCTGGGGTGCTCTGGAAGAAGCACTCGGAGCCAGCACGCCTGATGAAGGGCCCCAGCGATGAAACTCAACCAACAGCAGCGTTACACAGCAACGCCTCTCTGCTTGTACGTTCTAATCGGACAAAGACGTGGTTTTAAGGAAAATGCCGGCAACAGGGCATTCTAGCACTGCCTACCATCAGTGGCATCCTGACTCCTGGTTTTGCTCCTGGGGAGCTACGTTAGGGTTTAAGTGCTCTGTGGTCTTAAAGCTAAATTTTCATAGCTGCTGCTTGTTGTGTTGCTGTCAAAACCCAGAATTAAAAACTATGTTTTGCTGTTCCCATGTCAGTATGGGAACAGCATTTCCCATAACAGTATTTTTACCACGACTGGTATAAATAAAATAGCCAGTAATAAACAATTTGTGTTCAGATGCACTGTGTTCTGAAGATTTATTTTTAACTTAATGGCCTGTCTTACACAGCTCTAAACTAGAGCTATTTTTTCACAATACAGGCACATTTTATTATTTTTGGCAATTGACTGGCACATTGCAGACCTATAGTTTCTCATTTGTTGCTAAAACCCCCTACTAACTGCACGACTTAGTGGCTCAGCTAACAACAGGAACCCGTCTACCAGGATCACCCGAGGAACCCGGCAAAATGAGCTGCCTGCTCAAGAAATGCCTCCTCTGAGGGCTAACCGAGATTGCACGGCGGCTGTGCTGGAAGGGCACCTGCCGGCTGGCTGCCCACCCTGTTCGGATGCAGGTGTCCGGCCTTCGTGCCCTGGTGAACAGACCTGCTCTTGGTAATGAAAATACCAGCAATCCAAAGCACAAAGACAGCAAAATAATAATGAGGACACAAACTACTGTAGTGGGGTGCAGCTGGTCATTTAAGCAGAACAAAATGGGATTTAGCATTTGAGACCGCCTCATTCTCTGCCTGAACAAAAGCTAGTAACTCTGCAAATGCACAAAGCTCTGCTTCAATAAGAAAATCATGGCAATAAACGGCACCCTTTTATTTACGAAACTTTCCTTAACAAACGTTCAAACAGAATCGTGCTGACAATCTGCAAGAGACGAGAGGGCTGGTACCTGCTGAAGCTGGTCTGACATTACATCTAAACTTCAGCGAGAAAAAGAACAGCCACCTTTGCAATTTGGGTTGAAAACAAAACCTGTGAGATGTAAAGACGGGGGCAGAGTGAAAGCCCTGTTAGATGGGAATATAGAGCCAAAACCAACTCCAGAAGGATCCCAGCGGGCTGCAGCAGACGCGCAGAGGCACCACCCAACTGATGCTTCTTTCTGAAGATCACAGCTCCTGCTTTACCTCTAGCTGTCGTCTTGGCCTTGACATTTGCATTTTTAAATTCATCAGCTCTCCTGTGTGCAAGACCACCCTACTGCTCCGCAGATTGCCTTCTCCCTTCCCGTGACCCCAGCCCAGCGTGTATTTTTCCTACAGGCAGTAGTAAAAATCATACGCTTGCTAGTAAGGAGAATACTGCAAATAACATCTTAGAGCCCTGGCGTTTAGAAAGTAAAATGCTTCACAAATATAGTCATTATTACCACAATTTATATAAAAATGATAACTTTGAACTCAGTCTTCTTGGTTATATGATCTGTGTGAATGAAAGAGAACAAATGTCTGAAACAGAAGATAGTTTCCAAAGTGATTGAGGAAGGATCAGTTGTTTCACGGTCCCTGACTGATGGCTGGGCTGTCGTTAAGTCCCTGACCTCACGCTACTGCCTGCCATTACATGAGAGAGCACACTTATTTTACTTTGTTTTCTTTTCCATCTATTTTTATTTCAGTCATTTAACCTTGTGTGGAGTTAGAAAACATCGTGCTCTTGTCAGCCGCCTCAGATTTAATGCAATTGCACAACGGAAAATTCCCAACATAAAGGGTCCAAAATTGAGAACACATGTTATATTGGTCCCTCGATGCAGCTGCCTGAATAATACCCTGCTGAGCAGTTTACAAAGAAAATCACCAGAAAATTTAAAACCTGTACTATACTGGCTGCAGAGATAGGTTGTTTGTTTGTTTTTTTTTTTTAAGTCAGGTAAGATTATTGGTGGTGTATTTTAGTATCAAACGAGGCACCTTGTAAAAGTCAAGGCTGCATCGGCTCTACCGGTTTTCAGAAAACCGCTTTATCGAAAGGAGGGAAAGTCACCAGAGTGCAAACAAGACCTGATTAATACGTTAAAAGGCATTAGAGAGCCCAGGCATGATCCAGCTCACGCTGCAGCCGCTGGAGATTTGGCGCTTCGCCTGCGATGTCAAAAAATCCTGCGGATGCCTGGCTCCAAATCCCTCCTGGCAGGGCAGCTTGGGATGAGGACCAGAGCTCCTGGGCTCCGGATGGGCCACGTTGGTTGAAATTCCCCCAGAGCCCTTGTCTCAGCCTAATCCATTAGCAAAAGTGCAGTTAATCTCACCAGGTGCTCACCACATCGCTGCTTTTCTCCCCCTGCCGAGTTTTTCTTCTGTTGTCCAAGTCTCTCATGCCCCACAGGTTTCAGGCCATCAGCACATGTAACCTCTTCCCTTCTTCTTCCCCTTCATCGCTCTCTTCGACCCTGAACTTTTGCCCATCCTTCCTTCATGAGAAATCACACCTCCACCCTGCCCTCATCTCAGGCTTTTAAACAGCGAAAGTCCCCGGCCAAGGCTCTTCCTCCTGAACAACTGCTCTTCCCACACGTGCCTTCTCGCCGCTTTTCCCAGTCCTCCCCCACCTTTTCTGTGGCTCTTTGCAGAGTCTCCTTCTCAGACAAACTGAGAAATGAAACTTCCCCCTCCTACGTTTTAACCATTGCTTCCCCATTTGTACAACGCACGCCGAGGTGCTGCCTCCCATCGACCCGTCTTCCTACTCTAGTGACTTGACTTTAATTTTTTTTTTCATTCGTTATCGCCTCGTCTCTACACTTCTCTGGCTCTTTTCTTTTGCAGCGCATCTTTGTAATGCCCCTCTCTTAAAAATATCATTACCTTTGAGGATTTTTATGGCTATCACTGCTTTCCTGTCTCACCTGTGAGCTCATTGAAGATGCCATTTGCAGTCACTGCCAGAGGTTTCTTTCCCTCCAGCTCCACGCTACGCCTCCTCCAACGCAGCCTCTGCCCCAGGCTCGCCATCGAAACGGCTTGTGCCGAGACCCTAACAGCGTTTTCCAGCCGCGAGGCAGACAGCGAGCCTTTCTCGTCCCTCTGACTGCCTCCAGCACAGCCAGCTCAGCGCTGCTTCTCGGCTGACGAGACGCTCTTCCCTCCTAGTTTTCCCCTTTGCTTCTCTAACCACAAGCATCTCTGAAGACGCCTTCATCCCCCTCCTCACCTCTCCTCTCTCAAGTCCAGTCTGACCAGCCCCCAGTCCCCTCTGTGGGCTTGCTCCTNTGTTTCCGTACAGACCTCCGCGCCTGCCTCTCCACCCGGAGGGGTCTCTTCTCTCAACAAAAGGGTCAGCCTGTTTTCTTTGCAGATATTTATCTCAACACTTTCACTGCCCATCTCCTGCAGCCCGGTTTGGACGGGGTGGCCCCTGCCATAGGCTCTCTCCCATGAGCTTCCCAGGCGTCATTTCCCACTCCAGCGTCCCATGGCGCTGCCCTCAAACCTCGAGTTGGTGAGGCGGCGTGAAAAGCACTATCAGGCACCTCGTGGTGCCACCACGGCAGAAGGAGCAGATCACTTTGCTGCCTCATCTCAGCTTTCTAACACATCTGATGTGGAGTTTCACTCAGCTTCGCTCCGAGGGAAAAAGAAGAAAATTGGCAGAGTGATGACCTCAAAACCGGAGACCATCATCATTATCTTTGGAGAGACCAACACTGTCCTCTTAGCATTTAGCCTGAAAGCACTGAACCCCAGAGGGCTAAAAGCTACATTAATTCCCACACAGGTAGGGCTTGTGACAGCTCGTCTGTATTAAACAGAAGTCTGCGCAATAGGAAATTAGTCTAATCTCATCTCTGGAAATAAAGCAAAGTGACAAGAGAAAGAAAAAATCCAAATGTAATCAATATTAATTTTTAGAGAGAGACTGAGACACATGCAAAAAGACCAGCACACGACAAGGCAGGGACTGGAAGTGCACAGAGGAGGGGAAGGATGCGCAGCCTCTGAGGTGGGCTGCGCCAGCTGGGACCACCGTGAAGCTGCAGGGAAAAAGATCCCCAGTAACCTTAATTAGAAAGGGAGTATCCCAGGTGCCTGGACCTGCACCATGCTCGGATGGACACAGCTTTCGCAGTCTGCGTTTTGGAGAACACAGGAGAACATAGAGCTGGGGAAAATGTCTGTGTGAACAGCACGAGCCCTGCGCTGACAGTATCTTTGAAAATAGCAGCAGGTTTGAAGCAGCCGGATCCCTTCTCTGGGCATTGAAGTGACACTGGAATAACAGCTCTGGCCGGTCCTGCCTCATCGGTGACCCCAAGTCGGATGGGAGGTATGTTAAATCAACTCACACAACCGCTTTTTGTTAAGTCTGGGTCCCCTTTCACAAACTGACGGTGTGCAATAGCACTCCTGTGATGCCTGACCGCCGGAGAGTAGAGGTCTGCCATACCCTTCGAGCAGAAATGCATTCAGAGCGACTGCAGGTCAAGAAATTCGGTACTTGCTTGGCTGGACTGATCAAAAAACAAAAAAAAAGCAACTCAAAAAAGCCCTTCCCATCTTTTTTCAACAGTGCTCAAGCTTGAATTCACACATTAATTAAGCAAAAACTAGTATCTTCGAGCTTCAGTAATCTCCAGAAGGAAACAGAATTACTCAGAACAGTGCAAAAAGCAGGATAAACACAAATACAGATTTATATTTACTCTCTATTAGCAACTCACACTGCATGCAGGTTCTTTCTCATTTATAGACCATGCATTTCCACTTGCCTTACAGGGTCTTTAAATCCTAAACAATAAGACTCCAGTAGTTTTCAGGGCAGATGTGTGACATTTTTATCATTAATATAGCTGCCCTCTGTGCCCATCTGCCTCAGCGCCTCCCGTCGAGACCAGCCATGTGCCTCCTGAATTTCTATTTTACATGCTCTGCACATACCCCTCAGGCAATGCAAATAAAACTTTGATTATAGCCTGTAGAATAGGCAAGACTGAGAAAAACACCGTAAGTAAGTATATGAGGGAGGGTAAGGGGGTCTCTTGCTTCCCAGTCACCAGGAGTATGGATAAAAACTGGTGTGAGACCATCAAGATCATGAAATGCCGCCTCCACGTGCCCTCCAAGTGACCCACCAATTCTAATCCAAAGCCATAAAAATAAATCTGATTATCCACTGCTTATCTATAAGATAAGCAATGATAAAACCAAGCAGCAGACATTCACATTTCATTCGTGCTACAGCAGTGAGAGGAACTGCAGGAATTGCAGAGGCTGAAGCCCTTTCTTTGCTCTGATGCTCCCCAAACCACCGTGTCTGCACAGAAAAGGAGGGACAAATCACGTACTGAAAACAACAGTTCTGCAAACAAAAATGATCCCAAGAACCTGTAATTGGGATGGGATCACTGTAAAACCTTTTGCTGAGATAGACCTTTTGCTGGATCCCAGCGATCTGCACGCCTTCTCCTTGGCTGGTTTCTAATCCAAGGCGCCATTTCATGTGCATTTTCGGCTTCTCTAATGACATCCAACCTCCATCAAAGATTTTGCGAAGGGCTCAGCTAATTGTGCTCATTAGCAGTTCTTCGTCCTTTACTCCTTTATAGGCTATTGAAATGTTTAAATAGCTACACAATTTCTTTTAGCAGAAGCTACGCATATTAGAGAAAATGCTATTATAATCTCCAAAATATACAATTTCGGCTAACCGCCTGCGAATAAAATAAACTGCTGATCACTCACAATACCTTTCAAAAATAAATGTGCATTTTTAAAGTACCCACCTCCTTTTCCTCAAATGTCTTGCAAGGCATACGGGACTGAACAGCCTGCACATCATGCAGGCATTCGTCCCTGAATCCCCTCAGTGGTGGTGGTCCTAGATATGAGCTGCACCTGCCCTTTCTTTCAGTTAACAAAACTCCTCTGCAAAAGTCAGTTCTGTAAAGTACGAACCTAAAAATAACCATTCCAAAAATTCACGGTCTCATAATTCCTTAATCATCTCAACAGAATGTTTTTTTTTTTCCTAAAATTAAAATAACTCCTTCTTCTAAAATAGATTAAAAGAACCACTGGATTCTTAGAAATACATAGAAATTACTTCAAATCTTTATAAGATTGTAGCTTAATTTCCACCATGAAACAATTCCTACCTGGCTGTATGCAGTACTATTTTAAGATTTTATATTTGAAACAGAGAACCATATTGTATTTCTATTTAGATAGACCCTAGTTTCCTGTCTAATCGATGAGTATGTATATATAACTCAATCCTGTTTACCATTAATCATATTATATTCATCATATTTGGGATATACTCACAGACTAACAGATTCATGTAGATGTTCCAACTCAGCTATGTAAAAAATACCTAAAAAGTGTTTTCCAGGTAGGAAAACAAGAACTGGAAGAAGTTTTGTGCATCAGGTAACAAAAGTTAATTACTGAAAAATGGAAACCCTTTTGGCAGCCTCTCCATCTTCCAGACTGCTCGGACATTGCCTCATCAATACCGCAGCAGCAACGGGGAGCGCTCCCACCTTCGCGCCATCCTAGCACCACGTGATTAATGTCTTGTCCTTATGAAAAATAATCTTAATACAAAGGGAATCTCCATTTCAGCTGGAAAGTCAATTTCTTGGCATCACATATTTAGTTTCACCTGAACATCCCGCTCTAGCATTGAATACGCTAGAAGTAGAAATATGTTGAAAACGGTGTATTTTTTTCTGGTTAGAAATTTCTGTATGTCACCAGGCTAATTAAAGTGCAGAAAACCACACGTGCAATCTCCTTTGCGGACGGGCTCGGGCGTTCTGCAGCAGTTAAACCTCCCGTGCAGCCTTGCAGCGATATGACAAGAAAAAATGCCTACGCTAAGGTCTGTAGATGAGAGGAAAAGAAATGTCTTGCTGACACTTCCCTGTGAGCCTTCAATATCCACGAAACACAGTCTGCGTGGTCAGTGCAACACTAGTGTTTGCACACAAGCTGCAGTCTGAATTCTTCTGATTGTAAGAGCTCCTGAAGCACTGGAAACTCCAGTGACTGTAGGCGATCGTGCAATGTAGCGTATATACAGACAGGGATCCTGCTTCTGCTATTTCAAACCATATTCGTACAACAGCTCTAACCAGCTGCTACATAAGCCAAGCACCAAGAACGAAGGTCTAGCTTAGCGTGAGGTTTACAGATGTCAGGCAGAGCAGATGAAGTGCAGCCCCCAGCTCAAACGACGGCAAGCACACAGCATTTCCTTCCTGAAAAGCACAGGTTGTATAAACTGAAAAACAGAAGTTTCAAATAGGAATTACCCCTAATTTCTCCCCCCCTCCAATCTGTTGTTGAACATGTTTTCCCCAATTCCTAGACCTCTACAGCAGAACTAAGATTTAGGGGCAATTTCACGTAATTTATCTCCTTTGAACTGGCGGCATCCCTAGATCAGAGTAACTAGCTTGCTTTTGTTTAGCTCGGCAGCTGTGCTGAGCAATCTCAGAACAAAGCGGTGGGATTTCTGTCGGGTCAAACGGCTGGCAGAAGAGGAGCCGGAGAATATCACGACCCTTCCAAGCCCAGCAAAATACCCTCCTCTGTTAACAAAAGCTGCTCACATGAACCCAGCGTGTTCAGGAAGAAGTTGTACGTTTTTCATTGGGAAGGAGAAGGGTATTCCCTTAAAATAACGATATCTTAATTTTTCTAAGGAAGAGCTGGATAAGAGTTAAAAAACAAATAAAAGCTACTAAAAGTTTTACAGTGAGATATGCGTAGTCTGCTTTGTTAAGATTTGTCCCAAGTTCTGTGATCTGTAAGACAGATCTCCTACGGATCCATTAGAAATCTTCTACAGCTTTGCATTTACCATTATGGAAATATATCAAATTTCAATGTAAAACACAGTCTGCAGAACTGATCGCACAAAAAAAAAAAAAAAAAAAAAAAAAAAAAAGAAAAAAAAAGGGATTCCATCCTCTTAGCAATGTCAGACAAATAAACCCCTCCACAATCATAGTGCCAAAGATACTAAAGATGTTACATTTATGACACTAACTGGCTTTGAGGGCCACAGTTTGGGACCGACCTGCTGCAGGATCTGCCCTACATTTTAAGCAAAGCAGAAGTTTGCCGGTGGTGGCACAGGGACAGCCGATGCTCAGTGATTTTAAGCATCAGCAATAAGGTCAGCAATGCCGCTGCTCCACATGCTGCCCCACGAGGCCGGGAAAGAATATGACTGACCTGATCTAGTTAGAAAATGTTATGCTAGATGCTCAACAGGCTTTTATTAGCAACGTTCAACTGTAACGAGGCCTGTAATCACATGGAAAAAATAAGAGCAAAATGAAAATTCCACTTGGAAACCCCCCCCCTCAAATAATTAAAAGCATCCGATTTGTCCTGAGTCCTATGACATCTCTGGCTTTACCTCAGTCCTGACTAAAGGATCAAGGCTGCAAAATTTCATTTGAACCCCAGGAATTGACCTGCACTTTCCAGAGGTGCCTGAGCCATAAATACCAGACTTAAAGCAGCAGCTATAAATAAGCTGTCAGCAGGTAGGCACTAAACTGAACTCAAGACATATAATTAGCAAATCCTTCACAAACAGTGTAACTAACGGCTAGTTTACAGATGCTGCGCACATCTCTGCATCACTCAGCCTGAACAGGGCTGTTCGAAAATCCCCGTTGCGGCTGGCAATCGTATCCGACAAATGGGTTTTTACTATGAGTACATTATCCCTCGGCTCCTGTGGCCAGGTTTCACGAAGGACTAACACCCATCGGTGGCAGAACTGTCTATCAGGCTGCAGCTAATTTCATTAAGGACCACTGTAAATATCTGCCGCGCTCTCCAGCTGGCCCAGAGGCACTCGCATGACGGATCACTCGCCTTAATACCTGAACAAATAAAGAACTTATTAGTATACAGGCAGAGCTGCACAGCAAGGCGGTATTTAAGAGTTATTTATTCAGTGCCCAAGGTGTATCACCAAATTAGAAATACAAACATGTATCCTGCCCCAAGGGACTGCGATCTTACTTTGTATCTCCTGTGCTAGCAGAAGAGGGGGAGCAAGAGGAGGAGGAAAAAAGGATGAGGAGTGATAATGCACCAGAATCACACACAGTTAAGGAGGTTAGTGATTTAATTCAAGAGCCTCACTCTGTCCCCATCCCCTCCACTATCCAACACATAAAATTTGCTGATGCAGATTTTACTGAGCTGTAAGTTGAGGCTGGCTGGCCTGAGCAAGGGTGGCAGCTTAAATCAAGCTGGTGACTTTTCCCCTCTTCAGGTTAATCAAGCTCTGGGGCTAATCATCTTCCAATGCCCGGCCAAAAGTCACTTTGGACTGTACTTTTTTTCTTCTGTATTTTCCGGTTGTATTTTACAGCTCTGTATCAAACCCTAATTTGCCCACTTGCAAATGCAAAACCTCCACATCTGCCGAACGTCCATTTTTTTGGGGCACAGCTGTCACCTCAGAAATCATCCTCCCAGCACGTGGCTGAGTGAAAACAGCACAGTTTGGGGGGAACTTTTGTATGAGATCTGCCCAAGCCACTGGCAGACAGCAGCTGCAGCTCGTAATCCCAGAGCTGCCTGGAAAAGATGCACTCGGAGGGAGGAAAAAACCACCGATATTGCTGACATTCAGCAACTGCCACTGTTAGACAGGTGTTATAGCACAAGGAAGAGCCAGTTTTTGCTTGTTATGACCAACTTCTTTACCTTAATGGGTTGTTACAGATTATGGATAGGGTTTTTAAGAAAGCTTCACTCGAGAACAGAAAGCCTCCTTTTGTTCCTGCTCCTTTTTCCTCCTACATCTCCCCATGTATAATTCAAAAACTGAGAAATAATGGAAAAGGCTAACAGTGATTGATTGTGGCATGCAATGCAGTTGTGCATGCAAAGCAGGGCTTAGCACGAGCTGAACGCTGCTGCAAACGGGGAGAGCGCAAGGACAGATGACACAAAGATGCGTGCAAGAGCGCAAGCGATCTCCAGAAACAGAGCAGCGCCCTTAGATCATAAATCATGTGCAGGCTCTTGACGTTATTACAATATATTTTCTTCTCAATGATTCTCCTCTTAAAATGTTTTCAGAAGAACCCAAATATTAGCTTTTCATACATGATATGGCAAAGCCAGGAGCAGCAAGACTGAAGATATTCATTTCAATACTGAAATTTAGCAATTGCGGGTGTAATGAAGAGTTTCGCTAAGGCGTATCTGGTGATGATTTTGTGCCGCTCCACCTTGCTACAGCAATGCTGTTTATGCTTGTCCGGGTAACGATGCAGGAAAATTTAATAAGGATCTCCAAATGGTCTGTCAGGTTTGTAGACAGAACTAACTTTGCTGCCTTCACTGCTACTCACAAGACCCTTCAGGCATTTATCTCTGCATCCATCAGCAGGTGACAAGCCTCCGCCGAGATGGACAGCTTTCTTCCGGAGGCCTGGAACAGACGTTCTCGCTGCCTGCACTGAATTTCCAGCAAGCTGTGTCTTCAAATGCTATCTCTGTCTGATATCTTTTTAATAAATAATAATTTAAAAAAAAGATAAATCCCTGCCCACATCTGTCTACTCATGCAACATGTGCATCTGAAATTGAGGAAGAACGCTATGGTACTGACAGCAACCATCTCAAGCGATGGTGCATGTCAACTGAATCTAAAGGTTTTCAAATGAAATCTAACAAAAACTTATGGAAAATAAACCTCAAATAGCAGTTTTAACTCTCCAGACTTTTTAAGTCTTTCGTTTAGGCCACAGATACAAACAGGAAAGACGGCAACCAGGTGGTGACAACGCAACATTGCTGAAAAACCCCTTTAAAAGCACTCTTGCAGTGCGGAGGAGCATCCTTTCCCAAATGTAGGAGACCTCAAACCACTCCTCCCCTGGGCACAAACCTGAACTGACTCTACCACAAGTTACGACTGAATTAAGTAACAACCTAAAAATAAGTTTGTGCATTTAAGATGTTTTCCAGACTTAATCGATAAGTACACAGAAAGGAAATGCTCAGTTAGTAATAATTAGTATTAAAACCATTAAATGGCTTAAAAAACATTTTCTGTTACACTTCCGAATCTCAGGACTCTGCAGGGCTGCCTTGGTTTCTTCTCTTTCTGCAAGACTTTGATAATAGTAGATTTTTTAAATTATTTTTTAAAATTGCTATAAATGTGTCAATACCAAAGTGAAGAGTACATGGCATTTATACAGTAAGACTGAAAATAGTTACATGTGCTTCAGTAAGAACAGAACACGTCACGTGATTAATAAAAAAGATCCCTAACTTACTGACACAGCCCTGCAGAGTCACCATTGCACCTACACTGCACAGAGGTTTCACCAAATATATAAAAATACATTTTTTTGTTTTACCAAATATATTAAGATGTTTACCAAATACCCCACACCAAGTATTGTTAGTGTTTATGTCAGTTCTGAAAAATCGACTGCTAACTGACAAATTTAAATAGCTAAAGACCTACTTCAAAAATTGATGAGGAAGTGAAGAATATTTCACAGACAAGTAGGCACCTGTCAAAGTGCTATTTCTGCTCCGAGCTTCTGCTGAAAGGTTGTAATTACATGAATAATAAAAATTTATTTTAATGGAGCAAAAGAATACAGCACGCTTGGGCTGGCTTAAATACATGTCTGTTGTTTACAAATATTGCCAATATTTTAGAAAGCTGGAAGACCACAACGTAGGAAATTAGAGAGTCACACGGTTTGCATTGAAGCTATACCCTGAAATGTAACTTAAATGGTTTTATATGTACACCTACAGAGACCTTTAGGCTGGCGTTCAGCTCCCAACTAAGCCTGTCTACCTGTATTTTACCTGCAAGCAAAAGCTAATTCACAGCCAGCGGAAGAGCAGGCACGTTTAGGATGTGACTCTTCACATACTAAAGTAGATGCTTAAAATAAACCCATGAATCACACTAGAAATGACTATTCAAGAGCTTCTTTCCAATGACTATTGAAGAGCTCTAGAAAAGTTGTCCAAAACTGGATGTCTATAATGCAGGTATTGAAAGGGAAGAGAGACAAGAGCTACCTTTGGTGAGTGCCCTGTGATTTCTGCTGTAGGTACTGGTCCTCTGCAGAAAACAGAGCACTGGTTTGCAGTGACCAAGTTTAACATGCAGCTTTAATGTGTAAAAGAAACTAAATATGCCAAAGAAAGCGTTGTGTGTAAGGCAGAGATTAAATAAATTCAGTAGTGATCATCTGGCTAGAAAGAGTTAAAAAAAAAAAAAAAGAGTAAAAAGAGTATTATTTGGAAAAAGCACAATGCCGAGTTCTCACTGCAGCAACCAAAAACCCAGAGAAGGGAGTTGTTTTAGATCATGCTCTTGAGATCAAATACCTAAAAATCATTTAAAAACCGAACCTGAGCTGCAGAGAAAGCCACCAGTGGCGGTGGCCTGCAGGCCACTCTGGTTTTCTCCTTGTCAGAAGGAAGCCTCCGGCACAGCCACAAACATTGCCCTGACGCGTTCGAGCGCTGTTAGGTGCAGATCTGCTGTGTCGACGTGTTTGCCACACATCAGAACATAATTTACTGGACTGCTACACCCCTGTCACGGGGAGCTCACCACAGCACACAGAAAGACTACCCAGCAACATCCCTCGAGATACTAGAAACACATCGTTTACTATGACCATGCTTTGCCTGTACATGCTTTTTCTTCAGAAAAAGGTATCATTTCTGGCTTTTCTCTTCCTCACAGCTTCTTTACAGCTCTCCTGGTTTTGTTCTTGCATATTCTGTGCAACCCATTGCCCTAACCCTAACCTGTTGTTTTTATCGTGTTGAGTGCATGACTTTCCTTCCTGCTCTTTAAATCCCTCCTAAAAACTTACATAAAGCTTTCCAACCATTTTTTAGGCTCAGGTCATTTCATATTTGGCAGCGTTACATGTTCTTGCAGGACCATTATCACTGTATAATTGTGAAATTACAGATGTCTGCTCGTCTGTCTGTCGGTAGAGCATGCCCATACCCTGTCTTACTGGTAATGGCTGTAGCTGAGACTGGAAAAGAAATATTCCCGAGGCTCCTTGTCAGGACAAGGATTTAAACACCTGACGAGTCACCCCTATTGAAAGTGTGTTCCCATATTTCCCCAAAGAGTGAGCCCTCCGTGAAAAGGACCAGTCAAACTCATACCAAAAGCATAGTCCAAGCATGAGTGTGCATTATAAGACAATACTTTTAAAATTTATTTTAAAGAAGGTGGACATAACAAACCCAACAGATCCCTTTCTGCATTTTTAATGTGTTATTGCTGTGCAGGAGTCACCTTGAGATAAACATCACAGCAAAGATAAAGTAAGTTATCTTCACTGCGATGTAACATAATGATGACTTTACCTGGTAAAGTCTCTGCAGTGGGAAAAAAGGATTTTCCTCAGCAAGGTATTTATTATCCAAAATTATAGGATATATTCGTGGTGCAATTTTGCTGCTTTAATTTTCTCATTTTCTCCTTGTAGTCACTTTCTCTGAGGAAAACACCTGCCCGAAAGGGAGCGCTGTAATTGAAAAAACGGCAGCATCAGCCCTTCGATGATTAAAGTTAACCTTTTCCCAGTGCGACCACAGTAGCATGGACGTTTGCATGAAGCAGATGGATTTGCCAGCCTCTTGGGCTGAAGTTTAATCTTGGACATTTTTGCTTTTCTGTACTTTTGCCAGAAACAGCAAATGCTCACGGGACTGGATCTACGCCGGGTTGCGGTCCTGCAGTTGGAATGAAGGTCTGAGCCTGGGATTTATGCTCAGAGCCGGTTTTCACAGCTGCAGCTACTAGAGAAACCAGACCCAGTCTTCTGTGGAGCACAAAAATACAGGGTGAATACAAGGAGTTGATTTAGTTCCTTATCCATTCATTATATACTAAATCGTGCCAGGAGCGAGGAGTGGAGGATGATGCATCACCTGCTTTGAAGGACCGTCTGAGGCCCCGGGGGAGAGCACACCACCCGGGCACGGCTGGGGAAGGCAGAGTACAAACCCCCATCTCATCCAGAGACAAAGCGCAGTACGTTGTGGTGCTAACGGCCACATTTTATCTCAGCAGAAAATAAATTTTGTTGCTAAAATCGGAGTATTCAGGCAATCTGGGACGTGGAATGCCAGCATAAAAAACTCACTTTAACAAACAGCACAGTACCGACAGCGACCATCTCATACAATGGTGAACATCAACTGTATCTGCAGGTTTTCAAATGAAATCTAATGCAAACTGCATCCGCAGGGAGAGGCGCGCAGGGTCTGGCCAGGCATGAGCTTTTGGTCCCCCCTGGGAGGACACGCGGAGGAGCAGCCACCCGCTTTCCTTGCAGGTGGCTCCAGGACACGGGGCACCCTGGCAAATATTAGCTAAGGAAACATGTTTTGGGCTGACACCTGGCTCTGGATACAGTGGCTAAACACGAGTATCTTTCATGACTGCTTCATGGCAGGGAAAAATGAAATTTATCTTTTTTGTCGCACAATAATGAAACTCAAATTCTACAGGACTCTGGGGGAGAGGGGCCATCCATTAAAGAAAAACCTATTGACTACAATACAAAACCACCACCAGAATCTCCCAGCAGGCTTTAGCTACCTGGCACACCAGAGTTAAATGCCAAAGTGCCTTTAAATATCCTAAACTTGTATTCGTACAGAGCAGTCACTGACCACCCCAGATGTTTAGAGATGCTATAAATTGAAGGAATAGGATTAACATCCAATAAAGCTTCAGTGGGAAAAAACATTCTTGCACAAAATTAACCCAGCCTTAGCTAGTCAAGAATGCCACTTTTTAAACTACAGGATTTAAAGATTATGAGAGGATTTGTACCCATCTGTCACTTTTGGCCTGCTTTCATTTTATAAAGCTTCCTTAGTCAAACTTCACTAAAAATCTTGTCAACATTTGACTATTTTTAGATGAATTCATTTGATTCGGTAGCTCTGATATACTGATTTCCTAAAGAGAAAAGATTTACAAAAAGGGGCATTAGGATGTCGAGTCCATCGAAGCTGCACGTTATAATGTTGCATGCTGCTAGAAAGGCCAAATTAACATGCAAAACTGTACCAGAAGGCCAAGCTATTTTAGTGCAGTTCTGTTTTATTCTGGCAAATGGATGCAGCTGAATTCTACCCGCTTTGGGAGACATCCCTGGGGCGAGGGCAGTTAGCTGGGGGCGAGTACTCTGCGAACCCTCGGAAAATGGCCCTTCCAAAAGGGACGGGAAAGGTTTCCCGGGTGGAAAAGGTCTGCTCCCTTGCTGTGGAAGTGCTCCCCTACATGCAGCACCCTCCTACAGTCGGCTACTGGCCCCTGGGATCACGTACCTTAAACATTTAACTTTCCAGTTTCCCTGGCTGATGCGTAGCCGAACTCCAACTGCTCGTGATTACAGAAATTAAACCCTTGACAGTGCTCTCTGGGATGGGTTTTGCTGATGTCTCACGTAGTCTCCTGCCAGATAAAGTTGTATTTTCCCCTTACATCACAATTGCTTTTATTTTCACCATTTTGATTTTTAAAGATTGCTTTCTTCATTTTGTATGTACCACCAGCAGCTTGATCTTCTCATTAAATTGACTTTGGTATGGAAAAACACTAATAAAAGAAAAATGTCACCAACACAACTGCTCAAGTGCTGAATAGCTGGAGCGCTCGGGATCACGAACAGCTGCTGCAATTATGTTTAACTGCCCATTTTCTGTGCTTTGCTCACAATCAGATCTTACTTCAAGAGCAGGTAGCATCATTTCTGCTTTTGTAGTAAACAAGTGACATGATTAGAATGACGAGAGGGCTCCATCTCCGTGTTTTAATCTCTAGAGGTGTCCCTACCTGATTGGGAAGCTGAAATTCTGGCTTTTTATTTACAGCAAGCTGCGCTCTCTCTCCATTCTGAATGTGTGTATATGCTGGGACTTTTCTAAACTAGTCATTTATGTGGCTTCTCATTTCCACATGATTGTTTTATTGCATGATATAAATCCCCAGATGTGTGTTTCAAGCAGTTTTAATCTCTATTTTCTCTGTACAAACATGCAGTTTTCAATAAAGGAAAACACTTGCTTTTTCTCCTGCAGGAGTCAGTAATTTCCTCCACTGCATTTTTTCCTTCTTAACAAACTTCTATCAATCAAAATGACGGGAGAGATGAAGCGACCAAACCAGGGAAAAAGATTTACATGATTCATTGGACTGGTAAATTCTGCATTAAAAAGATAAACAGAAGCAACAGAAAGCAACAACTTTTGAAGCTTATTTTTTATGCATCATTAAAAACAGGCCATATGTGATTAAGCAAATATCCCGTGCCCTCATTTTAACTCTGCTGTCCTTTGAGAACTCATATGACTCCTTAAGTACATGATGTGTAGTCTGCAAATGGCACGGTACGGGGCTCAAGAGCATTTGAGATCAAAGCAGTTTGAGAGAATCAGGCTTATTTATTGGGTGAGTGCGTGAATATAATTGATAAAGTAATAGAGCATTGTAATTACTTGAAGTTACTAAAGTTCACAGCCCTGTAAGTACCCAGAACGCTCAATCTGCAAATGGCATTTTAAGTTGCTCAAGCGCCTTCGAGACCAAAGTAGCTTAAGAGAATCGTATTGCTAGTGAGTGGGAGTCTGAGTAGGAGTCTGAACAAAGTTGGTAAGTGGTTTGAGCATTTTAAGTACTTCAGGGCACTGCAGCATGAGTACAAAGTAATAGGACAAAATAAACCAGCTTGTCAGTGCTTGGTTTTCCAGAGCTGGGCTAGTGACGAGAAACTCAGAAGATGGTGATTTTAGCAGAGTGCCATCAAATCAGATCCAACCAAAACAGTAATCCACTTGGGATGGTGTCTGGCAAATACCATCTAAAGGGGATGAAGAACCCAGTTACAAGGTCTAGGCTTCTGCCTAAAACAGCTGGAAGGAAAACCTGGAGCTGAGCTCAGCACAGTTCCCCAAGGGCACCACAGTGCCAGGTACGGTGAGGGGAATAACAGAACGAGGAAGTGCCACCAGGGATTAAGAAAACCCCCCAAATGAGGAAGTACTAAGTATAAACTCTATTTTTGTACTACAAGGCTGCCCGAGGCTGGTTGGTAGGGCTGCAGATGAAAGGAGATGGTGTGTTGTAGCTCCCAGCCATGAGTGGTTAAAGCGGAGAAACAGAGCGCTGCGTCTTTCAGATAAAGCTAAGAAATGAAGGATGCCGAGAGATGTGCTGCTGGGGGGAGCGCGGCGAGCCAGGCACGCACACACCTGGAGTGGAAGCACACGGCTCGTCTGTGCAGACCTCCGTACGCACTGCCAGGCCGCCGGCGGCCGTGAACATCAATTCAGCAGTAAAATAATGAACTGCTCTTTTTGTTTGATTCTTTCTTTGCAAGGTATCTAAACACCAAGAAACTTGGTAAGATTCAGGGGAGTGGGCACACAGCAGATATTGGTGGCTATTTTGGAAGATCAGCGAAAAACAGCATCTCTTTTTTTTTCTGTAACTGTAAAGACGACCATGCATCAGGACAACTCTGTGACGGATCCAAAAGCTGGCAGACATTTCTAATTACTTTGGAACAAAATGCTAGTAAAAAGTATTAGCTATAACTAAGAAAACCTCCAAATTACTAAGATGTAAATATCAAAACTGAAAACACCTGTAACTGCGGTGTTAAAATGCCTCTAACACACTACACATCATCTGGTTTTGGCTATCCACATGCATCATGTCACATTTGAAAATCAGATTCTGTGACTATCCAGTACACTCTTAGCTACGCGAGCCCCAAAAATAAGTTAGCAGTGAAGGAGAAACTAGCAGAAACCAGGTCGCACCACTTGCAGAGACAGTAGAGAGGCATGGCCAGATCAATCAACATCAGTGCGTCACAAAGGACAAAGCGCTGTTAGAAAAATAACTGTCCTTCCAGCTAGTTAGTATTCAGTCACTGAAGTGGAAAATTTTCTATCTCAACTTGATTTTAGGAGAAAGAAATGTTTCACTGAGTCACCTCATACCTTTGAGGACAAAGTTCAATTTGCCAGCACAAGCACTAGTATTTGGGAAAAAGACTGAAAGTGAGCGATTTTTTTTCAGTAAAATGTGACTTGGAAAGAAACACAAATATACCTGCTTCATCATAGGATACAGTCAATTTTTCCAGCATTTCTCGATCAATTGATAAAATCTGCTGTTCCAGGATGGTTTGGTAAGACAGCACACTGTTCTCCTTGTCCTTCTCATAGTCTTGAAGATGCTGTTTTAGGACTTCAGGCAGGCGGGACTTCACATATTCTGCTGCCGACTATGTAGAAAAGAGGCAAAGGTTTAATTAATACATTTTCTTTTGAAAAGCTTTATGCATATCCATAGCAATTTTTTTTATTATTATTTTAAAGCATTGTGAAATGTAACTCCTCACAATAAAACACTCTTAATGCTACTAACTCCATGGTGCAAAATCCACAGGTCATTTCTCTGCCCATATGACCCCTGCCTGCCCAAAACTTCCAGCGAGTCAGGGGTATAATGGACCCAAATTCCCCTGAGCTGAGGCATAACCCACTTTTAAGCAGGGAGTTTATGGCAGTCCAGAAAGAGTTACCCATGCTGGACTAGACACATACATACCACAATAGCTCCATTTCTTCATCGTTAACATATTTTGAAACTATAACTATGAAATATAACATCTTTATTCTAAATTTTAAAGTACAAAGTGACAGAGTAGAATCACTTCACCTGCTATTGATACACAACCAGGGTCGGACAGGGAGATAGAAGTGAATGTTTAACAGCATGAAAAAAATGACATATATATACACACGCATCCACACACAGAAAATTCTTTGAATTTTTTTTCTCTGACTGCTCAAGGCCATAAGGAAACGGAAATTAACACAAGGTGGCATGGTTGTATCGACGTTATGGAGCCTTGTGCGCAAATGTAAATGGTAGTAAATAATAAGAGCATCTGCCTCTGGAGAGGTGTCGGTCCTCTGCCACCGCTGGAACAGCTCTCACCCTCTTGGCTTGGGCTCACACACCCTGGGGAGATCCAAACACAAACCAGCTTTCTGGCTTTTAAGCATTAGCATCCCTCTCCTGCGAGTATTACACTCCCACTATAAGAGAGAATAGAAAGTCCTCTTTCTGGCACGGGTTTGGGGTTTTTTTTGGCTTTCCATCTCTGGTATAAACATAAGTGGAAAAGGAAGATGTAGCGAAGGCTGCTGCCCAGTGCTCCAGCTCTCCTGCCAACCTCAAGACAAAAGAGAAAAATAAATGATAGCAAGGTTATATTATTTCAGGCCTGGAACTGACCAGAAGTTACCTCTACTCAGCAACAGGCTCTTCCTGGATTTGTATTTAGTTTTCCAAAGTCAACTGCTGATTAAATTGCAACCTTAAAATATCACTGAAGTTCTGTTCTATTTTTCTGCAAGCTAAGCCATGTGAGGTGAATGAAATTATTCCAGGAAAACTAAACAAACTCGCCACATGAGTACAGAATATTTAATGTTACATTTTAATAGTGTTTTCTTCCAAGGGAAGGCCAAAAGATACACTGTATACTAATTATTTCAGTCTAAGTTCAGGCATTTGTGTTTAATGTTTCCTTTGAGAAGAGGTTTTACTCTGGGGGGGGGGTATTTCTGTGCTCTCCCTGAGGCAGCAATTCTAAAGAGCAGAAAACAAAAGAATTTATACATATTCATTTTCTGAAATAGATCTTGTGCCAGCTGAGAGAATATTTGCATTCTACTGGCTGTAAACACGTAAGGAAAAAATACGCATCTTGTCCCAAAGATCTTGCAGCCCAAGTAAAAGCCAAGAGACAGATGGGTACAAGCAGATGGGAAGACCATCGGGACCATCAGCCGTGGTCGGCATGACGGACAGCGGTGTGAGCCACGTGCAGCCCAACCCGCCAGTTTTTCCACAGGCATCGAGGCCGAGGACTTCAAGTGTGATCTCACAGATGGGTTTTTTTTTTTCACCTTGGTGAGAAGCAAAACCCAACACTCTTGCTTAGTCCACTGCCTTTCACATTACATCTAGATGTCATTAACGATTTCAACCGTAAAGCAATGATGGAACCGATACAAACTCCTCTCCGTTTCTAGCAAGGAGGGTTATCAGCCTCATCTGAGTAATTGCATCCTTAGCTGCACTGCAGCGATGAGACAGGTAGTATTATATTCTATTCAGTACAAAAGTAATTTTATCTTGGTTTTAAAAAGTCACTTCCAGTACCTGGAATATTAAAAAAGAAAAAGTGTGAGGGTGTGAGTGCATGTGTTTATGCACATGCTTGGTATTAAAGAAACCAAGAAGCTAACTGTACTGCGTGAATAAAAATTAAACAACATTTAAAAAAGAAAGACTTCTACCATTTTCATGCTCTTCCATCTTACCGCAATTCTCACCAGGCAGACCACAATATTCCACTTCTGAGTAGACCAGAAACTCCCTCCGTGCAGACTGCAGCCCAGAGGCCGGTTTGCCGGGATGCCGCTCACCGGCAGAGCATCCCTCCATGCCAGCCAACCGCTCCTCCTCCAGCCAGCGCTGGGGTCCCCCCGCTCTCATGAAATCTATTTTCATTAATATATGTATTTGTGTCACAGGCAGAAGTTAGGGGAAAAAACCCATTTCACTACTTTGAGGCTTCAAAATAGCTTTATCCTCCTTTCCTCTGTACGGTCCCTCTTACTCCTGCAGGAAGGAATTACAAACCTCGCTGCTCCCGGAAAACACCCGACCTCAGCCATTAGTTACGGGTACAACTAATTGTACAACATTCGCTGGTCAGTATTCCTCATCACCGTCCCTACGAGAAAGCAACCTGGAGCCGTAGGCACTGCAGCAGTGAGAAACGCGAAGGAAGGTTGGTCCTGCTCATGCAGGCACCGTTCCGCACATCACTGCTTCAATACAACGACATAACAGAAATGCACATTGCTGAACTGTTACCCCTCTCGGTCACAATAACCTCTTATTTTCTGGCAGGTATTTATCAATTTCTTTTATAAAATTGAAACTGCAGCATCCCCTGTGAATCTGTTTTCAGTCTGAAGCACCCTTCTCCAAATTAAATAAAGGATTGACTTTAACACCTTAATTGACTTTAGGGTATTTCATCCTACCATGGAAAACTAATATTTCATATATATAGAATAAATTTTAAAATATCTACATACAATGAAATATACTCACAGAGCTTATTCACAAAAAATCACATTTTTCTCTATCCACTAAAAAAACCACCCTACAAAAAAATCACATCAGGAAATGCTGAAGTCCCCCAGCTGTGTGTTAACCTGAACCTCAAATGCAGCCATCATCCTTCTGTAACTACCAAATTTGCCCACATCTTTTAATTGATGAGAAACAGATATGCAAAGTAAATTTTCTTTTTATAAATTATGCTAACTGCCTGTTAAAATTTGCTCTGCTTTTCTGAAGTGTATCCTTCTGGGAGCTCCCTTGTATGTGGGGAAGTAAAGGTCTAAAAAGGTTCATTAAAGGCTTCTTTATGCAGCTGCTTCAAAAGTCAGGAGGCAGCTTGACAAAGCATCCTCCTTACAGAGTTACATCGGGTGATTTCAGAAAGGCTTTCAACTCCCGGTAGAGCATCGGGCGTGGGGAAGACCACCACCCGTAAGGGACAGTTGCATCCCCGCTCATCCCAATCACGCTCTGCAGGCTGCTACAGCTCAACGCAAAGCCATAGCCATGGCTTTACCAACCCGCTCGACCTTTAAAATTCAGGTTTTCACCAACGCAAACACAGTGATCTTGCGTATTTCTGGCACCTGAAACACTCAAGCGCGTCTCATTAAATTGTGTTATCATCGGATGAACACCGGGCAGTGGAAAAACCCTCTCCAAGTGGCGATGCCCTGGGAATCTGCTTGCTGTTTGCCCCGCGGTGGGGTTTGGTAGGAGGAGCAGGACTGCAGAGCATCGGGGCCAGCTCCCGAATTACGCGGCTCTTCACGCAAATGCTTGCGCACAGAGAAGATACACCTCCATAGGCACACGCGTAAACGTGCACCAAGTGACCCCGTTAATTAACACGGCAAGTGTTAAGCAGCTCCACGACCCCGTGAAAAACAAGGACTGCAAACAAGAGCTACGGCAAGACCAGCACACTGGCACATCAAATAACTGAAGGATCTAATTAGCTGGAACAGCCATTACTTATAAACACAGATTTCCAATTTAAAAAATGGAAGATGGAGACTTTACTGCCTCAGACCTGCACTCTGCACTGATTCCTGTGATTTACAGGGAGAGCAGGGAAACCACAAATTTCATCTTAATATTTTTGAGACAATTCATTCTGCCTGCCTGGCTACTGCAAACATCCAGAGACTATGGGAAAATACAGGATCCATTTTAGCGTGTGGTATGGCTGGCATAGCATGTAATAGCACTGAAGGATTTAAAAAAACATCAAGATTCCTCTGCCACATCTTCCTGCCTCTCCTTTTCACACGTGTCCCTCCCCTTCAAAGACATGTGTGTCACTACAAGAAGTTTCCTTCTTCAGAGATGATACACCATGAACTGCTGGCAAGAACAGAGTTTACCTTATGAAAAAGAGGAATTTCAACTTTGTTCACCTCCTGGTTTACCTCAGGGAAATAATTTTTTAAGTAGGGTCAAGTGAGTTTGACAAATAAAAGCCTGAGGTAGGTACAAGAAATGAACAAGGGTGTAAATCCTGTGAAAGAAAGTGTTGGCCATGATAATCTCATGGGAAGGAAACACAATGAAGAGTAAAGTGGGATTGATCTGTGGATCCTATTAGACATCTCTATAGGAATCGTGGAGAAGGAGCTGGAAGCAAATTAGTACAATATCGAAACTGTAATACAATTGGGCAGTAAGAGGGGCTCAGTAAATAATTCACAAGAGTAGATTGTTAATACAGATGATATAACTTATTGAGAAAGGAGGCTATGGAAATAAAGAAGTGCCCTGCACATCAAGAGAATATTTGCTCTTCTAGGTCCAGTCTGTAAAAGGGAGACAGACCTGCTGAAAGTCATCACGTAAAAAAGAGAAGCAGAGGCCACTACCATAACCCAGTTCCACCAGACACCGAACGAAAAATAGAGAGGTTGGGTTTTTTAAACCAGGAACTGGAATAATCAACCAAAGCACAAGATGTAACAAAGTACTGCAACTACTCAGATATGTTATAGGAAATGTATTTCAGAGCACAGGTTGTCCAGCAACCTCAGAGTGTGTTGGTGACAGCAGCAAAGACCACAGTTTGGGTGCGGGATGTTCCAGCACTGAGAAGCCCCCTAAAATAAGGAAGGCAAAAGACAACTTGCATGAAGGTGACAATTAATTCTTCAGGAAGAAAACAACATAATAACGACAAAGGACTTTAAAAGAAGGACACATAAAGATCTCTGAAGCTTGGCAGTACAAAAGGACCAACAGCTGCAAGTCAAAGGAGAAAAGAAAGTATGGGGAGTAAACATTTCCTTAGGGAAATGGTGTGAATGAAAACTATCCCAAATACAGAAAAAACCTAGGAATTAACCCAGCTAAGTCATAAGCTGCTTAGTGATCTCAAACTCAGGAAGGACATACACACAGTCAGAATGCCATGTGAGTATAAAAGAATAACAAACACCGAGAAACAAATGGAGACTAAAGAAAAAAAATGACTTGGAGCTAGCAAAGGTAGCAAGAAAAGATTCTACAAGTCCATTTGTAATAAGAAAAAACCCAGGCAAAATGTTGCTCAACTGCTCAGCAGAGTAGAAGAGCTATTGACAGATGATGCCATAAAAGCTGAAGTATTTAATCTCTTTTTTTGCTACAGTACTCACTATCTTTACCTTGCTGCATTCAACTGGCAGCTAATATCAGAGGCAAATAACCAAAATCTCACGACAGAATAGGGAAAGAACATGTTGGAAAGTGCTTATAAAGATTAGATATTTTCCAGATGGCTGGGCCAGATGAAATTCATTCAGGTATACATAGGTAATGGGCTGAAACAATCATTTAATGACCTCTGTCTTTGAAAATTCACAGAGGATGGTGAGACGCTATTTGGAGAGGGCAAATGTCAGGGCTACTTTTAAAATAGTATAAAGGGAGCGAATTACAGACTAGTCAATTTAACTTTGATGCCTAAAAAATGGGATAAAAGATCAAATGATTTCTATGCACACGAAAGCACCAAGATTTGTAAGGCGCAGAGCAAAGTGGTTCTCTCAGGGTGTAAAGAGACCTGCTAATTCAGTTCCTATCAACTGCAGTCTGGGGAGCAAATGCTCCCTTGCTCATTCCAGCAAACATGCCTGTGCTTAAAAGTCTTAGTACCACTGATCACATCATCAGCACAGACAAATCTTTCATGCTATTCACTTAAGCCTTAGGGGATCCCAGAGAAATAGCCTTCCATGTAAATTAGGATGCTGAATCCTCTGCAGATTAAGCATTTCAGAGAATCTCCCAGGCTTAAGATGAATCTCCAGAGTCCCCTCGGACCCGCCACGTGTGTTTGGTGCTCCCGGGAAGCGGATGCGGGGTGTGGAAGCCTGTCATTGCCACCATCCGACCTTCATTTGCTGCCACACAAAGATTTCAGCTAGAGGTGCTATTGGAAATACGTAATGATCCCACTCAGAATTTCACATTTCACATTCACCCACATTTTAGACTAGCGCTCCTTAGCAAAAATACTTTTATATGCAGGTTTCTGGACTCACATCTTTAAAAAAAACCAAAACACCAAACCACACAATTCATTATTCTAAGAACACCGCACTTAACTTATTAGATATCTCCCAGTACGATGGTAAAAACCATGGCATAATAAGGTTGTGGAGAAGGAATGTATTCCAGAGAGTCTGTTAGTGATTTTTTGTAGTAATGCTATAAAGCTTTCCTGTTTATTTCAAAAAAGTACAGTACCAAAAAAAAGAAAAAAAAAATCAGATTGCTAGGTTAAAGAAATCACATCTCAGATTAAATAAAAGACCTGAAAGTCAATCTCCCCCTGACCACTTCACTCTGGTAGGGAGATGTCCCTGCTTCCAGGGGTGGACCACGACAACTTTATGAGCACATCCCCCCTGCCCAGCCACACTGTTTTCAAACACAGTGCAGTATATGGAGTGTTTGTTCCCATTTTATTGTATTCGCAAATCAGTCAATAAAACTTCAAGAGTCGTTTCTCGGCATCCTGATGCTTTGTTGGGTGCTTACTATAGGAAGGAAATGGTTAAAGAATATTCTTTGGGTTCCTGCCTCCTTCAGAGCTAAACTTACTGCAGACAAACCACCTTCTCAACCTATTCACACTGCAATGCAGGGAAGGCTGGCGTTGATTGAAGTAGATACAAAAATTCTGCCTCCAGGCCCACATGTGCCACTTCAACTGATTTCAGAGAAATGTACGTACATCAGCCCTGACTCTCACGTCTCACACCAAGCGTTTAAGATCGGATGCCTCTCCTTCATCAGCATGAACCAGAAATAACTCCACGGAAGTCAGTGGGATTTTGCTGAGGCAAACCTCTTGGAATAAGGACATGAAGCTATGAATAGTTATTCAAAAGGAAAACATATGATAGCAAAACATAATCTACTCTCAAGAGGATAATACAAGATCTACAAATGGCACCAAGACAAACATTTTGCCCTCTAAAGCACAGAATTATTTAAAGAACAGACATGCCAAAAGAAACCCGTTAGTAGAGCTTTCCTGTGATACAAACTTTTGGTACATTTAGCCTATTATTTCTATTTAAAAGTGTCTTTTTTCTCCAAAATAAATACTCAAGTAAATAATTTACTATTGATTAATATGTATCCTAGGAAAGCCAAACTCACAATTTAAAACAAGGTTATTAGCAAAAGCATGATATCTGAAAAGGTTTGGGGAACTCAGAAATTCTCCCCTAGGACTTTCAACAAGACTGAACACCGAAAACACCACTATTATTTTGCAACCCATGCACAATTTATTTCCGTAGCAGGAAAAATATTACCCTCACAAACATCTTTAGTTAATCAGAAGCTATATAATCACGAGAAAATTAACCTGATTCCAAGGAGATGTATAAAGTTCAAATTAGTATTCATACTGTATTGTCAGAGATATATTAAATCCGTAATTACAGTAATCCACAGCTGCTTCAACTGTAGAAAATAATGAATTGCCCAGTGAGAACTAGTGTCCATGAAATGGAAAGAAAAGGCCATCTGTTGTGGAGCTTTGCTCTGACTTTATGCTTTGAGCACGGAGAGCTTGCTCTTCTTTGACACAGCCTATATGTGGATTTACAGCTACAAGCAACCCAAATAACCGTATCACCAAACAGAAAGGATAAAAATAAAAAACGATGATGATTTACGGCTTTAAATTATGCATTTTAGTTTATTCCCTAAGACAGCACTTGTCACTCACTTCTTAAATAGACTTATTTAAATGTCCTAGAATGAGAAGCAAGTCAACAAAATTTGTAATGTAAAAATTACATGTTCTGTTCTCCCTCCCACTCCCCCCAACATTAGTCATATAGAAATGTGTGACATTGCAGGGAGCATACACACAAAATGTTGGCATGGTACTCGCTAATCTAGGACGTGGATCAGAAGAGGTGAGAATAAACGCAAACCAATTCTTTTCCATCTTCCAATGAGGGAGTGGTTAGTGAAATATTTGTACAAATCATTTTTTTAAATAACTAATTTTAATTAATTAATTAAAGTTAACAAAAACATGTTCCATGGGATATAGCCAAGCTGTCACTCATTCTACAGATGAGGAAAGAAACAAAGCACAGAGACTGATTTGTCAGAGATTTCACTGCAATTGGCAGAGCTACAAGGAGTGCTCTGGAATCTGGACATCTAATTAAAAGATTAATTTTATCAAGGCAAGGGGGAGCATTATGATTATCTTGTTTGGCATCTTGAATCAGGACCACAGGACTTCCCTGTCTCATTGTTTGAAAGAAAAAGTCATTTTGAAAAATATTCCACTCTGTTTCGGAGACAGAGAATCTTCCATAGCCCTTTGGAAGTTAATTATCCTTACTGTTAAGAGGATAAAAACACACACAACAGAAAATGTTCACATTATTTCCAATCTGAATCTGCTATTATCTATGACTTTCAGCCAGTGAATCAAATAAAATGTCTGCTCACCCACATTCCTTTTTCTCATGTAAATACATGCAAATTGATCAAATCACCGCATTATCTTCTCATTGATAAACTCAGCAGATGGAGCTCATTGAATGGCACGTTATTATATGTCACATTATCGTGCACGCTTTCTAATCTTTTCAAGCATTCATATGGTTCTCCTTTGAACACTCCTGTTTTCCAACTTTGTTCTTTAGGGGTAATCATCACAGCAAGGCAACATAGCGTGGAGGAAGATTTACTAATACCAAAACCACTTCCTTACTTTTATTAACCATTTGCATTACGGTTATAGGCTCACCATCGCCTTGAGATCTCATGTATAGTTCATGTAGCCCCTAAATCTTCTATGACCTACACTGTGCAACATTAGATATATATACTTACAGTTGATTAAACTGAAATGCATGGCTCTCCTTATGAATATACCCCCTCAACAACTTCTATTTATAATTATCCTGAAGTCTATTGTGCAACTCGAGTTTAATCCCTTTAATATGCACTGTATTGATTTGAAAGTATTCAAAATAGCACGTATATCAAGTCAAAACACATATTCTTCTTTTGAGTTTTGGCTAACTGCTGTTAAAACTATTATTATTGATGAAAACAATCAAACACTTCGATTCATACAGCCATGAAGTGAAATCCTACTCGCAAGGAAACGAAGTATATTCTCATCAATGAACCTGGATGATGGGACAGAGTGCACCCTCAGCAACTTTGCAGATGATACAAAACTGGGAGGATTACTTGATACACCGATGGATGTGCTGCCAGTTTGAGGGACCTGGACATGCTGGAGAAATGGACCAACAGGAACCTCATGAAGTTCTACAAAGGGAACTGCAAAGTCCTGCACCCGGGGAGGAACAATCCCATGCACCAGTACACACTGGGGGCTAACCAGCTGGAAAGCTGGTTGAAGAAGGACCTGAGGGTCCTGGTGGACAAGAAGCTGGCAAAGAAGGACCTGGGAGTCCGGGTGGACAACAAACTGAACGTGAGCCAGCAATGTGCCCTAGCAGCAAAGAGGGCCAACAGCACGCTGGTCTGCATTAGGCAGAACTTTGTCAGCAGGGCGAGGGAGGTGATCCTTCTCCTCTGCTCAGCACTGGTGAAATGCAGCTGGAGTGCTGGGTCCAGTGCTGGGCTCCCCAGTACAGCAGAGACAGGGACATACTGGAGTGAGTCCAGTGAAGGGACACGAAGATGACTAAGGGATTGAAGCATCCGTTGTACAAAGAGAGGCTAGGAGAGCTGTTCAGCCCAATGAAGAGAAGGCTCAGAGAGATCTTATCCATGCGTACAAACACAAATGATGGCGCCAGGCTCTTCTCAGTGGTGACCACTGAATGGCCAAGAGGTGATGGGCACAAACCGAAATACAGGAAAGTCCATTTAACAACAAGACAAAAAAAATGTTTACAGTGAGGGCGGTCAAACACCGAAGCAGGTTGCCCGGAGAGGCTATGGAGCCTCCATCCTTGGAGACATTCAAAGCCCAACTGGACATGTTCTTCAGCAACCTGCTCCAGCTGCCCCATTTCCAGCAGAGGTTGGACTGCATGGCCTCCAGAGGCACCTCCAACCTCAGCCCTTCTGTGACTCTGTAAAAATATTTCCAGAGAATTCATTGGGATGGCTACTCCACCCAGAATATTTATTCTGGTTGTTTAGACAACTGCGTATATGCACCCCAAAAAAAATGTTTAGTAAATATATTAAAAATAATGAGATAAAGAAGAGTTATTACTCTAATAAAAGGAAATGCATTAGCACTTAAATAGCACATGCACAGATACAAACTCTGAATCTTAATTGTGCTAGAAAGCCAATTATTATTCATGCCCTTTTTAGGAGAAGAATTAAGATTAGTGGGTAAATTAAACTGAAAATTAGCGACAGACAAAGCACTTATTTTATAACACTTTTGTTAGTTTTAACAAATAGGAGGCTGAAGCTTGTTGTAAAGGTGATGTATTTCATAAATCCTGGAAGACACAAGCACAGCCACAAAAGACAAGCAATAATTATGACTAGCATGTCCGCATGGCCATATCTAAGAGACATTAATATTTGGCATGAGACTAATATCTCGATTTGACAAAAGGCACGATTTAGCTAATAGAACAAAACAAAATATGTTTGAATGAATTACTTAAAAAAAATAGGTTTGTCAAGATTTAACCCAATTTTTATGCTAATTGGTTGTAACTATTAACATAGATGAGCTGAATATTAAATTAGAAAATGTTAAAAAAGGCTTAAAAATGCATGAAAATACTTACCCATTACCAGTTAACAGTGCAGAAAAATCTGGGTCCCAAATTACAATTTATGGTCGCAAGTGATTATTAAATATAAATGCCTATACAGCTATACCAGCAGGGATTGCATTTGCTGAAGACCTGCCAGAAAAATTTCATCCAACCAGGAAGAACTGAAACATTTTCTTATATTACTATAATCAAATCTAACCAATGGGGGATTGTATTTTTTATATTGTCATAAAAAAACAGAAGCAAAAGAAAGAGAAATAACACTGAAAATAATGGTTGAAATATCATAAAAACAACTAACTTCACAAGAGTATTGAACTGCTCATTTGCAAGGTAGGCATCAAGCATTTTTTTGCATTTCATATTTTACTGAGCTCATCAAATTCAACATAGAAGGTGAAAAAAAATCAGTTTTGCAAGACGACTGCAACTTTGTGCAACACCCGAGAAAATGATGTTTAAAACTTTGTGACTGAAACCTTGCATTAATGCAGATCCTGGAATGAAAGCCTTCATCAGCAATTAAAATGCTTTAAAACCACTGCAGGGGATTTCTACAGGTGTTTCTGTGCAGATGCTTTTCCAAATAGCAGTGGAATACAAGATAGTTTATGAAGAATCAGTTTTACCAGAAGCCTTTCATTCTGCTACTTTAGTTGAGGCAAAAATGTATTTATAGCCTATTACACTGAATTAAATAGCAAGAAGCTTCCTTCTTTTTTCGCTGTTGTTCTCTATCTCCAAGCAAAAAAAGAGTGAGTATAGTGGAAGATTTTAATCTAAATGGTCTCTCCTGATTTAGAGACATCCTTTCTGCCAAGCAGAAATCACCACAAGAACTAGAAAGCTGCGGTCTGAAACGCTGTAAGAATTAGTTCGCTATGCAGGATACCGAGAAGACTATTTTCACCTGCTTACAATTTTACCAAAATTCAACCATCTGGTCAGAAACTTGTATTCTATTTTAGATTCTTATTCTGAAGGAATAAAAAAAAAAAAAAAAGGTAGTCCAAATAAATTAATTTATCTAGAGAATGAAGTTAAGGAACAAGAAATTGCTTTTCCCATTGTAAAAGTCACAGTTTTGGCAAATGCTTCCTTAAATAGCTTCAGCTTGATACCACCTCGGTTATGCAGAGCAGGGGACCGCACACGCAGGGCACTCGTACTTATCGGGATGTCTCCAGGATGGAGCAAGGCATTGCTATTAGGTGATGGATGAAGAGAGCAGCACACAAGACACTTTATATACAGCTGGAAATTTGCATTTCCTACGATGCCCAGCACAGAAACGTACCGGTATTGCTCATGTCCTCTTTGGTACCCACCATATGACTGCGCAGTGTGAAGTGTGCTCAGAGGAACACTGGTTGGGACTGGTAGACCGAGGCTCGCTGCAGTCCTGACCATTACTTTTAGCTGAAGTAATCTGTACAGATGGCTCAGACAGAGCTGTTCTGTACTTACAAGCTCTCATGCAGAAAGGCAGGTGCACAGACGCCTATCTGTAACTCACTCCTCAGGGTTTAGGTCACAGCACAAGGTAAATAAAGTTCTGCCCTTCTGCATTATGTTTTCATAACTGTGGGTGGAAGGCAGGTATGGTTCTTTCTAAAAAGCAAATGTGTAAGGTTTTGGGGTTTTTTTTATGGACTTAAAAGAATAGTGGAAGCACAGTGTCAGACACACACTGGTTCCCACCCTGCTGCTCTGGGTACACTGTCCCTCAAGAACTCTGGTACCTGCGAGGCTCCCACTGCTCCTTTTCCCAATACTGAGTCCAGCGCTCCTGAATGAAACACTTCTGTAAATTATTCCAGCACAATTTCAAAACTCCAGAAAGTTTAACAAGTAGAAAATAGAGCGGAATTTTCAAATAACTCCGGAGTATCAACACAAAGTACTATTATTTTGCCTTCCAGAGTCATAAATCACCTGCACATCACCACCTTAGAGACCCAGCACACCCAAACACTGCAGCAGCAGCAGGCAGCATGTCACCTACTTCTCTTCTGGAGCAGGACCTTTGACCAGACGTTGTCCCCTGCGGCCCAAGTCCTGTCCTGATAAGGCTTTTATTAGACAGGATAGGTCTAATGCTGGAAGCAATTCTTAAGCTTTCATTTAGGTCCCCATTTCCCCTAGGACTGACCTTATAAAAATTATGTATTATGAAATCACATTAATAATTAGCCCCATGTTACATCCAATGCTGTGATGAGAAGGAGATAATCAAGATAAACCAGTGTGAGAAAGAAAGTATGTGAAGCTGCAGAGCCTCGGGGGTAATCCAAGCAGTTCTGCTGTGCCACTTGCTCCGAGGAGCTGAAGGGATTGATGAATAGATGACACAACTGCAATTTGTTCCAGCCTTATTTACCAGAGTCCCCTGCTGTCTCTTCAAAAGCTGGAACAAACCCTGCACACAAACAGTTAACAAGGAAAATGTGGCCGTGTAGTCCTTCAAACAATTTACTGGAGGGGCCCGACGACATTTTCCTTTAGCAATGTATATGGAAATTAAAATTTGTGAAGACGATGACTTTGAGATTCAATGAGCTCTGTTTAAATGCAATTATGGTTCTTTTAGGTCCTCTCCCTGCTTCAGATGTGAAAAGGCCACCGTATTGACCTATGCTGCAAATAATGAGCTGGGAGCTAGCAAGGAAAGCGCCACATTCATAGTTTATGTAAAACTAATGCAACGCCATTGAAGAATAAAGCAAACTTTTGTCTCCTCTCTGTGTGTGCTACTGTAACACCAGTCTGCCAGGAAAAAAGATTTTTCTTGCCTGTCAGACTTTGTGATCATGTGGGTGATAAGCAGCTGAAACATAAGATTATGGTATGACATTGTATTTAAAAAGGCTACTGGCATCCTAAGCTGTATAAATAGAGGAATAATATTGATTGTAAGAAAGTTATTGTGGAATTGTTAATGAAAAACTGTGTCTAGTTCTTATACCTGGAATTTGAGAATCAAGAGAACATCTGAGGGTTTACGAAAACAACAGCAACAAAGTAAAAAATTAAAAAGAACCCCAAAGGTTACAGCAGGAAAAGCAAGAATCTATCTCAATTTACCGAAGCTAAGGTCAAGTGGACAAACTGGAGATTTCCACACAGGGGTCTCCGTTCAGTGAGAAGGAATTTGTCACCCATAAACTCTCATGGAGAACCAGGTTACTCTGAAATCTCTACTCTGTCACCAAAGTAACCGCTGCTGAGAAGGAAACCTTTCCTCTGACGAGCAATGCAGGTTAACAGGTCAAACAGGTAAGGATGCAGAGAAGGCTCCGAAGCAAGAGATGCTTTAGTGCCTCCACTGCTACGCATGACGTTACACAAAGCAGCCGTTGAGGGCATGAAAAGGTACTACCTGCATGTCAAGAACGCTAGACCTTTCATACTCCTGAAACGTCTCCAGGATTATAGTAAGGAAAGAGCCAGGCTAGGTATTCTGCCAAGAGTGCACAGATGTTGTCTGTATTGACAGAGATTGGATCACAGCTCCTCTTCCTAAAAAGAAGAGGAATAAGAGAAATTTTTAGTACGTCAATAACTGAGGAGAAAAAGAATGGCCTTAGCAGCATCTCACCTCACTCAACTCAGTCCACCCTGCTACAGAAAGTGTCTTTACCTTGGGATTCTGCATTTCTGTGTGCTGTTTTGTCTCTCAAGTTGAAGGACTTACAAACCAGCATTAAATAAAACACCTTCTAGAGTGGACAGAATTGATGACAGAGAGTAATTATATAAACCACTTAATTAAATGGCACAGACTCAAAGACAGGGACTTCCTTAAATAGAAAAACAGCCAATTCAAATCCATAAATAGTTTCCAAAGCATGTTCATTTTCCAGTTGCCATTTCACTACATAAATACTGAGAGCAGTTCCCTTCAGAAGGAGAGGCATAAATCAGGCCTCCAGTTAGGATAAACACCAATGCCTGGATGTTATTATTCCTTCCCTCTAGAAATGTACATAGTTAAAGCATAAAAAAAGAATTTCTCTTGCCTGTGTGATCAACACATCTTTGCTTATTGAGCCCAAATGCCTGTAAGCACACGGGGACCTGCTAACGCTCTCGGTAGGAGCATGCACAGAGCCCACACAGAGCCCGCCTGCGAAGCGGGCAGAAGTTTGCATCGGTTTGGAAAGCGAAGCGTGCAGAGCGAGGTGCGACGGGTCGTGCAGGGCGGCGGGGTGGAAGGTGCACCACGTCACGGGGCTGCAACGGCAGGAGAGCAGAGCGACGAGGCTGTTTGCAGCAGGCTCGACCCTGGTGCCTTCTCACCCGGCATTTGCAAAGGCAGTGGACCATCAGCGAAGAGATGCAGAGTTCAGGAGAAGGCTCTGGGGCTTTCCACCTCCTTTTTCAATCTTACCCTTAACCAGAGAGCCAACTTTTTCGCTTGTTTTCTTTGAAGACTGTCTGCCCTTCCTGCACATCCCTCAGTTCCCATTATCCACGCCGGATCTCCATCGTGCTCCGATGCTTTGCCCACACATGGAGGCAGCAACGAAAGCAGAATTGCAGCTGCCTTTGGAGGTATTTCTGTAATGTTCACATCACTTTAGTGCCTGACCAGCCAAATTACAGCAAATTAAAAAAGAAGGGAAAATAAGGAGGAAAGAGACAGACGTAGGAAAAAAGGAACAAAGGGATACTAATTAAAGGGAGAAGAGTAAGTAAAGAGGAATGAAGTTAGAAAAAGGAAAGATTAAACCAATGCCAGGGAAATATAAATTACTGTTTAAACAACAGTTTCCTGAAACACAGTTCAATTAAATATGATAGTACTCAGTGATTTTGTTTCTCTAGCTCATTAGAACACGGGGTTGTTAATCGCACTTACTAAGAAGGCAGAAGGTCAAGTAGATTTCAGGCTATTTTCATCACTGAATAGATGGAGAAACGAGGGCTGAGCAAGGAAATTATTCAGCCAAACGACTTGTTGCTGAAACCCTGTGGCTGGGATTCGGATCCAGGGTTTCTGCAAACACCTCTTTCCCTGCATTAGCTGCCAGAGTTTAATGCCATTGCGGAACAAAAACAACCACCAAACACAAAACCAGAAAACCAAACATACAGAGGCAAAAACCCCTCAAACATGAGCAAAATAATTTCAGTGCAACTTTGAATGCATTTACTTAAGGGGGAAAAAGTGACTTCATGATATGCTGATTTACAGATGTGAATAAGCAGCACTCTGCTATGAGCCGAGACCTCTGCCGGAGACACGCCGCCTCTCACCACAAATACACCCTCTGAGCCTTGGGATAACATTAAAGCGTATGCTGTAGTCATCATTTTAGTAGTTTTTGTATCTTGATACATCATCACACTGTACTACACCTAAACTGCGACATTTCAGCAGCACCAGACTTAAAGTTACAGCCGTGACCAGGTTTACTTCCATACTGGGAGCGAACCAGCAGACTCTATCAAGTGAGACTGATTAAATGTTCAAACAACTTCTTTTCCTTACTGCTTCACTTTGCAATTTCTCACTATTTTTAAGAGCAGCCACAGCACGGATTAAATGTCCATGATATCACACTAAAAAAACTTCAAAGACGCAACTGGAAGTTATTCTGCTTCTGCATTAGAACCTCCTTGAAAAAGCTCCTGGCCTGAAAAGATAACAGCATAGCTTTGATTTTAAGCCTTTTGTATTGCTTAGCATGTTTGTATATTAAAGTGACACAGCCTGAAGTTTTCAGATTTCACGGCAAGCCTTGAGACGACAAAAAGCATTTACCTTTTTATCAGGAGTATGTAGCAACGCAACTTATGCAACAGAGCTTAATATTTCGGAAAGTTCCTAAAAATATTCAACCTTTAACTTCCAGAAAGTTAACAGAAAGTTAAGCAAACCTGAGCCAATGTTTCTAAAGAAAAACAGATTTGAAATTCAGAGAAACCCAATATATCATAAAGGCTGGTCATGCTTTCATTTCGTGGGGAGATTTGTTTCTGAAGTGCCGGCAGTGCCCCAGGACCTGGACCGCTGCTTTAACCTATCAACCTCCGGCACATGAACCCAAACCCTTCCACCTGGGCACATCTGGAGGATTGCTTTCTACGTGCCCGGCATATTAAGTTTGTTGAAATCTCTCATGTACATGCCTCGACTGAAGGTGAATGAGCCATCACCACCCTTGTGTGTCCTATCCACAGAAAGGAAATCTCAGACACGGAGAAAGCAAGCATTTTGACCGAGGTTGCACAGCACACTGAGAGGAGCTAAGAAGTCAGACCCCCAACTCATAACTATCACCCCATGGCTCCTCGGTGGCCACAGCTGATGGAAAAGTTCCTTCCAGGAACTTTGCAATGGAGTTAGTCTTACAAAGCTCGTTATGTATACCCTGCAGTCATCAGCTCAGGAATAGTTGTGCATCCTTTATTCCAAGCAACATGCATCATCTTTTGGATCATCTCTTTTCAGCACTCCAGCACACAATGTATCTTGTGAGAAGAATAATATTGCTCAGATTTTCATCAAAAGCAGGAGCAAAGTCTAATATGGCTGTTCCAGATTAACACAGCTAACACGCAGCTTATTTTACAGACTTTGCTTTCAAAAACTCACTGAAATGTCTGCCTCTTGTGAATAAATTACTCATGTTTTTCCGATTCAGTTAGCTGACAGCCTCTGAGGTATATAGTTGGAAGATGGTGAGATCAAGATTATTTTCTCAGCAAAAAGGGCTGGTAGCAAATCTTTCTTTTGCTGTCACTCAGTTTTTGATTTATTATTTTCTGTAGTCATTAATTTTTTTTTCCCCAAACTCTTAGGCACTTGGTCTCTTTGGTAAGATGCTCTGTCTTTCAGCTTGGTGCTGTGCCCTAACTTTGGTATTTTCCCCCTGAGGATGGACGAACTCCAGGTTTCCCTCTCCCCTCTTCATTACCTGCACTCCACCTGCACAAGCACTAGTCTCTCTCCTGTTGTTTTTTCCACGCCACACAGCTGATGGAAGTTAGAACAGCTTAAAGCACACTGAGCTGGACCTATGTACCGCAAACAGGCTCCACTAATGGAGTCTGGACTGCTACCAGAGGCACATACAGCACTGTGCGCTGAACGTGCAATGAATACCATCTGCTGTCCCGAGGTTTTAAAAATCCCACTTCTCCTGCAGTGCATTTCCTTGCTGCTATATACTTCTAAGTCCTTGTAAAATAAACAACTTTTTTCCCCCTGCAGAATGCTTGTATTAAACCAACATGTTCCTCGTGCTTAGACCCTACATCCGAGCTTGTACCATGTCTGGTACAGTTTGAAGCAGAAGAAACTATGTACAGATTGCACAGCAGAAACAGATTTGCTCAGAGGCACAAACAAGCAGATGTATTTCAAGGTAAAATTTCAAAACATGCAGGTGCCATCAAAGAAAACAGAGCCCAGAACAAAAGAGGGAGATCAGCAGCATAACTGGGGATGACTCTCAGATAAGGTCCCATGGAGTGAGGTCTCTACCGACACGTTTCCCAGACACCTCCGTCCACATCACTGTCAGTAACTTCACCACCACTGACAGTATTGCTTTCTTGAAATTCTGCTTGCTTTAATGCCACTCTCTTTTTTCCTCCTGCTGCTAATTATTCTATCTGGATCTTTTTCACAGAATTATTCCCATCCCACCTGTTATTTTCCAGGAGAGTTTCAAAATGGTTGTCCAAGGCAAGGATCATGGCCGAGTCCCACTCATAGAAACCAAATCAGCTGTAACCTTTATGGTGATGACTTGCCAATCCACCTTGACTCTCCAGAGCTTTCTGAACTAAAATCCGAGTCAGACAGCTTTAACATTTACTTGGGGATATTCACACAGTGGTGCAAGATAAAGCAGTGGAAGCATAGCTCTCAATCTTCTCCCACAAGTCCTCCCCTCATCCCTTTATCCCAGAGACCAGGAGAACCCCAACATTATTCTTAGAAGGACGTATCCAAGGTGTTATCTCCGACTTGGCTCTGTTTACTATACCTGATAACTAAACCGTGTCTAAACCTTCCCAATTCTTCCAGCACACCCTCTAAAAATGCAGTTGCTTTTAAACCCATCTAGGTAACGCGTTCCTTCCAGGCATCGCGTGGTCCCAACTACTGGATCACCCTTCATGCTGCCATCCAGCTTTATCTCCAGCCATTCAAAATGCTGCTGCAATACTGCTTCTCTGCCAACGCCACTGTGAACTCTGTGTTGAGCAGAAGTACATACTAAAGGGATGAACTGCGGTGAAACCAAAAGAGAAGAGCAGAGCGGAAAAATATGCTACTCGAAGTGTCTTGACAGATCAGGACAAAAATGTGAGAAAATAATTGAGAGCAGGAAACCGTTGGAGTCAAGGCTTTCTGCACCAAAAAGGGGGCTGTTTCTTGGTGACTGAACTGGGGACACCAACAGAATGAGAAAACAACATCTGAAAGAATCCCAGCGTCGTGAGTACGGTTGAAAGAAATGGTGCCAACACTGAGCAAAAAAAGGATAAAATGGGATTTGGGAATGTTGTGGGTGTGACAGAAACTAATCTAGATAGAGAAAAATAAAATACCAACAGGAAATGTTGGGGGAACAAAAGCTGGCAGAAACACAGTGTGTGGAAGACTGAGAAACCAATTTTGGAGCCAACATACTGGTATAGTGCTGCAGCCAACGAATAATGAGATTACTTCAGGAGAAAGTATATGCAGGGAGGAAAAGGGTAGACAAAAGGGAAGCCCAACTACCAAAAAGCTTGTTATAGAAAAGATAAATTTTAAGAGACACCTTTAAGGATAGCTTTGATGAAGAGGTTAAAAGAAGTTAGAGGTGCTCGAGGCACTTGGTAAATCGGAGAACATCATCAATTGCCTAAACACAGACATACCTGACTTCTCAACACTCATTCATTACAGTGCTTTTCAGGGAGATGGGTATCCAAAGATAGATGCACCAGGCTACAGTTACACACAAAATATCAGCCCATTTCCCCAAAGAGAAAGAAAATCATAGATTAAAAGTTAATGCTGCTGCTAAGAGCATCACCAACTTCTGGGAGGCTTTCTGCAGGCAAATCCCCAGGTTCTGGCATTATTCAGTGCCCTGACAGGTATTAAGTCTCTACATAAACTTAAAAGTCTATCGATTCCCTGTTTTCCGAGAAAAGCTTATTTGGTTGGGATGAGTACTGATAAGAGCACTAAGCTGGACTTCACTCAAAAAGAAACTGGCAGTTAAAGGTAGCTCTGCCAGCTGCAAAGCAACATAAAAAGCCCCGTGCCAATCCCTCTCTCGGTGTATATGCCAGCTCAGTGGTTCAAAACCAGATTAGTTTGCCTTGCTTGGCCTTTTGATTGAATCTTGGCTATTTTTAATCCATTCCAAGGAGAAAATCCAAATCCCCTGCAAAAAAAAAATACTGAGAATGAGCCTCACCTTAAAGAGCTACAGATACTTATATACAAAACAAAAAATATCCTAAAATGAAAATGCATGAATCTGAGAGCAAATTGATCTGATGAGCTAAACTGAACACACGTGTTGCTTTTGAAGGCAAAAGTGCTGCTTTAAGGAAACGTTTCATTTCATTTCCCACCTAAGAGGCTCCACAAAATGTCAGAACAAAACATATAAGCAAAAAGTCAAAGAAAATTCAATCAGGGCTACTTCTGAACTTCTTATCTCAATTTCTGAGTCCATAAACTCCCTTCCCCTTACATGTAGATGCAATATTTTCAGAAAGAGCATTTTAGTGAACTGATAAATCAAATTTGCAAGAGCAAGACTGTAGGAAATCATGATAAAATGCTTGACATTTCCTGACACTTAAAAAACCATTCTGTTTTAACAAAATCTGTTTTTCCAAAGTTTTGCAATAAACTCTACTGCTTGGAAATAGGGTAGAAATCAAAGGGGATGAATTAATTAAAATACAAAATTGTGTAATGAACGTTATCATTAGATACAATTATGAGAGATTATATTTTGAAAGAACTGCAGATTAAACTACCTGAAGGGGAAATCTTTAATCCCAGCAACTAAAGTAATAAAGAAACAAAATGGAATTTGGCTTGATTGTATTCCACTGGGTAAAAAGCTATTTCACAAGGAAATACTTCCATCACCTACATCCATACATAGGTGTTCTGGAGAGCTTGTAAATAAGTATCTTGGATTTCTCTTCCATGAAGGTTATTTTGGTCACTAGTCAAGTTTCTCATACACATGAGGAACTACAGGCTATTTTTTGGGAGCAGTATGATCTTTATCCTGCTATTTTTACTCCTCATTGCCATGCTTTTGCCCTTGGCCTCTTTGTGCAGCTTTCCCACTTTAATCCCTCCCCCATCTCTCAGTTATTTGGCATCCTTTCTTAAAGCATCTAGTTTTATTCTCCTTAGCCTCCTTAAATTCTTTAACAACTCAGAATTTATGGACTCAACTTTTCAACATAGCCTAGACACTCTGTTACTCAACCTCGTGTTCCCACTGTGTATTTTTTGCATAACTAGACATTTTGAATATTAAAATCTATTTCATAGATTTTCTGTGGCAAGGGCTATATGATATGCTAGATATTCTACTAAACACACACAGAATAAATAGAACAGTAAACCGCAGCTGTATCTGAAAACCAAACTATGTGCACTCTTCAAGCACCACATTTAGGTAATCTGACTGGGGTGGTATTAAAACTTCTTAAAATCATTTCAGACGGTACTTTATACGAATCAGCAAGGTGCACTTAATAGAAAAGGCTGTTACTGGTAGATGCAAGACAAGGGATAGACTGGTGGGACTCGGAAACAGTCCCGCAACTGAACTCCAGGGTCTGACTCAACTGAAAAAACATGTTTATAAGCAGGAGCACTTCAGCCAGTCCCCTAAAGAACTTCAGTTCCTCAGGGCCGAGAGAAAAGGCATCACAGCCCATGGGCTAAACCAACGCTACTGTTATATGGACCACGGTTAAGCCAAACAGAGACTTCTCCAGCTTAGGGAGGCAGTAGGGGATGACCAGAAAGGAAAGGCTGGTACATGCTTAACAGATGCCTTCAGTAAGAGGAGACCTTGCATCCTCTCACCTACCGTGCCAAGAGATGATCCGTTATTGTCAACAGGACGCCGCTGCCCGTGCTAACGAATGTACGTATGCTATGCTGGCCTGAGCTCTAACAAGTGGACGTGACATGGCGTCTCCCCCCAGGCCAGCGACCCCGATCTCCCGGGCTCTGCCAGTGGGTCTGCCACCCCAAGAGCCGAGCAGACGCAGAGGCTAGCCAGCGCGGGGAGGTGGTTTAGAAAGGTTTCCCTCCGCAGTCGCTGGTGGCACCTTCCTGCCAGAGGTGCCCCGTGAATTGAGGATTGTCACCTACAAGTTGAGGAGAGCGTCTACGGGCATAAGCTATCATCAGCTGAAATCAAGTCTCACACATCCTGAAACCAAACCCAGCCACCCAGAAGGGCTCTGTGCATTAGAGGGCACAGCTGACAGCTCTGGATGTAGATGGAAACTTCAGTAACACTCTTATTAATAAGAGTTGCTTGTCCAGCTCAGGTTTGTTAACGGCTGGTACAATACTACGAAGAGTGGAGCAGTATAGATACGTTCCCTGCCTTCTCCTGGGCGCTGTGACCCATGCCGAAATTGCACACGTCAGCCTTCCCTTTCCTTCACCCTGCGAAAAAAAGAGTCCAACAGAAAGTTTGACACTAACGGGACCCGGGAGTCAATTCAGCCTCAGGAACTCCAGCGTGGCCTGTCCACGAGGAGGGCCCATGGACCTGCTAGGTATTTTCTGGCTTTTCATTGTTGACTCCTGTGCTTTTTTTATTGGTGGCAGCTATTAGCCTTTCTCAGCGCTACAGATCATAGACATTATGTAAAATAAAATATGTAACTACAGGGTCAAGCAAAAAAGCTGTTAAAATATTTTCATAGTTACATGTCCAAGAAATAATCTGACTTTCACTTAAAAACCACGTTAGAAACCCATTCATTCAAATAATGTCTGTTAGTGGCTTAGCATCATGTACTTTTTGTAATGAAATCAATCACAGAAAAACCTGTGCTCTGTTATTCTCTTACCAAATATTGCCAAAATAACACGCAGATTGTTTCTTTCTAGAAGAACTAACACTTACTTTAACTTTGAAAGGGACCTAATAAAATAATTTCCATGCAACTTTATCTGAGTATTCATCTAGAAAATGTCTTGACGTATAAATATGACAGGGAATTCAGGGTAAATCACATCTTTAATGTTTGGCTCTCCAGCAGTCCTGTGACTGTTTTCCTTTTCATTAAAGGTGTCTAGCATAAAAACATATGTCAGATTTGGCATTTTGAATTTTTAATAAAATACCAAATGTTATAACCATAAAGAAGGGAAGGAAAAGCTTTCCCTTAATTATTTCCATAACTTTGTTGAATCTTCTCATATTTTTTGGTACCTCTTGATCAACTCTAGCAATCACAGGTGACACAGGGGAAACCCAGCGCGGGGAAACCCTGTTCTGCATCTAAAGTTTCTGCATCATGAGGAAACTGAGAGAGGGAAAGCGAGAGGTTTCTCCTGCTGCAACAAGACCACCAGTTTCCCCGCAGAGCCCGCCAGTGGAAACTAAACAAATGTGATGACAGCTAGAAATCTGTACAATTGCATTCTGTATCAATACGCAGAAATAATTTCATATCCTTCACCAGTGGCTGCTTTGCAGCACTGACCTGTTCCTTTACAGCAAACAAACAAGTCAACGAAGAAACTAAAAAGTGATTTTTCCAAGGAATGGGTAAGTAACTGGGAAAAATCAAAGAACTCCCACTTTCAGGTCTAAATCTCTGCAAAAATCACAGTAGCTGTGTATCTCTGAAAGAAAGCCTCAACTTTGTACCTCTGGCATAAATAAAATATATTTTGTGCTGATCCCACTGCCTTTTCTGATTGGAACAAATACTTCAAAGAATTATCCTGGATTTAAAAATAGAGTATTTTGGCCCATCTGAGGGCTAAGTGGCATCATCGTATGCTGCAGTGTAAACCCTGCTTTGAGCTTTACTGCTGGTTTGCCTCATTCTGAGGAATTAAAGAGCTCAATCAGGTCACAGACAAAACCAAGGACGTGTACTTAAATCATAGTCATCGTTTGCACAAGTTTCCTGGTAAAAAATGTAGTGGCCATAATTAAAAAACTCTCGTAATAGAAGGAACACTGATCGTGGGCAGCCACAGAGCAATGGCCTGAACAGAACAAAATATCTAACATATTTCTAAACCCTCAATAAAGGGAGGAAACAATCTCATTGTCCTGCATAGAACACAATAAACAAATAAAACCACAATTTTGGGGGTAATTTACATATAGCTTCTAAATAAAGTGTCTGGAGCATCCCATTCCTGGAGGTATCACATTCCAGGGGACAGTGTAATAATTATGGGCAGTATAATTTAATTAATTCACAACTGCGTGTATGTAGGCTGCAGCAGGTAGATGTAGAACTGAAGGAGGAGAAAGCAGTTAGTCAGTCGACCTTAACTACCAAAACCCGCTGTATTTAAACCGCTGGAACAGAAAATGCTTTATAAATAGATAAAAACCCCCTAAGTTTACAGATCCTCTGTCAACAAGGAAGCGACACAAAACATCATTAATACCAACATCCTATCCAGGGCTTTGTTGGCAGGTTTATTTTAGATGGGGGAAAATTATTTTACAAGGTTTCTCTTTGATGTATCCCTTTCAGTATTATCTTAAGAGACATTTTTTTGAAGTAGTGTTCATCACAGAAGTGGACAGGATGTTTGTACATTTTGTTTTTGAAAATGGAAGTATTGTATCCTGGAACAAATAGCAGTGCCTGATGTTCAAAACACATGCTTTTCATGGTAGCTGCCAGAATAAAAGTTGGAATAGCATTCAACCCATGACTGGGGGAAAAAACATTCCTGGTCCAAAATCCACCCTCTGGTAGGTTTTCACACTGACATCAATGGTCTACAAGTACGCAGAGACGTGGCTGGGATTTTGGGAAGTGTGTGCCGCATACACTAAAAAAACCAACGTTGATATAGGATTGCAAGAGAACGAGCTACAAATGATTGCAAACCCAAGAACTTCTTAAAATGCAGGTGGTTTGGGAAAGGAAGGGAAGATAGGAGCGTGACCACCACTGTATTTGCAACCGATAAAACACCAACTCCAAGAAAAGCCCCGTGGCCATGCTTTTGTTGCAGCAGCAAAAATGCTTCTTTGCCATGCTTTTTTCCCACACAGATGCAAGACATGCTTGATTTAACAGTGAGTTATCATCAAAGGGCACAGTCCTGCTCTCTCCCACCACCAGGCACACATTCCCATGTCACTTACATTACATCCAGCAAAAAAGCGGCCTAGGATGGAGTTTGGATCAGCCGACTGATCTGACTGAAAGTGAACTGGGGAAAAAAAGAACTGGCACGAGATCTTCAGTCACACAACTGACCTGATAACGGGCTAATCCTGAGGCTACACAACACCGGAGGACCAGGGTACCCACCACCGCCTCTTGGGCTGTTACTCCGCCCCGGGGCCATTGGTAGTGTCAATCACACTGCCATCCAGGAGTGACAGCATGGGCTCATGACTCTCATCTCAATATAGTTATAAAATTGACTGCCAAAAAATGCAGAAAAAAACATATGTGCAAATAGTGAATTCTAAATCTGCATAACTAAAGGAAAATAACTTCACATGCTACAGAGTAATTACTTCCACAAACTTCTTCACCTTCCCTCCCTCCCTCTTGCCCTTGTCCTACTCAGCTTGGCCTTTCCTGACGATTTAAGATACTTTCTGATGAAGAGCATCTCGGGTTGCCAATCAGGGTAATAAGCAAGTTTCTTTGGTTGTTTATTTTAAATCTCCCATCTCATTTATTTCTCTCTGGAAGAATTTTGAAAGTGTTTCCCATTTTCTTTCTGTAAGACAGCAGTGGCAAACACCGACTCTGTGTTAATTTCATTCTGCATCAGTAAGTTCTTCATTACCTCTTCTTATGACGGAACCGCTGAAAGGTCTGTGTTAATAAATCCCACATTATCTCTATTGCTCCTTATAGTACAACATCTCTGCGAGCACTTAGAAATATTCTTTCCAGCTTTGTTTGCCTTGCCACTGAATCCAAATATCCTGTAATGAACAGTTCTCTTTAATAATAACATTTACTAGCAAGGGACTCGCCAGCTTCTAGGAAGAGTCCTCATATTTCTGTATCTAGCCACCAGCAAATTTGTAACACTTACACCTTTTCATCATCATGGCTAGTGTTACTTTTGTCCAAGAAAGCCTCCAAATGAGTATTAGCTGGCCTGAAACACTGTATCGCTCTTTGGTACTTTTTCAAGATGCTAATTTATTGAGTACACCCAGAATACAGAGCTTTGTTGTGTGTTTTAATAAACAGTATTATTTCCTAATTGCATTATATGTTACACACTTACAATGTCCAAGGAGATGAAAGCAATATAAAGGAAAATCAACTGAAGTGAACAGCTTATACAAGTTATCTTCATTTCCCTTTCAGTGCAACCTCAAGGATTTGGAAGGAAATGTGAAGAAACAAACACAGAAAAGCGAGTTTGCCCAAAGGGCCTGAAAGTGAGCAGGAGTGCAGCTTAGTTGTGTGAGACTGGAAAAACATTCTTTACAGAGCCAGCAGCATAAGAAGAAATCACAGATTTATTTCACAAATCTCAGCGGGAAAGGACTAGGAGAGTACCCTAGCTATAGTCTGCACAGAGTACACATACCTGCACAGAATATACATATATATACATGCTTTTCTACTAGCACAGTGCATTCACAAAGCTGGTCTCTACTAACCACTGACCCTCCTTCATGAAAGACAAGAACAGCAAAGTCCAAATATAAACCAAGCGTTCAGTAGGCCAGTGCTAATACAAGAATTGTTGCATTTCTCCTAAATAAAGAACGAGAGACTGGAGATCTTAAATAGGGGAGATATATATCTATATAGAGAGTTATATACATGAAGAGATCAGCAGGTGTTAAGAAACAGTTATCTCACTAACTGGAAGGATTTCAGGGGTAGTGACATTGGTATACTTCAAATAACTGCTGACAGCTGTAAAATAAAGCACTGCGCTAGGAAAAAAAGCAGAAGAGAAAAAAGTGTGATAAAAGAATAGGAAATGACTTATGAGTAAGGAAGGAAAAGTCATCTGGTGCAGTTAGGAAGGCCACTACATAAAAGAACAGATAAAGGCACTCAGATAAAAGAACAGATAAAGGTTAACTCACTGCACTTGAACAACCAACAAAGGAAAATGAAAGCAGGAGATTATAAGAACAACCCGGCTCAGCAGCAGGGCTGGGAGATCTCAAGGAACAGCTAGACTACGTACAGCAACACGAAGAGCACTGAGCTGGGCTGCAGCCCTCTGGGCAGCCCTCTGCACGGCAGGGCCTTCGAAACCAGCAGGAGAAAAAGGAGGTGGAACCCAGAGAGGACAGTTCTCGCTGGCTTGCACAAAACCTTGGGCTTCTCCAGGTCTGGAGATCTGGTGGGGCATCAGCTGGGACTCTGAAGGCAGATGCTGTTAGCCTCCTTCAAACGAGGGGACGTGTGACCCCTCACAGATTTCTTAAAGGGCTCAAGCTGCAGCAAGATACCTGATGTAAACACCGTACTTACTAACTTTATTGCTGTGTCAAAGCCATCAAGTCTGCAACCAGAAGGACAGAACAGACAAAGTAAATTAAAAGCAATTATAAGAAGGTCTCATAAATAGGTTGATTCCTAAGTTCTACAGCAAAAAGCTTCAGGGAATTCAAAAGTATAAAACTGTCACCTGTCTAGTAATGGCAAACTGAGTAGGAAATCATTGAATAACACATCAGAAAACTACCAGTATGGGTCAATACTTACTACTAAAGTCCTACTGGCATTTTATTACCGAGCAGGCTCTTAATTTACTTACGGTTCCCTGCACTGCAAAAAAGGTTTGTTCTTCCTTTCAGTTATAATGCATGTGATGAGGGGAAATCCGGGTTCCAGCTCAGGTTAGCAGCTTAAATAGCTTCCTTGTTATTTTACACCATTTTAGCTAATTCAGGCTAATAGAAAGAAATTGCCCTCCAAGTACGGCTGTCTGCAGAAATCGCATACACCATGGCAGTGTTTTGGGAAAAGCCACAACTTTATTAATAATAAAGGACAAAAATAAGAAGGATAAAGAAACTTCTATTTAAAAATAAATGAATGCAAGTAACTACCTCCACACGTCTAAATTGTTATTCCCCTCATGAACAGCTTTTCACAGCTTATTGAAATTCACATATTGTCTCTGCGGTAGATGTAGCATTGGAAAAATAATTACAGAAGATGACAAATGAAGTAAATTATACCAAACTGTGGCTACAAAACAAAAAAAGCTGTCTGCTTCATGTCTGATGTTTTGAGGTATTTTTAAGACTAGAAAGTTCAGAGGTTAATCCAATAAATATAATTATATTCGCCAGTTTTAGAACCCATGGAACATTCATTCTTAAATATACCACAACCCACAGCATCTACAGAGAAATGTAATTTATCCCGGCAAAGGGAAAATCTTGCTGAAAGCCCTTCTAGAAAAAGACTGCACAAGTTAAAATTTTATGAACTGACTGCAGAAAAAGGACTTTGAATTTATTAGAAGTCCAGACTTGCTTAAATGAAATAGCAGTTTAATTCTGAGTTCTTGGATACCGGGTTCTGAGACAGAAGATTAAAAACTTGGGAAAGAGGTGAAGTTGAGTTTGGACCTTAGGAGGCTCCTCAGAGCCGCGGAGATGCGTGTTTGGTGATGACGCAGGTATCGATTCCGGTCACGTTATAAACATCTCAGACCAGCTCCTGGCTAATCACAGGAATGATGGCACTAATGTACTAAAAAGCAATTACACCTTCTTCTGCTTCCAGCAAGCAGATCTACGAACAGTTGGTATTTATTACTTATTCTCCACTTCATTAAATATGGGTTATTACAGAAGGAAAACAACAGCGGTGTAACTATTGTTTACATCTAACCCAGAACTAGTTTTATGTACCACAGGGAACAGAAGTTAAATCACTAGAATTATGGAAATTAAAATACGAACTGCTTGGCACAAGGTATTACTTACTATAGGCAAAGGTTAGCGTTACTGTTTACTTTACTGGCACACCTAAAGGCTGAACCCCAGGCAAAACAGGGAAATAAGTTGTGACTTGTGAAGGGAGAGCATCTCTCCTTGGAGATTTACTCTCGGGGGAATAAGGGCAAGGACACCGCACTGTCCCATCACTGTCCTCAGACATCCTGCCTCCTGCCTTCAACAGATTGGAAACTTAAAAGTCTCCTTCAGGAGTGCGGCGCTGAAGATGAAATCACAACCATGCATTTTAATTTAATCAGATGAAATTTTTTTTTTCTGCTGTTAATGCGAAATTAGCATCACATTGTACCTTAAACTGCCACGGGGAAAGGAAAAAAAAAAGATGCAAATTAAATCTAAAGCTACAGCTAATAGCATGAATAGCATAGAATATACATTACAAGGATCAGAAACTTAACTCCAGCATTTTTGAACTTAGGAGATTATAGCCTTAAGAATGTTCTTTTAATGCTGCTTGACTGTGTGCTTTTATAAACATCCTTAAAACATTTAAAGCAAAATAGTAGATTAAATGGCATTTTCCTATACTCGCTATATTTGTGAGCGCATATACCTCTTTGCAGTTGCACAGTTTATTGAGCATATACTGTACAATGCATAAAAATTGTTAATCATGGGGGGTTTTATTCTTGACAAAAGCTGAAGTGGCCAAATTGCTGCTGACGTGTGGCTCATATGTCAAGATTTTCTCCCTAAATTTAAAATGGCATAAACATTTAATAAATAAATTTCAGAAACATAATGAAAACCTTAGTGCACAACTGAAGGATGCTGTAATAGAGTTAAGATTTGAATTTCAGATGTAATTTTTGCTTCAGATGTGAACGCGAAAACATGCATGAATACAGAAGTGAGCATTCTGAATATATACGCAATATTTCTAAATGTGAATAAACTATAAATGGAGACCAAAGGCTACACTGTGGATACCCCTGTAAAGCGCTGCCCATGCAGAGCAAAGAATCGACCATGTAACCATTATTTCAGCTGCTGCTAACATACAGAATTATTCTTAAGAATCTGCAAGATTTGTTTCCACTTCAGAAAGCTTTCACGCTAAAGAAACGCCAGTTGCCTCCTGGTCATGCTATCACCCTTTGTTAGCTACGATGAAGTCGACTTACACATCAGAATAACAGGTAAAATTGTGTACCAGCCTTCTGAAACCCATTTTGGACTTTTTTTTCCAGAACTGTGATAACAGTTCTGCTTTGAAAGCTAAAGAGAAATGTCTGGGAGGGAAAGCCTCGACTGCTCCCCAAAGGCAATATCAAGGCAGCGGGGCAGGGTGGTAGGAGAGACCTTCTTCCATGTCCACTGCCATCCAGTCGCCTGCCCATGAAGAGGCGGCAGTGGGTTGAGCGGGCAGGACAGCTGCCCTGCCAGCGAGCGGGTAGGTGAAGTCTATCCCAAGTCAGGAGAGCTACGCAAGTTCTGCCGAAGGACAACAAAACCACTACATCAGGCAGAACATACTGAAATCAAACAATAATTCTACACTGCTGTTACTTAGGAAATTCCAAAGTGAAACCTGAAAATGACATCGCAGCAGGATGGACGCAGACTGTGAAATCAGTCTACTGAAGCAGTCCTGCTGTACTATGGGTTTGCTGTATCTGCGTTATTACTCAAGTCTAACCTCTGGTGTTTTTGAGGATGCTAACTTAATATACGTTATCTCCATTTAATAGAAAATAATTACAGGACAATGAAAAGAAGATTTTTTTTGTTGGCTTTTTTTGGTTTTATTTAGTGTTCCCTGCAGTAAGGCTGCTGCATTAACATCAGTCATGTATTTCCTAGATTAAGGAAGACCTAACATTAAGGTATTTCAGTAAGACAAGGACAACTCGCATCTTTTGCCACACTTACAACTACTATAGCAGCCTGCTACTTCTCTAGTGCTACTTTTGCAATGCAATGTTTAAAAAACAGAGATTAAATTTTTCCCTCTGTAAAATCACTCCAAAGATGGAGCAATTGAAAAGTGGAAGAAAAAGTCTGGGCAGTAGTTCCAAGCATGAACAACCCGGGATTCAGCAACCCCTCTCGTAGCCCACTCTATCTCGCGGCCCTTCCTACTGTATCCAGAAAGCACTGTTCACTGCTCCAGAAACGCCAAAAAAGAGACTAAAATGATGCATGAGCAGCAGAGCTAAAGTACAGGTGAAGCTGTTGCTTCGAGAGTTTCCTGCCCCAAATGTGGGATTTCTCCATCTGCACAGGCACCGACGACGGCACTTGGCGACACAGGCTGCAGGCGGGTTACTGCGTAAGAGGCTCAGAAGTGAGCTGTTAAAAGATGCTTCTTATAGTAACGCACCACCCCTTAGTGCCAGTGATGATGCTCTCAGGATCTCTGACGTACATTAATTCTATCAAAAATTTCATAAAAGTTGCCTGTACCATTCACACTTCATTCAGGACTGGCAATCTAAGGTAATACTTTGAATATTGTAGACAACATTACCTCAGTATAAACAACATATGCTATAATATATACATGCACTTTCTATATATATTATAACATACATATAAGTAATATATTCAGCATATATACTGCTAGGCAAGTACTACACAAGTTCTTGCTCTACATACATTGCAACAAAATTTATTGTTCAAAAGCTGTCGGCTCTTTAAACCAAAAAGTCAAATAGGAGAAAAGAAAAACTGTTTAAAGATAAATAATGCACAGCCATTTCCAGAAAAGCTAGAGAAGGAGATACAGGAAGATGCTCTTCTTTCTTTTCTATTATGAGAAACCCAAACAGCTGCCTTTGTTGTTTTTGACACAACAGTAATAGTAAAAAGGAAATATTTGTTTGGGTAAGTTGGGGGTGAGGGTGGTTTTGTTTTTTGGAGACTTGATGTTCTGTCATCGTTGCAGGCTGATGCAAATCTAAAGCCTGGAAATGGCACAGAGAAGACATGATTTGTTATCCCAAGAACAACATTCATTCTTAACTGTTGCCAGAATCACTTGGAGAAGGACAATTTTCCTTGCTGCATTTGTCCATTTTTTGCAATTACATATGTACTATCAATATTTATGTCTGCACTGTACATGTCTTTGATGGGACCAAGAGAAACATTATGCACTGATAGACTTTAATCTACACAAGCACATTTGCAGAGACCGTGCAACATTATTACTGCAAAAACAAAATAATGGGCTTAAATACGGTTGCTGAAGTCAGTACACTGAATATAAAAATGACAAACCTTGTGTACACGAAATCACATCCACAATAAATCCACATTAATATGATACTTTTTAATAAATTCTTTATCAGTGCAAGTCTGGCATTGGGCTTTATTATCTCACTATTCAAAATATGCATACAAATTAAATCAGCTTCATAATCTTGGTCCCTAGCTTTACACTAACTATTGGTATGCGTCCACCATCTTAAGCCTCATGATGGAAAACATTACCAATTACTTAGGCAAAATACAATACTTCCAAAATGGATAAAGGTAAACTGTGCAGAGACATAATTTCTATCATCCCTGATCATCTTATACAACTAAAATCCCCCTCAAAATTCATGGGTATTGCAAAACTCACCGCCCAAGGTGTGCTGCTTTCATCTACATCCTCTTACATGAGACAAAGCAACACTTTTGAAGCATCCATTTAACAAGGAAAGCCTATCAAAGCAAACATTTTGCTGAACAAATAAGTTCCCACCTGGAAAACCGATACAAAGAAAATTGAGCGATGTTATGTACCTTAACACAATCCAGCTATACTTCAACTAGGACAAGTAGTACAGGAACTTGTAAGGCATGAAATATGTGTGCACACAGGCTGAACAACTTAAAAAACACTCTTTGCGTAGTCTGAATACCAATAATCAGTGCCAAGAAGACTACAAGTTTCGGAGAAATACTGCTGAAATGACACTTGCTCCAAAACAGGAGACGCAGGTTCCTGCAGAACTCCAGGCTTGAGCTAGGCTCCCCACTTCTTCCTTCATCTTACAATTTGTAGGCTTACAGCTGCTTTTGCCTCGTGAAAAGCATTTCAGCAGCAGAGAGACCCGTTTCAAACTGGTATCGCTCAGTCACTATGGTGTAGACAAGCAAGATGCATTTTTAGTGACAACTACCACCGTAATTGCTGACAGCAGAGCTGATGATTTGCCAAGAGCAAAAAAAAAAGTGTCACTTCTTTAAGCCACTTTTCATAAGCTTTAAAACCTCAATAATTTACTCCTACCTTCCTATCTGAAGCGTGTTGATCAGCAGGTCCTACTCCAGTGGGAAGCTGTCCTTCCAGGAGGAAGCTGTCAGACTGATTAATATGAATATAAAATTACACTATTAATACTACCCAAGGGCAGATTTTTGCTGAATATAAACTGTCATAGCTGCTCCATTGAATTTGAGATTGCAAACTGCCAGAAACTATATCAATAAAGGGATGCTCCCCTTCCATTTTCTCCCAGCTAGGAGAAATGCTGAGGCAGGCAGGGGATGCGGGGAAGCGTTTGCACAAGAGAGAAGGGGAAAGGAGAGCAGCAGCAGAGATAATAGCTTGGAGCAGATCTACCTCTTCCCTTTCTGGGAAAATAGGGAGAATAAGCGCTGCCCTCCCTTGCTGTGACACCACAGCTGAGAAGGGGTGTAAGAAGGAAAGGAGCCTGGGGCAGAATGGTTCAAGGCAAAGGTGATCTTATGCTAGCATAAAATTCACACATTGCATCCAAATTCCACATATCCGGGCAGCCCATGATATACAAACCTTGGTATTTCTACCACAGAAGGTCAAACTCCAACTTACATATATATACGTGTATACCATAGCAGTCTCTCAGCAGCCTCCCATAAAGAATGAACAGGGAAACTAAAATAGTAATTAAAAGGCCAAAATAAAGAGGATATAATAATTTCAGTGAAGTCTGAGGACACTCTTGTGAATTTTAAGTTTTGGTAATACTCTGCTGCCTATGGTTTTCCAGCTGCTCTCCCTCAGGAACACGACTACAGATTTTTATCTATTGGTATTTTCAGTATAGTACAATAAATCTCATCCATCACAGTCAACTTGACAAGACATTTTCCTGCAAAACATGCATGAAAGATAAGGGACAGTTATTCATAACTCTGTTTTATGGGTAAACCTCTAAAAGCATCTTTAATAAGGTACTATATTTTGGTCTTCACCAAAGAGTTACAACTCAGTTGTGAATGCAAGGTGTATTTTATATTTATGACCTGCAAGAAACTTTGTGACAGACCTCCACTGAAATTAGGAACTGGAAAGAATTCTCCCCCAAAACCCATAAAGCAGGGCATCCACTTCATTTCAAGATAATCACTGGACCTTATTTGATATTGTTGCCAGGATGTTGGAGCTAATGAAGAGAAGAGGAATTTCTGCTTTAATCTAGCAGTCAGTTCTGGTCAGTGCATATGAGAAAAGTTTGCTCTATATATATCCACACAAATGGTCTTCAAGGAAACAGCTTTAGCTGCAAATTAACCGTGACGTTTGTCAAGAACAGATAGTCTAGCAATCAACTATAAGCTATTTCAAGAGCCAAATTCTTCTACAAACTCAATGCAGGGTTGAATTTGTAACCCTACAGCTGGGTTAGATCTCAGACATAAATCTGGCCGTGCATTTGGTGCTGGAAAGAAGGTTGCCAGCTACTTTCTTCCCCAGCCCCTACCCTCCCAAGACCTGGATATGAATGGTCATTAGGCTGAGCAGAAGCCATGTCACAGCTTTTACTGCAGTGAAAGCCATTAACACAAATGCTTCCCTCAAGAGCACAAGAATAGAAATATATTTCTATTATTGAAAGAGATACATCTTGCATGGTCAGCAAACACTTTCACGTATTCTTTTGTCTCACCTCCAGACTAATGGACCGATACCGAAGCACTTCCTTTCTGCCTTCTCAGCTCCTCCAAGATAAATATTAATGGCAAAGTATGGAGTAAATACTCAAGTGATTCCTCTGCAGCTACTTCAGACTAAATAAGCGCTTTAAAGTATTTTTTCCACTAAATCTTTTCCTCTGAATATTTTCTGGGCTTTGCTTGGGTTTCTCCTCAGTGACATTTACAGGCTCATATAAAAACGGGTTTGATGTTTGTGCAAAGCTGCCAGGCATGGGGACAGCAGCTCTGCGGCAAGCGCGTTCTGGGGAAGTAAACTGCGATTTGGCTGAAACCTCTCCCTTGGCAAAAAAATGCCCTCTGAGGGATGCTTTTGCAAGGTGGGCTGCATCTCTGAGCGTTCAACCTCTGGGCACTGACGTCTGCCAACACAGCCTGTATCACCACCAGCAATCTTGCGCTATGACAAAAGGATACCCCTCGTGCCCCCAAAAAGCATTTACAGTGGTCATGTGTCCTGCGTGCTTGTACAGGGGAAGTACAGGTAATAGGTTCAAGGCACAGTTCTGCTAAGTATCTATTTGCAAGAATTATGCTTTTAATATGGGATGAAGGCAATATGGATGCCTATATATCTGACCTGAACATCTACTGGCAGTCACTCGAACTGCAGCGATATCGCACACTCACCACTGTGGAGCTTGTATTCTTCCATTGAAGCTTTTAAGGTTATTCTTTCTTTCCTATAATAAGTAGAAAATGAATTAAGTAGACTAAGGCAGTATCTCTGTCCTTTCATACTGTACAAAATACCTGTATGGTTTGAAAACAGCAGCAAGGCACAGTATTTTCTACTTTCCTCCTCTGAACGGACAAGACATTTTAACAGAGAACTCACTCCGTGCTACACAATACGAAATAGAGTCTAAATCCCCAAGTAAATGTAAAATGAATAGTCTTTAGTCTGCACATTCTAAAAATAGTTCACATGTACATTATGCTATGAATAATTCCTCAGTTTAGGAATACTGAAGTGCTTTTTAAAATTTAGACCGCATAGTCTGCAATTTGGACAAACGATATTGCTAGAGGCACTTCTATTCAGAAAGGGTAAGCCTGTATAATTTTCTCTTAATAGCATTGTTGCCAGTGCTCCATTTTTCAGGATAATTTGCTTTCGTTGATACAATACTTTACACATCCATATTCATGGAGAATACCAAGGGGGTGTCTTCCATTCATAACTCACAGATACCTTTACACCTGCCAATTACTATACCCTAAGTCAACAGAGAACAGGATAATCTCCTGTCGTCAGTCTGTCCATAAGGGATGGGGGGATTGAGCTGCCAAGGCCAGCTGAGACCAGCGTAATGGAGGAGGACGAGGAGCTGCGAGAGAAGGAAAAAGCAGTAGCAGCTGCCTCCATCAGCCTGGCTCACCCTATGTCGTCCCCTCCGCCCTGCCAGCCCACCACCCCAGCAAATCCAGCCCCCAGCCACCCTTCCCCGCTCAGGGGGTCACGCAGACCCCTGCGGCGCTCAGCCCCGGGCCCCGTGGAGCTGCCCTCTATCCAACGTTGGCCACCAAAGCCCCCACCATCCCCGGCCCCACGGCCATCGCGACCATCCTGCAGCTCCCCAGCTACCTCCGCACAGCTGGGACCCCCTCTGCCTCCCAGCCTGCATCCCCCAGCCCCCCAAAGCCAGCAGATACACTCGGACCAGTCTTTCCTAACAGCTACAACCCTCCCTTCGCTTCCAGCCTTCATCAATCCCCTGTGACATGTCTGGTGTGTGACCTGAGCCTGAATTTTTGGAAGTGGACTTTGATGACTACTTCGTATCTGTGTTTTGCCCATCATCAATTTGAGACAGTACTGCTTAATCTGTGAAGATACAAAGCATTCACAACTTCATTTGAAATAAAAACAGAATTAAAAAAATCTTTGAAATCTGTGGCCATGATGTTCTTGGGCTTTAGATGTCTCAAACAGGACATCCAAAATGCTTTTGTATTTCAGTCTGCCCATAAAGCAGCAAATTTTTTTAAGAGTCTTCAATAAAAGAGAGCTAGGTAAACACATATTCCAGATGTAGACCATATCATTTTGCAGACGTTTAAGCACAAAATAATTGTTTTAGTGCAAAATAGACAAAAAACATCCTTGAAAAACTGATTTAAATGGGATAGAAGTAAACCTGGACACCTATTTGATTCACCAAGTTAATTAGGAACTTGTTTTACTTGCAATAATTGCATATTGATCATAGCAATTACTGCTGATGAAGCTGGAGAGATGGTTTAAACACATGCCAGGCAGTGCTAATAACACTGATTTCGTCTTACAGAGGCTGACCACTATGGGGACAAAAGCCTTTTTAAGATGAAACTCTGCTGTTACGTGCTGAATTTCTCATCTTGATGAACTTAACTCATGGTTACTTAGAAGCAATTTAAGAAGAGTCATGCTTTAACTGACAGCTAATTGCCCAAAGGCTTAATTGCTTCCTTACATGTGAAGTCGGACACTTCCGACTATGTCATTAGACTATGTCATTTAAAACAGAACTTTGCGGCTCAAAGAATATTGGTCTAGAAATAGTACGGACAAATGTCATGCAGCGCTGCGTCACACAACAAAGCTCAATGCAAATGCACCCAACTTGGTGCAAGCAATGGGACAGACACTTAAGCAGCTGAAAAATATACCATAGGAGTTCCCGGGAAATGTATGTCTTTGGGTAGGGCAAACGAAAACCCAAACTCAGTGCGCATTTTTATTTAAGAAAGCAATATCCAAGTCACAAGCGGTGACATCTCCTTGGGCTGATGTACTACTGAGCGTTCAAGCTGTTGGTGAGTATTAACAAGTCAGATTATTCATCTCGCAACAAATTAGAGAATAGTAAGCATTTATATAATAGATGCACCAAAAAGGACTATAACAGTAATGTTGCTTCCCACAATCTTTGCATAATAAGTCTTAAAAAGCCATTCTCTTTTCATTTATTCTTTTCTTCAGAAAGCCACAATTATTCCAATAACTCAACACACTATGCCCTAGCAATTTGTAAATGAAAAACTGAAATGCCATTCATCAAGACAGGCAAATTAAAACAGACTATATTTATCACACTGTTTATACAAAGTGAAGGAAAACTGCATGTTTACCTCCCTGAACATAACTAAAGCAGGCCCAAAGTTGTAACTTCAGCTGCTTCTGGAAGTTATTCATAGCAGCTCCTGTCAAACAACTTTTTAAAGCTTTCATCCATTTCTAAAAATTTTAAACTCCTCAATAGAAAAAAAGGCCATAAACTTAAAATTGCCATTCATCCTACAAGATGTTGCACTTAAATTGCTAAACTTTCATTAAGATGTTACAAGTGTGACCCAAAATAAATAAATAAATCACTCTCTGTTTCAGGCCACAGAATAATATAATCAACTGTGTACAACCAACTGGGATATGGCACAGACAAATCGAAGAAGTGGGAGAAAGCACATGATGCTGAGGAGGAGGACACCTGGGATTTGGGGATCTTCAGGGAAACGGCTCTAAAACGGGACCTGTATCTCCTTGAATACATAGCTCTGATAATTAATTCCTAGTGGTGATGGCAGAAGAGAAATAACTTTATTCCATTCTGCCACTGATTTTCTTTCCTCTTGCCCTGTAATCATACACTTCAATATCACTTTTGAGTACCTAATAAAAACACACATAAATTCAGAGATGGATCAAACAATATTAATCCATAATCTCTTTTCTCGCTGCATATCCAGGATCAGAAGAATTTATCTTGCACGTGTCTGGTTTTGCTATAAGAGAAAAGCGTGTAACGAGAAAGGTTTAAGTTTGTTCTGAAGTAGTAGGACTTACAGGGTATTCAGTTATTCATGGCAGAGAATTCTGTAGTAAATAATTAGCCACTTACCGGCTAAAGTAAACAGATGAAAACCTAACACAATATGAGTAATTACTGTAGCTGAACAATAGCACCGAGGAACTTGGGAGTGCCAGGAGCAGTTGGGCTGTGGAGTCGTGACCGGGATGCCTGGGGAACAGAGAGCACCGGCAGTCGGCAAGTGAGACTCGTGGTATGGCACGGACCACAACACCCAGAACGCGTCCAAACGTGGCGTTTAAAATTGCTTAGCATGAGCTGAGCAGAAAGGTGCTGCTAAAAGGGTTTTGAGTGCATGTTTAATATATGCAAAAAACCATTTAGTTGGTAAGAACATCAAGGTGCACAATCAAAGATGATATCCAAGTGCTAACACATGGTATAACGTATAAAAAGCTTACTAAATTAGTACAAAGAAGAAATGTATATTCAAAGAGCTGAACAATGAAGAACTGCAGCAGGTTTTCATGCTGAGATTTGGACATGTGTTGTGGGATGTCTTACACCATTTCCAGCAGGTACAGTCAGCCTCGCTCCAGCATTTATTTTCTACCTTGGCAGGTAACTACCAGGATACGACCAGGACGGCCGTCCTCCAGATGAAGGAATAGGGTCGTAGTTCTGAAACAGGCGGCTGCCCATGGGACACACGGGAGTCTTGTAAACTGTCTAGTTAATGGCTTTCATATTTGCATATATATGTCCACAGATTACAGCATGCCACAGTTAGAGATGTTACCCAGCTACCATGACTAATTCATTCTCCTCAGTTGGCTGCCGCTGCTCCACAGAGGAGACAGTACTTTTTCTAATAAAATTAAAATAGCAACATCACCCATCCTGGATATTTTGTCTTAGCATTCAAAAAATGGCTTTGTAATACCCAAAAAATCTGTTTGTTTAGTTGCTAACGTTTCTGCTGACCTAAATCTATTCAGAACTCAAGTAAACTGTACTCAAAATTTAAAGCAGTAACAGGGCTTGTCCCCTCCCGCTATCTACATAAGAAGTTAAAATGAGCATATTTTAAATCCTTTAGGTGATACAGTAGGTTTAAAATTAAAAAATAGATTTCTTTGAAATCTGAAACTATTATTTTTCAGTTTGGTCAAATTCTCTGGAAGAAAAGCAGCAATTATCAACTACCACTCCCTACAAACGTTGGAAAGGCCTATTCTGTTCTTCTGCATTTGAAAGATGAGAAGGCTAAAAACACCCCTTGCATGCAAATCCGCCCAATAAATCTCAAGCCACTAGAAAAGAGGTAACATTTCTTCGACATGAGAATGTTTCTCCACTTTTTCTTCTTACTATTGTACATGAAGACCACTTAGGAGCATACAGTAAAGCATCAATAAACATAATATGTCCCAAAACATATGGGACTGATCAAATCCTGGCTGGCCTGCTGGCCCTGCTGCATGTAACCCAAACCAGTGCGAGACAAGTTCCTGATCCTGCAGGATCCTGATTCTGAGCCCGCAGAGGTTGTGCTGACACGTTCCCAGTATCCACACCCCAGGGATTTGCAGCATAGCCTATTCTCCTCTTTTTAAATGACAGAAAACTCGTCTGGGCCACCCCCCAAGTGCACAGTGACATAGATGGCTCTTCCCAGAATAGATGCGAAAGGGGCCTGCGGAGCAGGGTGCCGGCAGCCGGGAGAGATGCACGACTGACACGGGCTTTGCAACATGAACGCAGGGCATGCAGGCAGAAAGTTAGCTAGTGCCCAAAATTAGGCCTTCACTTGCAATTAAATTGTGCGTACGGTCATTGTAAAACCAGCCACTTTGCAACATGGATCAGCCTGTTCCCTGATTCAAGCCAAAAATCGCATGCAATGCAAATCAACGCAAATTTTTTATTTATACGTATCGCCTCAGAAGAAAAATTAAACCCACCCAAATTTTAAGTAATGAGAACTACCGGGTTGCATGGTAATTTTTTTAATAAATTCATTATAAGCTACTTGGGAGAGAGCACAGCTGCAACGGTGATGGTAAGGGACAGTCACTCCTCCACCCCATGGTGGGGAGCCCCATGCAAGCCTGCTGGCCCTACCTGGGGAGAGGGTGCATCACCCCTGCTCCCCACCTCACCTCTACTCTACGCTGCTCCAAGTTTCAAAAGCGTTTTTAAAAGGTGATACTTCATTACAGTCAGGCAGGGGAAGTCAATATTTAGTTTGGGGTAAGAATTCGCTCACGTGACACTTCCATGCCAATATCGCTTAACTTGTAGTTAGGACAATGATGAAGATGGAGTGCAATCCTACACGAAGACTTTCACATGAACTTTAATTTTGTGACTCAAAACTTCTTTAACCACGAGTTATTACATATGATTAAAGATGGCTCTAATGGCTCAGGGATAGAAAGCTTGATTCTTGATTGACTGTTTGTACAACCTGCTGAAGAACAGTTATCGTGTAATACTTTTATTCACTTTTGGTTTACCAAGGGATCCAAAAGATACCTCTCTCAGGTCCTCCAAGATTACCATGGCAGTAGGGTACAATTAGACTTTACTGCAGTGAACAGGAAGGTACAAAAGCCAGAGGATTTCACAACGCAATTAAAACTCAGGAAGGCCTCTTACAACTGCATTTTGTACCAAATATTGTCATTGATGGGCTGTACCTGTGATTAGCCCCAAAGCTTTGCTATTCATCCTTCCCCCCAGTGTAGAAGAGCAGACCATCTGAGCTGCTTTGTGCATACAAACTGTAGATTGAAAATTTCCAAGCCGTTGATTAAGTAGCATTCCCAAAATGTTCATTTCTATGTGGAAGAAAACATTATTTAGTGTTATGAGGAAAGGAATTAGGAATTTTAGATGCTGTAATGCCCTGCATAAGGTACTGAATAAGGAAATCAGGCAGTGCCAGATATTTTTAAGTTTTCAGGTTCTAAAAGATACAGATCGGTGACTGGCAGAAACGTGCAGTGTCCAAGTGCCTCAATCCTGTTTAAAGTAAATTAGGCATACAGGCACTTTGCGAGAGTCTCAGAAAATAACTATCAGCAGGCTGTATAAACACCTAAAATATCTTGTCATTAACGTATCTGTTCCACACTCTAGCTTTATGTTCACCATATCTGCTGTGGAACATATTTGCTTTGCATTAATGAATAAACACAGCTTCCCATTAAAAAAAAAGCAACAGAAAATTTATTGCGCGCTCATTTGTCACTTGATTTGGCTGTAGTTAACAACACCAATTCATCTTTTTAAACCGCTCCCCAGTTACTTATGGAAACACATGCAACCCACAGTACAAACCACCTTGCAACAGAGGTATTAACATCTGAAAGGCGGAGAAGCCAGATTCAAAGTTACGGCTCCCTCCAGCCACTGAACACTTGACACGCATTAAGAAGAATATCTCCAACTGCTCTCATTGGAAAATTAATACAGTGTCAGTTCAGCAGCCTAAAACCAAGTGTCCCCACAGGAAAACAAACTTCCAAGTTGATATCAAAATGAACTTCATTAGGTCTAATGAGACCAATTGTACAGTTAACTACATAAAAACAATCCTTATTTTGCATTATTCATTGAAAAAATTGTTTTGTTTAGAAGGTACAGATTTTTGTGATCAATAGTGCCCTTGTTTTAATCTAGACTGTAGTACCTACAGGCCTCACAATGTTTGGTGTATTTGTATTCAGACATTCGTAATGCTAGGAAGAGTTTTTCTCCCTGCTTCACAGATGGGGAAGTGAAGCACACAAATTTAAATAATTACCCAAGGTCACACAGGAACTCCGCAATGGAGAAAAGGCCGGCTGGTGATGTAATTACTGAGCCAGTCTGCCTCTCTGGTGTATCCAATAAAGGCACCAGTAATAGGCTTGTAAAGTTAACATAAGAATGAATTTATTTGGGGGAAAAATACCCCATGTAACATGATTTAAAATTATTTTTTAAAAATAGTCCAACTCTTCATTCTGAAAAATTATTCTGTGTACTTCTCTTAAATGTAACACAGTCCTGAACAAATACAAACTTTGCTGTTTAATCATCACAGTAAATGTTTTAAGATCAAGGCAAACAAAAGCAGGAATAGTGACACAACTGTAAAAGCCACCGACAGCCAAAGCCAAGAGATGCTGCAGTCGTGCACCCCAGGCTTTCAGACTCAGTTTGCTCACGCGCATGAACTCAACCTTCCACCACACTCCACTAGCACGTGTCAGCTCCGAAGGAATGCATTAAAAGCTTTCCTGCCTTCACACGGCAGGTTAGAAAACACTTCAGATGGTTTCAGGTTCCTCCTAAGAGGAGCTGGCACTCACAGTAACATTTTGAAACTTTAAACATATTGAAGAGGTTGAAATACTAAACATTTTAAAATAAGTAGGAAGAAACGTAATTACAAGAGGCATCTGTTTAAGAAAGGCTGCAAGCAGCCTTGTATTAGATTTACTACACATATGCAAACTTTTATCCTAATACTGTGTTTTATATGTTTATATGGTGTGATTTATTTTTGAACTTTTTACCAGCTTAAAGGAGCCGAGGGACTGCCTTTTAAGAGAAAGACTTTTGCAGATTACCCTTTTTTTGCAAAGTATTGCCATATTCTCAACAGCCAGAGAGACAGTTTAACAGAAAAGCAAAGAAATGAAGGAGGCAGTAGTGTTTATGTTATTCATTTGTAAGATTAAAAACAGGAAAAACTTTTGATAATACATAATATTAATTAAATAATTATATTTATTTAATCTTAATGTTATCCGGGAGTATTTATTCCCAGCCAGTTAGTTCCTTCAGTTTGATAGCATGAAAGGAAACTAGTTGATATGTAAACATAAAAACAACATAACATTTCAGCAGGAACAAGCATGTCAGGAGGAAATGTAGATTTTTCATTAATCAACAGGAAACAGCAAAGACAGAGACTACCTCGTTAACCCACGCTGATGCCCTTCAGAAGCTACCCAACCATGACTACAAGGTTTTTAGCTGTGAGAGACAAGAGTTAAACACAAAGTGTTTTGTGCTCACAGGATAGACCTTGTTGAGAAAGGAAAGCTGAAATTGATACAATTGTGGAGAACGACATGGTCCTGTGATCATTTATTTCAAATTTCTAGTGATTCCTAGGGAACTGCCTACATCACAGGCAGAGGATTTTATATTCTCTAAATAAAAAGGATCCACAGCCAAGTGGAAAGCCATGAAAGGATTCATTCCCAGATTGGGAATAAAGTCTTGTAGTTATTATGGAGCTTTATTTCACCACATAAGCCCAAAAGTGTTTGCTCTTCACATCCTGAAGCCACTCAACATTACAATTAAATGTCACTCGGTAGTTCTCTACTTCTCATATTTTACTACCTATGGGAGAGCTAGTTTTTAATATTTTGTATCATTAAACATTTAGCTAGATACTTACATGGTCCTCAACCCTGTGATAGCTAATTTGTGCCCATCTGTCTTGAAATGATTAGGGCCTAATCTAGTGAATTCATTGGCCTTATATTAGACTCTTTCTGAATTATAATGATCAAAGATCAGCAAAAGTACTGGAAGATGCTAGATATTATTGAGAGATGCTGATCCCCATAACGGAGATCTGCAAGAGGGAGACATACAGATCTGATGAAAGGAGTAGCAGGGTTGGCTCAGGTGTGGGAAATTCACTACAGTTATCTGGCACTGGCTGAATATTTAAATATTTATTTTTCTCCCAGTTCTGAAACACTGAAAATATGTCACTATATGCTTACCTCTCCCCAAAGCTCACCAGATGGTATTAGAGTATATGTAACTAAAACATACCACTGGACTGAATTACTCTGCAAACAAAAAGTGGCGCCAAGATGAATTTATTCCTGTCTTGTCTAAACACCTAGGTAAAAAACAGTTTTTAAACAAGGTATCTAACAACCAAAGCCCATTTCTGAACATTAATAATTAAATAAAAAGCTCTTTTGTCAAAACGGCCAAGTCTGCCTCTGAGTGGGCTGACATTCCAGCAACAGAATAAGGAGGCGAAGAGAGCAAAAGCTTTGCAAGAACAATTGCCTTCTATGAAGACACCATGCAAGGCAGGCGGACTTTGGTTTTTTGCTATTTTTTGTTTCGCACACATAACGCATTGTTCTTCGCTTTCTTTCGTTTTACTCGCTGCACCCAAGCACAACCGCTGTCTACTGGGGAAGTGCCTGTGGTTTCTACAAAGAGATATATTTGTTCAGCTAACTGTGGGCCCAGAACTTCATCAAATTAGCAGAGTGCTACTTACAGCTGATGACTCTATCTGGGTGATCTAATTAGAAATCCACAAAGTGTCAAAGAACTGTAAGACAATTCCTCACTCTCTTCCCATGTGAGAACTGCTGAACATGAAACAGCTGGATGCAGAGTACAAGCAGATCGCCTATATGCAGAAAACTTTACAAAGAGCTACAAAACAAGGAATTTATTCATTTGGCATTACATATAACAAATTTAACTACATTTTTTACGCCCTCCCACGATTGTGTTTCACATTTGTATTACTAAGTGATAAACTAGTATAGTAAATCTAGCCAGGCAATGAATAATGACTTTTCCAGCAAAGGAATAAATTAGGACTCAATAAGCAGACAGTTGTTGCTACGACAGTGAGCAGTTAACGTGCAAAGTTGACAAAAAAAGCAAAATATTTGAATAAGTTTTGTAGTGGCTTTTAAAAAATATTATATTACTGTTAGTACCTATTTCTGTATCAGATCCTGTTCTCTAAACTGCCTTGACCTTCTCTGTAAGGCTGCACACTCATCCTACAAAATCACAGACCACAATTCACCTGAATAAAACCAGAAAATCTCCTCCTAAGTCCACACCATTTGTGTAGAAATACTACACAGAGATAAGAACAAGGCCATAGGAATCCAGGACTCTTTCCCAGCAGGAAAAGAAAAACTGGACAGTACTGCATACAAGACGTGAGCTGGATCTAAGCATAGATCCAAGTCCGGCAGTCTCAGGAGCTCAACCAGAGAGTAGGACGACTCAGTATTAACAACATGTCTGGAAAAACAATGGAGCCAAGACCATATTAATGACTGGGAATGAACCAGAGAAAGTGCATCACTATTTTGTTTGAAGCAGTCATACTTGCTAACAGGCTGGGAAACACCACCACAAAAAAAGACAAGACACACCTACTCCAAAGAAATTGATGAGCGTCTGTCAAGGAGTTGCAAAATTTAGCCCTCAGATATATAGAATGTCAGTCAAGGAAATTATAATAGTAACAGTGATAGATGATCAGAACTTGGCCATGAATACTGACATCTTAGTTCAGAGAGAACAGAGGGTGAAATTTGCACATTTTACCTTTAGCGGTAGAAGAAGAAAAAGAAGGGCCGAGAGGACAGTTTCCAGGGACTCTCCCAGAATAGGGGGAGAGAAAGATCAAGCAAAAAAAAAAAAAAAAAAAAGAGCTGGAGAAGAAGTATGAAAGAGAGGAAGGAGATAACCTAGGACCCAGGAAAAGATGAGACATAAAAGCAGCAGGAGGTCTGAACTCTAAGTCAGCTGGGGTCACAACATCAGCAATAGCTACAAAGAAGATCAGAGAGCCTGAAGTTTTAGGAAGAAAGATGCTGGTAAGGATAATTTGCAAAACTTGCGTAAAAACATGAATGAGAATACTGAAATTGAATACAAGTTTTTGCTATAAAAATAACTGTACAAAAACCAGGCTACAGACTGGACCACAGCAGTGAAGAAAAGCTAACTGAAAATGAATCATCTGATTTGTTTTTCCTCTTATGTTGAAGATAGTAACTATTTTCAGGATCCCCCTGTTTAAGGTACAGGGAGTTTGTGGGGACAGCCCTACGCACCAGAAGACAGGCAAGTCCATCATAAATATCAACTTCGGAGGGACCGGTAGGCAGGAAATGAGATCCCTGGAAGCGTGCTTTGAAACCTTAGGAGTAGTATCTGAAGGTTACTCCATATTCTTCACATCCTTTAACCTCTAACAGACAGGCTCTGTTGAGACATTGAGGTTAAAGAACATGGAGCACTGTTGACTCAGGTGTGATAGAATAGTGTCAGAATAAAAGTAGTGAAAGGAGCTCAACAAGTGTTTCTGAGGACTGCTCATCCCTTCAGACAGCTCTTTAGGTGCTCCATTAGTATTGGCATTTACCTGGCACACACGGTCCTTCTCTAGTGTGGCAGAGATGTTGAAAAATTATTTTAGACAGAGTTGCGATGGGACAAGATAGGCTTGCAGGGGCCAACACTCAAGTTCGACTGCCTTAGTTCCACCAGAAGAATGAACTCGTACCTATCAGGTCAGGGCTTTGTTTTAGGCTGTTCCCCAGTATGGCAACGCTACAGCTCCAAGGTGGCCTGAAAGAGCCAACAGGCTGTCATATCAAATGAGTATTTCAATTCTTAGCATTAGGACTTTCACCTCTTCCAGAGGACAGCTTGCTCCACCCATACTAACCGACAGCAGCAAATGGATGACAAATACGTATCTCTGAACACAGCACGAGAAACAGTTTCTTCTCTACTGAAATTTTCAGACACATTTATAGAACTCAGGATTTTTTTGAAACTATTAAAACAGTTTTCATAAATGTAATTCAGTTCCTATGCCTAGAGTCACTATTTCATTACTGGTGCTCTAGCAACGTGGTTTAATCCCTCACTCTCCAAATTCTCTATAAAACGATATGCTTAGAACATATTATATTCCCAGAAGGCTTAAATGGAAAAATAAAAAAAACTAGTTTCTTTAGGCTCTGGAAAGAAAATATATAAAACTGCAATAATAAACCCACACTATTTTTCTAGAATAGTATACTTTGAAGTGTAATTGATTTTTCAGGGAATCAATTGTAAAATTGGAAGTTCGTTATTTGTTATCTTAACCTCTCCAAAATGTTGGCATCATATCAGGTTGAATGAATTCTAAGAAAATAGCAACTCTAATTTAAAATCTCTCTTTAAGTCTTTATAATTGTAAAGTATTTATAATTTTCACCCCTCAACTTTGTCATCTGAAGCAGTTTTCAGCACATACAGGGATTCTTATCAGGTTATTTATCTATGTCTCCCTCACTAACAGCTTGACTACCTTATGTCATACAACATGGATTTAACACAAAGACACCTCTTTTGTGGCTGGTACTCAACAAAGAGAAGTGCAAAGTCTTTTTTATTGTATTCACTGCTATTTCCACAAGCTCTTCTACAAATTAAATGGTGATAAGGCAATACCCCTATGTATGCTTTGTCACAAGTCTGTCTTCAAATTGTTTTAAAACAAAATGAGAAGAGACATTCAGCTTTACTTTTATAAACATAACAAGCAGCTTTTTTCCCTTTGAAAGTTACATTCACACTTACTTATTTGTGGACTGGCAGTGATCTGGACTGGACCTCACATACTCCCTGAGCTAAAGATTTATAATGTAGAGAGACAGTGCAATCTATTTGGGGGAAAAAACATCAGCCTCCAAAACTTGATGCATCGATGTCATTGCTGGTTTAAAATTGTGAGCACTGGCCAGAAGAGACTTCTTGGCATGCAGACGAGGCAGATAAACAAACCCAGCAAATACTGTGCTCTGAAGTGGGAATAACATAGCATTTTAAGAAATCCATCTGCTGAGCTGTTTATAAGCTTTTCACCATACACTTTTGCCATGTCTGGCAGGATTAACAACCACACTTCTCATAAGGTATGCGTAGGAAAAATTTAAAACGATATTATTTATGTAACTCTTGATGATTTGCAAGTGAACTTGTTAGATGTGAAACATTTATTTTCCTGGCTGAATTTTTGAACTGACACTGCCAAATAGGCAAGAACTTCTACGGAGCCACAAATCTTAGTCTTGAACCAAACACGGTTGCTCTGGGATGCCGCAACTGTCGCTAACAACAGTCTGAGGTCGTCAACAAAAGAGGGATATTTCTCCTATCGTAATGACCTCTGCGATCTGAACCCTCATCATCACTGGCAGACAGGAAGATGAACACTCATCTTACACTACAGCAAATGGTATTTTAAAAGTAATTTGTAAACATTGTTCCTCTTCAACTTGTTTCTGAACTTATTTTTTTCAGTCTTCCATTTAAAAATGTTATTAAAGCACAAATTAAGAACAGCCTGTATTTTCTCCAGTACCATATAATTTATAAATAGAATAATCTTAAATGCATTGTCTGTCTTTTTTTATTTTAAAAATGTTAATTATGTCCCTTTTATTTTGCTCTTCCAGATCTTAGTCATAGTTCTGAAGCAATCAGAAATATTTAGTATCAGTTACTAAACTACGGTTGCTCATCCATGTAACGGCAGACTGATTCCGCTGAAGAGACAGACCGTATTAACCAACTTTAAACAGACAAAAATACACCTTAAAAAGACCCATCCTAGACAATTACTCTGTTCAAAAATAAACAATCCCCAAACCAATCATTGAATAGCTTTAGTCCCTTGGGTCTGAAACCCATCAGATCAGAGCTACCACTCAGTTCCCTTTGCCATAGAGGAGTAAAACTAATTAACCTACCTTTATTACTACAAGAAAATGTAGTGTTTAAGGCCTTATTTATAAAACTTACAGCTATTATTAGATAATCTCGGACTTTTCTCTCTAATTTTTGCTATACCGAAGAGACAACACAAAGCAAACATCAAATGGAACACCTGCTTTTACATTAAAGTAATTAAAAATTAATAAATATGGCTGAGATGATGCCAAAGAGGTCAAGATGCACAAAAGCCCATTTGGAATCACACACATTTTCAATTACAAAATGAAAATAAATCATAACACTGATAATCTGTGAAATACAGTCAATGAGGCCAAGAGAACGAAAGCTACCTTACTAAACAAATGTAATAATACGTAATTTGAGTAAGATTGAAATTTACTGATAGGTTAGGTATCACCCGAGCTCTAGCTTCAACTCCTAATTAAATTCATAGCAATATCACAGTCAGGTAAACAAAAAAAAAGGAGTAATAATACCTACATACAGTACAGGATACTACGTATTTTGCAACTAGATCATGTAAAAATGATGGAATAATATGGCACAGATTTTATTTGTTGATTATTTGGAAGTTTATCACCATCATTTTGCTTTAGAGCTGAACCAGGTACATAGTGGCCTGGCACAGGAAAAACACCATCTACGCTCCCTCATCCTCTGCTGTGTGGAACTCATTTATCCCCAGTAACTCCTAGGCCAACCACTGGCGTGGAGACAGTCCCTTTTCTCTTCTAGTGACACAGTTTTTCTAGGAACACATTGCTCCATTTTAGCCGCCTTCTGTCTGTAGAAGGCTACAGCTTACTTCACAAGACCATCACTGAGAATAAAACATTTGTTAACATTAAGAATGCTGCACAAATTCAAAAGAGACAGATAACAGCTTTTTTGTAACCAGAGCAGTGGTTTCAGTATATAAGATTTAGTTTAATATGGGAGACACGCACACATCGAAGGAGGTATTTCATAAAGAAGGCGTCTGCAAGCCGGTTTTAAGAGACCCCAGAACTGCCTGCTTATGGCACATCACTTGAGTTTCTATGGACTTCATGACAGGTTGCGTAGAGTCAGTGCCAGGAGACCTGTGTATCTTTTCCAACTGAATTTATAGAGCTCAAAATATAAAGGCTTTGCAATGCTATATTTTACTTGCCTTTTAATGGCTGGAAGGAGGGAAGTGCTGTTACTGCTGCTGCCAAGATTCTTCAGCTCCAAAAGTGCAGCAGCTACTTTTAGATCAGAGAGTCCTCAGATTCAACCCCCACGAAGTTTCTTCTCTATATATTATGTCTGTTTTGGAGCGTTGTAATGCTGTTAACTCTGTAATGAATATTAATATAGCCTTTGGGGAGATTTGCTCTGTCTCTACTATACCTCGCGTAATATGAAGCACTTTTAAATCTGCAATAACAGTTTATCATATCAGAGACAAGTAATTCATTGTACCTTAGCACAATGGATGCACACACAAACCCATGCACTCAAACACCACCTTAATTACCTCTCCTGCCTTCTTCCCACAAAATATATTCTTTCGCAAGACATGAACTATGGCTGGCTTCTGCTGCTGTAGTTTAAAAAAAAACCATGCAGGAAAGCAGCACTGCTAGTCTCCCACACCTCTGTAACATTTCTAAAGAATCGATTACTTCCCCCATAGCTTCCCAGACTGACTCAAAACCACAAGCAGTTTAATGTCCAAAACCAGAGAAACAAAGAAAAAAAAAGAATACAGCAAGGGGTCAGCAGTGAATACCTGTGACACCAAGGCCAGAAGAGCTAAGCTAATCTTCAGAGGCAGTGAAGGGTTTGAAAAAGAATAGGAAAAATATTTCTAACGAGACACAGGTGTAAAAACCACACTGGAAGATTGGGGCGGGGTAGGAAACAGCAGAGAGTGAGTCACAGAAATACCTGAAGATTGCCCAAAGGAGCCTAACCTGTGGCGCTGCCCTTGCAAAGAAAACCAGGTTCTTTTTGTCATGTTCACAGAGAAAAACAAGTGCTTGAACGACAACATTTGTGCATTGAAACCCAGCTAAGTGGTGGTCCCTGCCCCACGTCCCCCCTCCTCCCTTCCCGCTGGCTCCAGGTTAGCTCACGCCTGTAGATACCAGCTGGAAAAAACCAGCTTCTGCCAATTTAGCTTCCTGAAGCAGCTCCTGACAGTCAGTGAAGCGTCAGGCAGGAGGAAGGCAAGGTCGGGGCAGCAGTGAGGGGAAACAGCCTCTTTTAGATCAGCTTCACACCCCGAACCCACAACCTGGCGACTTCTCCTAAGCAACTTACTGTTTAGCAGATGAGCTGCAATACGTGCACCTCGGCAAGAAGTAAAAACCACCTTTGTAGTCTCAGTCATGCCGCTGGAATAAATTAATGTATTTTTTACTTTAGAGAGAAGCAGCGGTGAGCACAAGCACAGCTGGGTGCTGTGGCCGAGGAGAGAAGCTGCAACTGGTGCAGCCCCAGTAACGCGCTCCCTTGCACCGCCTGCACTCACCTGGGGTCAGATCTCGACGAGCACCGGCTGGTAGCTCTGAACTAGTTGGTTAGCTTTAGCTAATTTCACTGGATAGAACAGACAGCTTGTTAGAAAAAGTACGCTCATCTCAGTGGAGAAGCTCCGCAGGGTTTTATTTTGCTTGCTTGTTTGTTTACTGTGATATAGCAGGCTATAAACAAAAGTAAACCCCACAGAAACACGTATCTTTTGGCTGAGAGAGCTATCGCCAACCTAGCTGCATAAACCAACCTCATTTCAATTCAATCGGCTGACAAGGTGCTGGGTTTTTATTAGGACAGTACCCGGGGGGACTGTGGAATTAGGAATGCCCCCCCCCTTTTTTTTTTAGCACAGTGAAGCTGTGGAGGAAGCAAAGTCCACAGAGAGTTAATTTAACAGTGAGGCAGAAAACTTTTAACTGCAGTGTTTCGAGTGTCCAGAAAAAGAAGAAAACAAGTAGGGTAGGCAGAAGGCAGCTATGCCAGTTAAAAGGGTAGATAGGACACCCTACGCTAGAGGATTTTTAAGACCTGGATGTTGATGAAAAGTAATTTAGTGCAAACAAATTAAATGTCAATCTACTGGAACCTCTGCATATAGATGAGCCTTAACAAAATACAGGCTGCAGTCTGTGGAAGACTGGCTAGAGCTTGGAAAGAAACCCACTCTGTGACTCTAAACCCAAAGCAGGAAGCTATACATATGGCGAATTTCCTGACGATACCCGGTGTAACTTCAGACAGTATTACTCACTGCAGATTAGTGCTTTTTACACTGCATCCAGTAACTGAAATGTTCTACAGTAATTGTTTTTTCTTCTTTTTAAAGAAAGTACAACATACTCCACTAAAAGAGCCACCAAAATACATGTATTTACCATATTAAAGGTTTTCTAAAGACTTCAGACAAATGTTTTAACACAAAAATTCAGAATTATCTTTCCACTAGTATAAAATCATTCCTGCTGCAGGTGTTTCTCAAAGGCAGAGAACACCAGGACCACCTGAAAGGCAAAGGACTCTGAGATACTCTTCATGATACTGGCACTGCTCTCTCATGCTGATTGCCACCACATCTGCCTGTTTTCCACATCCACATCTCTAAAAAGCTACGTCTAGTGCGGATTTTTTGATCAGCCGGAAATATGTAACTCTCAAACCATTTCCTCAGGTTTTCTTAAAAAAAAACCCCAATCCATAGGGCTAATCAGAATCTGTTAAATATTTTAAGTGCACCTGTTAAAATAACATTTCCATGAAGCTTTCATTTACAGTTCAATTCTGTTTACTAGTAACTAATTTGTTGACGGGGCCAAGAACTGCTAAATCAAAGCAAATTTCCCTCTTGAAACTTCTTGGTGCCCTCCAGGCTTCAGCAGAATAGCAGTTTGCATTTTGGACTTACCTGTACTTCACTCTTGCCACAATGGCATCTGAACTTAGCGTGAAACCTAAATGAACTATTGCCAGTTTTTGCTGTGTCTTACACAAAAAAAGTCTTATGCAAATATTTTATGCCCAATATCACACTGAGGATTTTTATTTCTGCATTTAAAGACTCACTTGTGAGCAGGTATATATGCATATGTGTTTGTGTATAATACATATATCTGACATATACTCCAGCTCTGACTAGCAGACTAAATCAAAAGACATATGACCTAAGAAAGCTGACCGATAAATTTCTTCTAACACTTAGACATTTAACCAGCATCTACTGGTTAGGATGTTCCCTCTCTCCAGACACCGCATCTCTAACTGAACAGCAGAAGGATTATTGTAGGCACACAGGCTTGTCACGGAGAAAGAATTAAGTTGCATTTACTTATGCCATTTGTGGTAAAAGAATTGTGGCCTTTCTGATAACACAAAGCAAGCACCATTTCTTGGAAAACATTTATTTATATATATAAAATCCTGCCTTGGAAGAAATATATATTTAATTTCATTTGTATTTACGAGTACCAATCACAAAGGAAGAAAATTTTCTTCCTTGCAAGGGTGGTTACTCACGACCATCGTTTGAATGTGTTGTCACAGATTCAAGACACTGTATGGAGTTAAGGGTTCCTAGAATATGGTAATACATTTTCTCCTGATTACAAACAGACGATGAGGGGTGTACACTTCGGTGCAAAGTTTTTTATGTAGGAGAAAGCAAAAAGCAGGTGGGGAATAACATCACATTAATTCAGACAGGCAAGAGCGGCTAGCAACAGACCGCATCCGAGACACATCCTGCTACAGACATCTTACATAGCGAGGTAAAATCTCGAACTGGAAAATATTCAAATTAAAAAGTATGCATGAAAAAATTAGCACATTTATAGGTGTTTGGAAGTCAGTGTTGTACTGGGAGGCTGGGGAATTCATAGCCATGACCACTCCTGCAAAGATGTATTAATTCCTGCCAGCTCTGCCCACTAACTGGAGATTTTCCATGTGCAGAAGTCTTTTTATAACATCTTGAACTTCAGCGTTTGACCTCTATTTTGAAATGTCTTTTTCCTACGCAGTTACCCAATGGATTTTGCAAACAAATAGATGTTTGTGTCACAGGACAAATTAGATCATTGTAAGCAATCAGAAAACATTTATCAGTTCTTTTTTCTCTGTTGTAGCTATGGATAATATTTTGACGTCTATTGGAATAGCAAGGCTATTATTTCTTCTCCTTTATTGAACTGCTGAGCACTGAAAAAACCTGCTTGTGTCCAGTCAAAATACTGCCAAATTACACGAGTGCTGTTTCAACTTCTATTTTTGCTTCTATGAAAAAAAAATAAGATGAGTTCAAACTATTTCAAGTTCTTTCCCCAGACAGACTTGCTCTGCTAGCAAGTATCCTTCCGTGTGTATCACAGCCGTAATGGTCATTCCCAAAAAGTGTATTTCCATGTCTCTCAATCTTAGAATAAGATGTTTTCTTGCAACACAGCTGCTCAGTTGATAAATTAAAAAACCAGCCCCATCTTCAGCATAGAGGAGTCTTCCAACCAGAAGTACACTGCTGCACGATTTCTGCAAAGTAGTTCAGAAATTCAAAAAAATAATAATCATATGTTTTTGGCACACTAAATTAGAATCAAATTCAGACTGAAAAGCTGTAGTTATTAGAGATCAACAGCCTTTATAATATGGCAAAAGTTTCTCTTCTTTTCTACCTTCGCTCAATATGTAAAGAATCGAAAGTCAGTTTTTCAGACTTAACTTTTCAAAAAGAGAATGTGCACTGAACTCTGGAGAACAGAATTGGAATCAATATTTATGACGGGATGGTCATTACCTCAAAACCAGACTAACGCATTACAGGACTGAGGAAGATCAAATAATCACAGAGCACGAGTATGACTATATCCAGATTTTAAAACTGCGTTATTTCCCTAAAGAAAAGTCATATATTAAGATGGAATTAATTTAAGATGGGACTAACAAATCCAATAATAAACACAAAAATTATTTTAAAGGATCATGTTTACAATAGATACTCAAAATATTTTGGAAGCAAAATCTGGTTTCCACAATGAAAGAATTAGTGAAACGAGTTTTTGTATACCACCACTCCATTTCAATGACAGATATAATATACATAGCAAATGCTCAACCTCTGACATGCTAACACAGCTTTACGGAGGTACTAAAAAAACGTTTCCTATTTTTTTACTTGGAACAATTTAAAATAACAAATCTTCATGACCCTCTTGACTAACAGAGACCTAAACACCAATAACACTCACAGATTCTTCTTCATCTTCTAGATGGTCTATCTTAAGTTCTCCATTCCTGACATTTGGCTCTGACAAATTTTGTCGATGAGCAGCTGTAGCCTTCAAATAGCAAATTTTCAGTGAGAACTCTTGCTCCTTTTCAGTTGGTGAAATATCACAATATTTCCTTTAAGTATTCTTATCTTTTTGCTAAAGAAATCTCCACCTTTTCTTTAAGATGGAAGAAAACTTTGTTAATTGGGTTCTCTCTCATACTTCACATGTTTCATGGCCTCTGTTTTCCTATATTAGCACACATTAGTTCAACAGTCTTTGCATGAGTTCCCGCAGAGCGAGACTGCTGTCCACCCAAGGCGTTCCCTTGACATAATACATAGTTGTCATTCCAGCCATCTTCTGTCAGCCAAACAAGGGCTGAAAACACCATCTGGGAGAATCACGAGAGGACGGACTACTAGTCCTGGACATCCTAACAAAAGGCAGAAATGAATTTGATATAGCTGCACAACGCTGCAGTTCTTATCCTCTTTTTGCTATTCCTCATCTCTTTCCTTACAGACTTGCACACATTAAATCTTTTTTGGTCTCAAGTTCTGTTTCCATTTCATCTAGATGAATGTCTTGCAACTAAAGAAGTCTTGAGAACTTTAATCTGCAGTGAGAAGGGCAGCAGTTGCATCAGGATTACAACCAGGGAGCGATGAATTATTCAACCAATATAAATCTACAATTTTTACTGTATGGACAGCTTAAAAAACTTAGAACTTCACTTTTAGGGCAGTCTTAAACAACCTTTATGAAGTGGGAGCAAAAAGTCCCTCCAACAAACTCTCTAATCACCTCCTTTGTTAAATCCAGTCTGCATTGACACAGCAAGGATTATAGACTAACCATCTCCTTCCTACAGTCAAATCCCAAGCAAGTTGTATACCTATGAGCAATGAAAGGGAAACGGCATTGATATTAAACATATACCCATGGAATAACAGATTTCATTTTAAATAAGATCTCTCTAAGCTGTCAATAAACCTCTATTAAATACACTTACAGGGTATGAATTCTTTATGGTTATTATTTACTTTCAACTTAAAAAGAACAGTAACATTTTGGAGTCTGACCTCCTACTGTTTACATACGCACTATGACCAAACACGCAGAACGTTTCTCCCCACGCTTGACTCATTAAGTAAGTACGTATGCAAGTTTCTGTTCCAGAAAAAAAGAAGCATTACTAACTCTGATGACATCCAGATATAGTGCTGGATAGTGCTTTGCAAGCTTCCCTATTCATGTTTCAAAACCAGATTGTCAAGTTCAGATTGGAATTCAGTTTTCAAGACAGGATATTAGGATTTAAAGTCTGTACTTAAAAAGCTGTATATAAAATAATAAAACCTAATATCCATTGAGTAATTAGTACTAAATTCTCTCATATATCAGAATCTGAAACAGCACTTTTATCTTCTTTTACTAGCTAGAAATCCCAATTCCATCCTAATGAACAACGATCTGGTTTCACGCACAAATACCAAGTATTAAATCCCACAACAGCTAACAAATATTTCATTTAAGCGGTTAAACATTTCAACTTTGTTGCTGGGAAAAATGAAGAGGAATTAAGTAGGTCTGGCGGAGACTGCAGAAGATATCTTTATACTGAAGATAATCTATACTACTGTGCTTAAGTGCTAATTTTAAATAGCTTCTTTGCGTATTGCTAGCATGTGGTTGTTGTAAGATGGAGATCCATGCAGGCTAACTTTCCACACCTTCATTCAGTCTCAAAGAGCGCTGCAGCAGCTGCACAAGCCATGGTACTCAAGCTAGTTCAAACAAGCTTGCACATGCCACAGTCACAGCGGTGACAGTGATACAGGCATGCCTTAGTCTCCAAACTATCATAACCTGATATAATTGTGCATTCTATTGCAATATTTCTCCTCGTCTGAAGAAACGTTTAAAATGAGTGTTAAATCCATTATAGCCTCAGGCCTCTGTACGAGCTGCTCTTTTTCCCAATTAAGAACTCACAAGGCAAAGCAAGAGTTGGCTTCTCTGCAAATCTTGAAGTACGTTATCAAGGTGCACTGCAATTACAAGAGAGATACTGATACCCAAGACTTTGCAATTGTAGTCTTATATCACATCTCAGTCCAGCATGGGAATACCTGATATTATGAAACGCGCAGAAATATATTAAGAGCCTGTGCATCTCGCTCACAGAGCAGCCATCTTTCCTTTTTCATTTTTGTCCCAAACAACAAATAGCCCTCCTTTCAAGAGCTTTGGAAACACCACAACTGGAAACAAAAGAGGCTGATGAATACCTAAGAACACTCAGAAACTTCTCTTTACAGCTGCTTCCAAGCACACAGATATTTTCGTGTTGTCACTGTCTGTTTGGGCTGGTAGTGGCTTTCATTAGGAGGTCCTGAAGAAAAAGCTATCCAGCTGCAGGAGCAGTGGTGTCCATGATTATTACACACACACACAACAAAGCCAACTTCCTCAAGTTACCTCAGTATATGGGTCCCTCTTAATCCTTGTTTCAACCCTTGTTTTCAAGCTGAAGCAGACATTCTTATCTTGACCGGAATGAATCAAGAAACCAATGAACTGATTTTGTTTTTCTATTAAAGACAGGGAAAATACTTGGCTTGTTTCACTTTTATTTTTCAAACTTCCCCTCAAATCGCACTTTGGACTGACGAGATCCTCAGTTTCTATTATTTGATAAATCAAGAAGTCAAGCTCTTTTTATGCTCTAAATAGTGTCCCATAATGCTATAAATTCTGCCGATTAAAGAGGAAAATAGGGATAAGAAAGCCTGCACTTGTGCCTCCCCTTTCAGGTACATGTCCCACAATCACCAGGTACCTGACAGGTATGCGAGGTGCGCACCAGGCAGTTAAGCCCATCCTTACTTTGGTCCCTTAGGAATTCAACTGAAATTTAAAATAGCTCTGCTCTTTTCAAGTTCATGCAAATAAGAGATCATTAACATGTTTACCAATTCCAAGTGGTTCAAATGGTCTCAAATATTGAAAATTATCGCATTTGAAATAGTAAGATTGCACAACAGGGACAGGTCAAGGCAACATTGCCTCGTATCGCCTACTGAAGTGCCGGGAATACTGATAACTCCTAAAGCAGCCCGGATCCTTCTCTGATTTGTCAACCTAGAGCTAGAGAGCTAGAGGAAAAACTGCAGAGCACTGACGGAGCGCTGCCAGTGCTACACCGCTGCTAGAGTTCCCTCCAGGTGTCTGTGCACCTCTGTATGCCCGCGTGAATCCGGGGCCAGAGCTTCCAAAATCTAGATGCAGAGGTGCTCACACAAACTCCTAAAAGTACATCGATGGGAACTGCGCTCCTGAGGACACAGGCATCTGCAGAAATACATTAGTAAAAAAAGCTTTCCTGGAGTGTTTTGACTAATTTTCTTCCTATAAAGACAGTTTCATGACAAGCTCTTGAACTCTGACATTTGAATAAGTTCTTGGGCATTACAGCTTAATAACTGATGTAGAAAAGGCACTGGTGATGCATTCTGAAACTGTTTATTGGGGAATCTAGATTCTCTGGCAGCTCAGGGCCTGGGCACTAGCTCATTTCTACCACTAATTACTTCTCCCTACAAAGTATTTGCATATTTGCTCCTTTTGACCACTCATCATCTCTCTCTCTTTTTTTTTTTTAGTATCTCACTAATTCTGCTGCACAAAAATAATGTAGGTTCTTTCCAGTGGTGTGGAGTTGTTTAAGCTATAAGCTTTATGCAATAGTAAGATCCCTGTTCAGGTGGGGTATACACACACTTTCTTCATTTGGTTCATTTTATTTCCTCTACTCACGTGGCTATACAGAGGCATGGTAAAATACAGACACCCCACTCCCATTTTAATTCATGTAATTTCCTTTTGTTGTTCCCAACTCATCCCTCTTCACATTGAAACGCCCCTCACTGCTAAGGGCAATTTTCTTGGGATACAACACTTTAATTCAAGAAGATCAGGCGGTCTTAAATGTTTTATTAATGTAACTTTGAAAGTCAAAACCAAAACCGCTTAACTAGATCTTCTGGGACACTTTCATGAAAAGAATAAAACAACCCTATGTTCCCTAATTTAACTTTTTTTCCCTTATTTAAATCAGAAAACATTACCCATATTCACTTCCAGCCTCCACATTGCTGCTGTGTTTGCAGCCCCAGCCTCTTAGAAGTTGGTCTGGATGAAAGGCTTCCAGAAGATTTTAGTCTTCCAGGGCATTTATTTAACTCTCAACACCAGAAAATTAGCGAGAAGAAAGAGTACTGCCTCAGGAACCCACACTGCAACACCTGCAGCAGTGAAATTGCAAGCAATAGATTGCTTGCAGTGACTCTCCTTTATGTTGCTCAAGAGAGAACAAATTATGCCAAGTTTTCAAGTCTCACCATTAGCTCCCTACACTGAAAAACTCTTGTTGGCAAAGAAAGGGAACACACAGTCCCCCTTCCAGAGAAGCAGGTGAGCACAAAGATTAAGTTCAGCTTCTCCCCCAACACAGCAGATAAGGGCTGGAAGCTCTGGGGGTTAATTCAGTTAAATGGCTACGTGCTTGGGTCTCCTGAAACCGCCAGTCAAACCCCCTCCAGCTCCAGAAATGACTGATGAAGTGCCAGACTCACAGGTTATGCGCGTGATGAGTTCATGACATCCACAGCGAGTTTCAGCTATCAAATCAGCCATCAGGACTGGGAGTTCACTTAACGAGAAACCAGCTGTGCTCCCCACCCTTGTCATGTCCAAAAGAGCTGGTCAGTGACCAGCTATGTCTAACAGCTGGCCATCTTCTCGCACTCGATGCCTTGCTATTTAGATTACTTTTAAACCAAAAATTCTGTTTCACAACAACATGCTGAAAGAATTCATTTAAAATATGACAAATAGTAGCACAGCGCTTGCCGCAGGTTCAAATCAGCTTCTCACAGCGACAGGGACACGCCAGTAATATTACTTTGGCATGAAAGACGACCACTAAGATCCATGGTACCGATGTGAAATAATCATTGATGCTGCTGAGTCTTAGGTGCCATTACTTTCTTGATAACCACATTAAGAAAAGAAACTGAAGACTGCAAAACCCAGCAGGTAGGTGATGGTGTTACACTAAATAACGGAAGGCATACAGTTAACGATGTCGGTGTCTGATGGAGAGAAAAAAGGAGCAGTTGCACCTGGGAGAGAAGGAGAGGAGGACTATAAAGTTCTATTTTCAGTTGTGTTACTGACTTGTATCAGATCAGCCAAGGGACATAAGCAGAAATTTAAGCCTGTAAAATGATCTGAAAACACCTGTTCACAGAGGTATAATATGTTTTCGTGACACACTTTTGAAATATTTTTAATCAGAAGCACAGTGAGGTCAACTTAAAGCCACTGTGACAGACAACATGCTAAGTTTTCAATTTGTATATAAAAATATCTCAATTAAACAGTGTTGGTCACTGAAATTGTATTTAGCTCTCCTATCAATCAGGAGTGCTGAGAAATGCAGCAAAAAAACACCCCAGTAAAAATATCTCTCTTCACTGTAATAGGTTTGAGGTTATGGCCTTTCATATTATTCATCAACATGATTTTCATCCTCCTTCACAGTCAGGTTTTTCCTTAGTAAGAGACGCACCACCCGCATGCCAAAAAAGCTTTTAAAACCTACATTTGAAACAACTAATTCCACTATGCAGCTGGATACACTTTCTTTTGGCTCTTCTACCATGGCATCATAACATTGTTTATAGTTTATTAGAAACAGCTATCTCAATTGCCAGTCTTGAAAGTTTACATGAGCACTTTAGAATATACAAACTCCAACTCATGCAACTTAAAAGTGTGGAGTGCAAAACCCAACACATCCCAAGAGATACTCTAATTTACTCTAGTCATCACATGGAGACATGCAACATACTGTCTTGAGCTGCTATACGCCACTACCAGGCAGACTAGCACTGTTCTTTACAAGGAGGCAGGTAAGTTAGAGAAGTTGCTTTTCTAAAAAACCAGGTTATTTAAAAATAAAACTATTAACAAAATTTATATCTCAAAGCCTGAGAATGTAATCTATCACCTTACTAAAATAACTAATTAAAATTATAGATTAGAAACAGCACATATTTGCCTCTGGAGGTTGAAGAGGAATAGAGTTGCTGAACTGGTAATATCAAGGCACCACCTCCTACCAGAGCCACCAGGACAGAGCCTTTGAGCAGACTTAGATGAGGACACCAATACTTTAGCAGAGAGAACCTTACAGGATAAGCAAGAAAAACTGTGGGGGTTTAGAAATTATTGGCTATCTTATCATCACTCTCTTTGAAGAGGTGGAAGGTTAGCTTGATCAGGTAGAATTACCTCCAATTCTTGTCTGTCCTGCTCTAATTCAAGTTATAACTGGAGTCTGAGGAGACGGAACCTGACCTCATCACGGACGATCTGGCCACCAAGTCCAGGCCTCAGGCAGAGATGCTTGATAAGAGAACCTCCATCACAAAACCGACCTTAAAAGTCCCAGAAGCGTGTCTCAAATCAAGTCACCCTCCGAGGGCTTAAAATGTTGCATACAATTAGTTCTAGACGCAAATCATTCAATTACTTCTAACAAATGTAGATACATTATTTGGTCTCTTATTTAGTTTTTTGTTCTGCTTTTATTTATAGTCACGATATCGACACAAAAAGGGGGAGGGGGGGAATCTCACCAAAGAAAAAACTGATAGTAAATACCATTCTCCTTTTCAGAAACAATACAAAATAATGTGAATTGGTGTATCAGGATACATAATTGCTAAAATAAATACTAAAGCAAAAGAAGAATTCAAGTTGATGATTTCAGTGTTTGTCAATTTAAACCATCACAGAAAGTGCTTATTTAAAGTACTGATTGAAATAATTCCATCCCAGAGGCAGGAGATTGCTCCTGCCCTCAAAGTTAAAAATAATATCACCATTAACCTCAGCAACAATTTTCTAATTGCCAAAGATTACAAATCTTTTATGCAACATTCGTCCACAGAGAATTCAATCACTCTACTTTGCCTTCCAAAACTACTGTAATAGTAGTTGTAAGGCAAGTCCCTTTTAAAAAAAGCCAAACCTATGTGATGTATTTATATGAAAGCATAAAACATTTTGCAAAATGAAAAAGTCTGTCATACCAATCCCTTTGTAAATTAATGTAGCACCTCACATTACTATTTATGCATGAAACATAAGCAAGAAGAGGGGCTGCTTGGAGCTCTTCCAATTGGCACTATGAAACAGGCAGCTGGTCCTGCATTTTGTTCTCTAAGTCCTGAGCAATAAGGACTGTCAATACGTGCCAGCAAACCAGTGACCATCAGTAGAAACAAAGAGGGCAAAGTTTAGTTTTCAGACGATCCAGAGTTACAAAACTGTTAGTGCTCCTTCAAGAGCCATAAAGAAATGCTGCCAAAATGCACACTCATGCTCTCTGTTTCTCTCAAACATGAACAGAGATAAAACAGTATTCATCCTAAACCACAGAAATAACCCTTACACATACATCTCTCGGGTTTTGGATCTCCAGTCTTACAGCAATCTAAATTCAAGGCAAGCTATGATCCAAAAACACACACTATTATCCCATTTCTCCTCTACTTACTCACACACTTGTCTTCACAACCCAAGCTCCACTTCTCGCCTCCCTCATGCCCTTTCTGCGTTGGGAGTCCCTGTGCCTTGTTATTCCAGTAAGAACACTGGCTGCTTTCAATGGCATGGCCAGAAAAGCTAGCAACTTCTTTTTTTCAAGCAGTTAGTAAAAATTTACTTTCCTTGTCATGTTTCAGAGTTAACTGCATCTCCAAGCACATAGTGCAAGGCCACTCACCTTCATCTCTCTCCAGTGGGAATCCCAGCAGCATCCTGCCCACAAACAAGTGGGCTCAGTCCTCACATCAGCAGCTGTGATCAGGTGTGCTGAGCACCATGATCCCAGTATCAGGTGATCATTATCATAGCCCTTTCACAACAAAATCTTGTTTAATCTCAATTATAGGAGGACATGAGTTATAACACAACCATCTACATGTACTGTAATCCTACATACGGCTTCGGTCAGTTTGGCGTCTCCCAGTTAACGCCACTTCGGGGAAATGAGATTGTCTCCTTCCCAGTGTTGCTGCTTCTCTCCTTGTGAACTAGAGACTATTTTTATCTACTCTGTAGTTATTTTCCTACTTCTCCCTGTGTGATTTCCCTTTTCTTCCATACCAATAAAAGGCCAAACTTAGGATAATAAGGAGTAAATATCTAATGAATATACTAGTTCTGTTCAATGAGATCATCCAGACTCTTGTCCAACATCCCTGCTTCTCAGCAGAAACAAACCCACTGTAACCACATCGCATGTATGTCAGATTTAAAAAAAAAACAAAAAACCCCAAAAAAACCCAAAAAAACACAATAAAAGCACCTTCTACATCCTACATAGTGTCTTATACACCTCTAAAAAGACCTAAACAATAAATTAAAAAACAAAGGCTAGAAAAATTAGAAAAAAAACCATTCACACTCAAATGCAGGAAAGTAGATGAAAGCTCCTCAGTATAAACATTAAGAAAACTAAGGAGACAAGCACGTTTCGTCCTCCCCTTCCTCCTACTCCCACACTAAGTTTCCATTCCTGAAGCACAGAGCCTTGGATACACATTTTATTTAATGCTGATCACAATCAGATATTTCAATACCTCAGCTTCAGTGTGTGTCTAGCGGAAACATAAATTTCAAGAAAAGTTTAGGCAATTCTGTGGTGCAGTCCGTGCATAGACTACCTGCAAATAAATCATGTTCCCATTTAAAATGCAAGTTTAAAGAAGTGCAAGCGAGCCATGGCACACCAGAGAACTATATTATGGACGACGCACTTTCACTTATCAGAAGAAATGTTTCATGCCCTCCAGCAGTTTTCTATCTGGTAGAGAACGAAAAAGTAAAGAGATTTATTACATGAAAAAGCATATTGATTGAAAGCAGTACTGTATGACAGTTTCAGCTATTATAACAGAACTTAATAAAATCAAATGTTTACCCCTGAAGGGGATTTTGAAAAAAAAATAAGCCTTTTCAACATTTATGACAATGAGAAAATTTGCAAGGGATAACATTTTAGCACTGGAAGTAAATGCAAATAAATGTTCATTTCTCCAGGGGAGCTTTGAGGTTTGCCGACATGACGTGCTATGGATAATTGCATTGTGGTTTAGCAGTTAAAACACGTACTTTGATTGTCTGGCTGGAGATGTCAGCTGCTCACACAGCTGTGAATCAGACAAGGTCGGAGATGATGAGAGCCAGCAATGTTTCAGCATCATAATCAATTTGTATCAGCAGCAGTAGGATTGGTACTCCATGCTGCCATGCAGCTCTCAGAAGTTCGTTATGGCACCCAACCGAAAGAACGATGCTTCTTCCTCCCCCCTTGTGCGCTTTGCTTATCACACGACAGCTCCGACACTGCTCTCCCCGCAGCCCGGGCCCCTGTCCCAGCTCAGTGCCATATGTAACCACCCGACAGCTACTTTTCTGGAATGACTTTTCTACAAGAGTAGAAAGAAAGGTAGATTTTTCCATTTGGATTATTTCATGGCCTGCAAATTACTCTAGACCTGAAAATCTAGTCGTAACAAGTAATTTCTGTTCTTTTTATTTCTTGAATGTGATCAAGATAGTTCACTTGTACCAGATCAGGAAGAACACTGCCATCTAAATACCAGGCCTTATAGCATAAGTGGGCAGTCATTTAACCTACAATTTACACACTCTCACCAGTCTCCCCTACTCACCCTGACTTGAGTATTTATTATTATCATGGCATTTGCAAACTTTTTTTCTTGTAAACTGCAGTGAAATTTACATTTTTTTAAAGCTATGCTGCTTTCAAATGAAATCTCTATGTTTGGCAGCAAGTTTTAAACTGCTTTAATAAAAACACTAGCTGAGGTGTTTAACACTAGCTAAACAACAGGAGTAAAAGCACACAAACAGCCCGAAAGAAAGAAATTCTCCAACTTGTTGCAACTACTGATCCTGCATACAACTTACAATGGCCTGGAGATCACGAGCTGTCTGTATGTACATCTTTGTCAGGATGGAACTTCCTTTTGGACTTGCCTTATCTGTCGTCTTTGTTGTCTTATTATCTTTGGGATGAACTGAAACTCTACAGGGCTAATAAAGACAAAGGGTCATTAAATTTTTATGACCTTCTTTTACGTGGAATATCTCTTGGACTGGCCATGAGCCAGAGAAACTGGCCTGTCCAGCTGGACTGGCATCTAGTAACAGTCAGTGATGGTGAACATTGATGATAATGTGAACCTGACTAGGAAGTCAGCAGCCGAAGGGAACTGATAGCTATAGAAGCTATTTTAAAGAAAACAGAGCCTCACTCATACCTACTCCCTATTTTGGAAGGCGGTGGCACAGGGCATACATTCCCAAACTTGTTACAGAGGTTTTCAAACTGGGGCACGCACGTACACTGCTAGGAACATGCAGATCATTTTAATCACCACGGATGTGCCACACGGTATGAGCAACAACAGCTCTTATTACTGCTTGTCTTTGGCATCCTGCCCGGGATGCAGGGGACATGGGTGCGTGGGTGCGGAGGCTTGCTTTGCAGGGGCACAGAGTAGGGAGGATGGCAGTAGCGTCCAAAGGGTGGGTGAGTTTGCTTAAATTAGAATCATAGAATCACAGAATCNTTATAGCAGCTGCTGCCCTTAAATTGGGTTTAGGGAACTCTACTTTCAAGCGCATAGATTCAAACCAAAGGGCACTATAGAAGGAGTGCATAAGCATTTTGCTCCTTTTTCTAGATCTACCAGTATCTATGCTGTGCTTAAAGTGCAGCACAAGCCCTGAACCTCGAGATCCAAGAAACATTAGTGCCAGATACATTTGGATTGCTGTTCTGGGTCACAAAACTTGACCGATCTCATGCATGACCATTTCCGAAGAGATCAGCATGTTCAAAGGCTCCTGGGGATGCGGGAAAGGTGCAGCACTGCCCGTAGTTTCACTTCTGTGAAGGCAGTATGTGTGCGCTGAGGAAGCTGCTGGACGGGACAGATGAAGAGGGACCGGGCTGAAGAGTCCTGAGAGCAAGGGAAAATTTAGAGGTGCCAAATCCAGTGCACGGGAACCCAGCAACTAGTACAGGGCCCCCCTACAGGGCCAAGACTGCTGTAGAGAATTGCAGTCACCGGCAAAAACTAGGCAGCAGCAAAAGAAAGCATCCATATGCCAGGAGATTGTTTAACAAGTGAAACTGCCAGAAGCCAAAAACTCAGTTTTAAGGAACAATTTACATCATAAATATTTGGATCTCCAACAAGAGAGAGGAAGAAGAAATACCACTCCAGTCCAAAAGAGCTACTGAAAGCATGACACTCAAGATAGAGCTAGAGCAATCCGCTGTTTTAACTAACCCCACATGACAGAAGAATCCAAATTTTCTTTCTCTCACACTATCAAAACTAAAAATGTCCAAGTTCCTGACTTGACAGCACTCCAGAACATAATCGATCAAAATCCTACTGCCCCAAAACTGTATCTAAATTTGTTTCTTATACATCCAGGCTGGACACCAGGTTAAGCAGGACTAGCTAGCAAGTCTTCACTGTTGCCTATGTTGTGTGGTAAGCAGTATCAGTAGCACAAATCAGCATATTTTTAAGAAATTTAAGATGCTGTCATTTCTCAGCCTTGATCCGTCTTTAGAGATTGCTTATGTATCTAAGGACGTGGCCCCAGGAGTGCTACCGCAGGGTATCAAGTTAAAAAGCGTCAGGCACTCTAACAACTGCGGTCTGAGCATTCCTGTTCGGTAGCTGTGAAATATCCTCCCCATCTACAGCGATGGATAAGCTGCTGAGCATCGACCACGCAGCAAGAGCACGCACACAAACGCTTCCTATGGAGTAGCCTGAGTTACTCAAGTTCACGGAGAAATTTAAATGACTTTCATAATCTGAATGCATCTAAGAATCAAAATTGATTTAATTAAACCAGTGGCAATCAGTTGGCTGCCTGTGTGCCCAAACATGGAAGTACTGATGCAAGCTAAGCTGGCAGACTACATTTAAAATTAATTGACTTCTTGATTTTTATAAAAATTGAAAAAGACTCAATTCTACACCCAACGATACAGCTGTGAATGGCACTGATAAGAGTTCCTACTTCCAATTACATATTTTTACACCATTTTAATCAATTCTAAGTTACAGTTTTGTACAGCAAATGAGCATATAGCATAGACCTAAAAATCAAATAAGCATGGTTTTGTAGGGTGAAAATCACAACCCTGTAACATGATATCCAAGATCAAAACTTCGATAAACTAAACAAAATGACAGAAATGTTCCTATATATCATTTTGGCTTATATATCAGGCCACTCATGTGGAATTTATAAGCAGATTTGAGACTTGCATATCAACATGATCTCACCTATGTAAATATTTATTCAAACATTTAGGCACTTTGCAGAGGATTCTAGATTAGAAACTGAAGGAAATTACTATAAAAGGAAAACCATCCCAGCAGTTTCTTCTTGAAAACTGCAAAGCCTCAAAGACTTCACCTTACAACTAGGCTATAACATCCACAAAAACTCAAAGCTGCTGTTTGATTTATTCTTGTATTTTATAAAATCTCAAACCATTAATTCTTAATGGCCTGTACTCAAAAGTATGATAGATAAATTTTCATCACTAAGTTTGCTTGAGTAGTTCAGTATCAGAGGAACAGGTTTTGAATTAGAATTAGCAGATTTGCATAAATTTAGGAAAAAATAAACAAAATTGTTAGCTTTCTCTTCTTTCAACACAGCATAAACACCTTCTGCTATTAGGATCAGAAAGTAAGAAAAAAGAAAAAATCCAAAGGTCATCAAAATAAAAATATTAGCTCATTAGTTCATATTTGGTAGAAGGCAAACATTATCTTCCAACTGTCAACTACCATCGCCAATTAAATGGAATAAATTTCCCCCTATCAATGCCTGAAAAGATGCTCATCATCATAGCACAGCCTACACCCAGGTGATTTCAGGTCATCAGTTTGTGAAGGGGTTAAAAATCACGTTAACTGGTATGAGCACAAGTGTACAGACACTATGTCCTACTCTGACAGTATGATTTACAGCTCCTCTGCCAATATCCTCACATATTTGGAAAATTTATACCCGTTTGCCTTCACTGAGGACTAAGTCATCCCATATTCATTAAAGGAAGAGAATATGCACATGTGCTATTACCATGGTACGCAGCAGTTCAGAAGTTCCCTTCCCAACCTAACCTCGCGGCAACTTTTGTTGCGACGGGCCTGGAGACGACAGCAAGTTCACCCCAATGAATCAGGGAGGAATTAATCATGCTTTCAAGTACCTGGATTTTAAATGCACAGCAGGTTCATTTAAACACAGCTGGCACAGTGCCCTCTTCTCCAGGCCCTACCTCAGCATTCACATTTCCACAGACTTAGATAATGCTAGTAAGGACTCTCACCATTATCTTCTGACCTTTCCCTTTTTTTTTTGTCTTTGTAAGTTAATCAGTAACCAGAGACTTCTCCCAACAGTTCGTGCTATTGATTTCAAGGTCCTGTGGCACACAAAGCATTACGTGTTTTTGTATATGGTTACAAGCATTAGCCAGTTATACAGCAAATTCCCTCCTTTCACATTTAAGCTCCCCAATCTTTCCCTACACTATGAATAAAAATAAAAAGGTGTATTTCACATACTGCAGCACTATATCAGCAGCTCTACAAACCAATTATATCATGCAAAATGCTCTTATCCACACCTACAGATCATAAGCAACAAACCTTGCCATGTTCCTATTTAAGGACGCTAAGAGAAATAAAAAGAGCAAGAGATATTTTATGAGACAGTTACTGAGCTTTAATTTCCCACCGTTGCTATCCATATCAGTTTATAACCGCAAACAAGCACAGGCAGCATATAAGGTACTATCTATTAGTATAATTATTTTAAAAGTCTTCACCTCATAGGGTTAGGAGAAAACAATGATATGCAACACAGCCATAACCATAAAACTGCAGATGGTAGCTGAGCTACTTTGTTCTTCTCTAATAATGAGATCTCATTAAACTCAGTGCTTAAACCTTAAATATTTGAGAAACAAACCCTTTAGTAAATGCTAGTTAAAATAGTTAAATCATTATGATTAAGCATCCATCCTTTCATTTGCTCAGCTTTGAAGCTCATTGTTTGTTACTTTATCATTTATGTAGTTTGCCACTTCTCAATGTTCCAGTCCAGACAGCCCCAAAACTTCTAAATAAAGGAAAAAAGGAAGGGGGCGGAGGGAAGCACTCAAGCCATCTTTAAGCCTTATAAAGAAGCTGATGAGAGAACAGACAAATATGTTCTCTTCTCTTTTGATTCTAAGTTAGATCACCTTGAAGACTCCTGTGGCCAAAGTCATTCAGTGAGACAACAGGCAGAAACTTTTCTTCTTTCTTTCTGATTCTACTTCTTTGCCCTCTACCTGTTCTGCATTATTATTACTCAATCTTCAAGAAACAAACTAACTTTTTATAAAAAGGAAGACTACACTACACACCATGTATTGAGTTTTATCTCTGAAATATCATTGCGTTTAACAAGTAATTGCAGCAGCACACCAGATCCTTAGCTGTAACACAGAGCATTAATAATTATTTTTGCTTATTGCTTTCTCATCAAACCAGCCACAAAATTTAAGTAAATGGCTGCCAACCTATTCAGGCTAGAATTGTAAGATGGAAGAGGAAATGACATAACAGAAAAGTAGAATTTATGCAAAATGTTGGCAAGATTTAAGCAAAACCCAGAAATCTTCATAAATTAGCACTACACAGTAATTCATATTACTTGAATCATGCTTCTCTACCCTTCCACTTCAACATGATATGGCAGGAAGTAATTAATGGAGACACGCTCCCTTGTATATAGCTGGAAAGAATTAATCTAGCATCTCATCTGTGGTACTGTCTGTTTGGAAAAACAAATTTCCCCCATATAGAACAGATTGTTTCACATGTAACTCCAGAGATTAGCAGTTCTTTGTTCTTTAAATACACATAAAGAAATTTAATGGGAGCCCATACGGAAAATTTAATCTTCACAAAGGCTTTGCTACATACGTAGGTAAAGTGTTCCACAAAGTCATATATCTTTTTAAAAAAGCGAAAATAAAATAAGACATCCAGAAAACCAACTCAGATGGAGACCTGAAATTTAGTATTATGTACTACGGATTAAACAAGAGCATTAATTTTTGCTATTTCTTTTCCCTCCCCTCTTTTCTACTCAAAACTACAAAACCTGCTTAGATTAAAACCTATTTTTTGTTATTTATTTTTTGCTGTATGCACAGCACACAGTTCATGCTCTTCTGATCAGTTTTACATAAAATCTAAAGCTAGAAACTAGTTATGTCCTCGATGATTGGGCACCTATTTTTGTAGGAATAAAGGCCACTAAGAACATCTGGGGATTTAAATGGAAAGATAAATAAGGGATACTAGATACATTGTTAAAATATGAACTTTAGTAAGGTTTGGAGAGAGATCTGCTAAACCTTTCAAAATGACAGGCCTCATATAAAAGCCTGACACTTTGTCACTGAATCAATTAGAGCAAGTTCTGAGGAATCAGAATACACAAGACAAATGAGCTTTCCACAGATCCAGTATTATCGTTAATATATCTTATGGATGTAATTCCAAGAGCCACAACAAAACAAATAAACAAGCAAAAAATATATATAGGGCACATTTTTGTCATTTAGCTATTCTCTGTGTTAGTTTTGGATTATTTAACATACTGAGCTTGCAATCAAGCGTAGGGCAAGATACATATATGATACAAAATTAAAGAAAGAAGATCCTTTCACAATGCCAAAGTCTAAGCGTGTATATCATACTTCCATCTGTAACAATCTCGTAATACTGTTTAAAAACATGACATAGATATTCCTGCAAACTTGTTTTGGCTGATCAGTTCAGACAAGGAAAACTGTCAGTTTAAACAAAGGGAAGAAGGCAGAAGACAGAGCACAAGCACCTTCCGTCCAAAGCCTCAGAAAACACAAGAGCCAGATGTACCAAATACACTGATCAGAGCTAATATTCCTTCAGCAGAAGATGTGTACCCGTTTGCGATACATACACGTTTCTACCTGTATTCCTCAAAGGCCAAGGAATAGTGAACTGGCACAAGTACACCAGTAAGAGTTGGCACAACTGTGCCCCATCTGAAATCAGACATAAAAAGGAAAACAGGTTCACGACCAGAATTTTTCATGAAGCCAACAATTTTCAATATCTGAAGTGTCTGCATTATTTTAAAGGGGACAAAATGCTAGACGCAGCGAGACAGCAGTAGGACAGACGACTGAGTCCCTTTACAACCGTGCAGGCAGCAGAAAAGCAGCTTTTTGATTATGTGCCTAAGGCCTGGATTTTTCAGGCAGCATTTACAGGTTTAGAGGGGCAGCAGCTGCCATCCTTGCGCTCCATTAGTGTCTGGTCACTGTCAAAGCTTTTCTAGGAAGGACTTTGACTACTTGATCTGTGAAAGCAGCTGGAGGAACACTCAAGCTCTCTTGCTGCCTCATCCCTCCTCGGTTATGTGAAAAACTTCAACATTTCTCTCCAGCTTCCATCATCCCAGCAAAACCCATACGGTAATCTCATACCCAGCATAATGGTTGCTAGAGCTAATTTGTCACACAAGGACAAATTCTTTGTCCTTTTCCACAGTTATGAAACATGTGCTTTGTTCTACACAAAAAGCTATGTGGCAGCACCACAATCCTAAATGAAGAGGAAGCTATAGTTTCAACATTTGTCACCTGTAATAAATGAAGTATCCCATCAAGCTGCAATACTAATTACACAGCACAACGTAAAGGAAATCACCCTGCCTAAAAAAGTTAAGAGGTTAAAACACAGTTTTCCTGGCTTTCCAGTAGGGAGGGAACAAGTATGACAGCACAGTTGTAATGACTTAAAAGCTACACGCAATTCACAAACATTATACTCATTCTCAGTGACTCGCTGGTCTTCACAGGAGAGTGAATTACTGCGAAGACACGCTTTAAGCACACCAGCTTTAACTCCTCTCTAACCACTGCTGATGAGCAGAGCCCCTGACGGGAGTGGAGACCAGCCCTGTGCCAAAATCAGATCACACCACACTTCGCTGTAACAAAAGATGACTCCAGGGAGTTTGTGCTCACCATCGTTATTCCACGCACGTAAGAGCCACCTCCAACGGCTTTTACTTCAATTAAACGTTTACTACTGTAAAGGGCAGAGGGGGTATAAACACATTTATACTGCACCGATTGTGGAAGGGGTAACGAGAGATAAAGGGATTGGAGTATTGCTCCCTCTCCCTATTTAGAGACTTCCCCCCATTCCCCCCCCCAGAAAAAAACCAAGGAACACTCCCCAAAAAACCATCTCAAGACAATTGTACAAACCTGGTGGGCGAAAACACGTCCATTCCTTGCCCTGTAACCATCCTCCCCCCCGCCACCCCTTTTTTTTTGTTGTTTTTTTTCCAGCTGAGCACTTGCCTCTCCTCCGTGCCCATCAAATATCCCGAAGATGGAGGGGTGAGTCTTGTTCACCAGGTCAGTGATTACTTCGAACCTGTCCTCCATGTGATCCCTCCGGCCTTGGATGGAGTAGACAGCCACATTGTGGCTCTTGAACTCCCAGGTCTTGGAGAACTCTGCGTCCAGCACGTCTAGCCCCCCGAGCCTGTCATTCTGCATGATCNAGAGCCCGAGCCCGCCGTGGGCACCCCTAGGCCGCTGCTCCGCCTCAGGGCCCCGCGGGAGGCCGCCGCGCTCCGCCGCTCTCGCAGCTCGCCCCGCCGCGTCGCGGAGCCGGCGGCCGGCCGCAGCGAGGAGGTGCCTGGCAGGGCCGCCCGCGGGTACCTGTCTCCCGTGTCCCCCACGCCTTGCGCCGTCCCTCCCCCGGGGCGGAGCGCCGCCGCCACCGCCTCCTCGCCCGGCCCCCGCCGCCCGACTACAAGCCCCGGCGGCCTTCGCGGGGGGGGGGTCGCGCCGGCACGGGCTGGCGAGGGCGGCGCGAAGGCTTCTGGGACTCGTAGTCCGGCGGGGGCCGCGGAGCCGGGCCCGGGGGGAGGCGGGCGGCGGAGCGGGGCCGCGCTGGGCGGGTGGGTGTGAAGCGGAGCGGCGGTAGCCCGGTCTGTTACGGGCAGTCCCGGCTCCCATCAGGGAGTACCGGGGCGGCAAACGCTCGGCTGCAGCTGGCCGTGTTTCAAAAGCCGGGGTGACCCGGTCAGCCACCCCTGCTTCTGCTAAAAACGCCGGGAAACCAAGAAACAAAACTGCTGTGATTTTTCTGGAGGATACTCTCGCAAGACTATCAAGTAGTCTCCAGTTACATCCCCAGGCTCGCAGGTGAAGGGGAACCAAAGTAGGAACTTCTCAATTATTAAACTGATAGCAGAGTTTGCCTAGACAGCACTTTAAGGGGAGAAAACCCCCAATACTCAAAACATGTATTCTCTTTTGCTGACCCATTTTTGCAAGTCGTCGTTTTTCTGCTAACTGATAAGCAATGAAAATTACGAGCTGTGACTGTGTGAGCAGAAGTTTGCTGGAATATAAACAATTCAGCGTAGTGCCTGAGCTGCAAATGAGCTGGAGTGATTTTCAGCCAGCTGGCAGGCTGGGGGTCTGAAAACGGACAAAATTCGTCAACCAACCTCAGAGAGCATGACAGCTGATATAATAGTCAAACACGTAAGAGTGGTGTTGAANTTGTTGTTTTTTTTCCAGCTGAGCACTTGCCTCTCCTCCGTGCCCATCAAATATCCCGAAGATGGAGGGGTGAGTCTTGTTCACCAGGTCAGTGATTACTTCGAACCTGTCCTCCATGTGATCCCTCCGGCCTTGGATGGAGTAGACAGCCACATTGTGGCTCTTGAACTCCCAGGTCTTGGAGAACTCTGCGTCCAGCACGTCTAGCCCCCCGAGCCTGTCATTCTGCATGATCTCAGCCACCTTGCCCTTCACCATCTTCACCGCATCCCTGCTGGACTTAACAATGGTTTTCACCTCATCCGTGTGGAAGAAATAACTCCACAGGGCCAGGCTGATGCACAGCAAGAACAGGGTCTCCGGTCTAAGCAAGAAGTAACGCATGATCCGACCCAGCAGAGACAGCAAAGTCATTGTATCCTCTATCATTTATTATCGAGACCGTGTATCCCCACACCATGCAACGCGCACCCCGGCGGCTGGGATGGCTCTGAGCCGAGGCAGCGAGTCAGTGCATGCTCCGCTGGGGCGCAGCCGGCGGGCGGGCAGCGCCGAGTCCCGCGCCCCGCCGCTCCCTCCTCCCGGCGGCGGCCTCGGGGGGCGGCTCCGCGCACCGCCGCTGCCGNGGCGGAGCGGGGCCGCGCTGGGCGGGTGGGTGTGAAGCGGAGCGGCGGTAGCCCGGTCTGTTACGGGCAGTCCCGGCTCCCATCAGGGAGTACCGGGGCGGCAAACGCTCGGCTGCAGCTGGCCGTGTTTCAAAAGCCGGGGTGACCCGGTCAGCCACCCCTGCTTCTGCTAAAAACGCCGGGAAACCAAGAAACAAAACTGCTGTGATTTTTCTGGAGGATACTCTCGCAAGACTATCAAGTAGTCTCCAGTTACATCCCCAGGCTCGCAGGTGAAGGGGAACCAAAGTAGGAACTTCTCAATTATTAAACTGATAGCAGAGTTTGCCTAGACAGCACTTTAAGGGGAGAAAACCCCCAATACTCAAAACGTGTATTCTCTTTTGCTGACCCATTTTTGCAAGTCGTCGTTTTTCTGCTAACCGATAAGCAATGAAAATTACGAGCTGTGACTGTGTGAGCAGAAGTTTGCTGGAATATAAACAATTCAGCGTAGTGCCTGAGCTGCAAATGAGCTGGAGTGATTTTCAGCCAGCTGGCAGGCTGGGGGTCTGAAAACGGACAAAATTCGTCAACCAACCTCAGAGAGCATGACAGCTGATATAATAGTCAAACACGTAAGAGTGGTGTTGAAAATGAATTAGCAAACAACAAAACCAGTCTGAAATTTTGAGTGCAAAATACAATAAAGTGCCTTTCAGCCAAGGCTGAGTGTCCAGGTACATTCCTTCCAAGTCTTCAGCAGCTCCCACTTCCTCAGGACTTCTGTTAACATAGAAGTCACACATAAACATACGCAAACTGTTGTTTTGCTAGTTTTTGCAAAGATCATCTTAAGTAAATTACATAAACCCCAACGTGGTTAACCCAAAGTTAATGATTTAAGCCAATTCTTACATCCAACTCTGAGAAGCAGGGAAGTTGCTGACAGATGTTGCATGTAACGATGATACTGCTTTAAATCCTAGAGGTACGTAACACTTCATTAGTATTTCAAAGGACTATCCAAAGCTGTACATTTCAGGCCTGAAGAAACTCTTACCTTTATCTTCCAGTCTGTCACCATCCGCTTGAGTGGAGCCGCGGGCTCTTTACCTGAAAGGCCAAAATATGCACCCATGAGTTCGGTATACGGTAACGACACAGACTTGAGAGCATCTATAGCTTATGACGCTGACTGAACAGCTAACTTAACGAGCACTTCCAGGAAACACAAGACTAAATGTGACAAACAGAGGCTGACATAAGTTGCACCAATGAAATAATGTTCTTGCTACTACAAACTTTGTAGCTACATCTAGCCGGAAGCTTTTCGGTCAGACTAAGTCCCCATTTTGTGAATAGAGCTTTTCTAGGAAAACTTCACAGTTTAAACAAAGCCTCCGTTTTGTTCTATCTAAACTGTGTCTTAGCGTGCCTGCGACACTTGCATTACAGCATAGATTCCTCAGCACAGTCAATTTGTCTTTGTATGTGTGCCCTTAGAGAGCTGATTTCTTCTCCTTGGCTTTTTGCTGTATTTGCAGCAGCAACTCCCCTTTGAGTCACCGCAAGACATATGTGGCTGCTAAGCAAAACTGGCTCTGTAATGATTGTGTTTGTTTTTAATGATAGCAACTGTATTATGGCTTATTTTAATTCTATTTAATTTTATGTTTAATGAAAGATAAAATAAATGTAAAAATGCAGAGAATACTGCTTACTACTGCCAACTAATTCATTATTTATTTAATCATCATTTTAATGAAACATAGATGTGTATGTACTGTCAGGGAACCGGGACTTGTAGGAAAGTTGTGTTTCACAGATGGCAATTTGAATTCAGACTATGGAACTGCGAAATAAAGTGGTTTCAAGCCAGAGAGTGCCCAAATCACTCTTCAGCCACCAGCTCTTCATTGTTATTATTTCAGTTGCCGAGGACAAGTATCCATACACTGTCCAACAACTTTCAGGATCCTCTCTGTGCTAAACAACCCCAGAAGCAGAAGATGCTTGATACTACCTCAGAGCAGTCCATTAGCAAAACGATTATTGTTGCCTATCTTCCATTGCATTATACATCTTTAATGCTGCGAGAGAGTTTGAGTTGGTTCCAAAAGCATCTCAGCTGTGAAAATATGACCTGAAATGCTCTGCAGCTGCAGAGTGTCTAAAGCTTTCCTTTCCGAATGGGAGGCAGATGAAACAATAGGGTACAGACAAAGTCTTGTCTGCTAAACGATTGCAATAGGGTAGCAATTGTCATCGTGATAGGGCCATCTCAAAGTAATCCATGTAAATACTCAGCCCTATAAATGGAACTGTCCACTAATTAAATGCTAATAATCCAGGTATTAAGTGCAAGTTCTACACAAATGTACCATTAAGTGCAAAATTCAAAGCGCCATAGAGACAGATCAGTAGTCTGATCCAGAGTGAGCCAAAAAGCCCACTTATGGGTTTCATTATGCACTCCATGGCTGAATCCTGCACTGCGTACTATAGCAAATCTCCCCAGTGGAGAAACAGAGCTTCAAGATCTAAACACGTTCTTTTAAACACTGGAAATCAATAATAAACGTTTCACAAATATTTGGGATATCAGTTGTTATAGAAGGATTTCATTTTGTTTTTGTTGGGGGGGATGACTCTGACTTCTGTTCATTTGTGAAAGGAATGAAAAGCCATCACTCAGCTTCACAAATAAACTTAATCATACACTATGTAATGACTTGAACCTGTGGAAAAAACATTTCTTGCTCAACAGCTCCTCCTATTGCTTACATGTAGCATGAAGCTATCAAGGCAGATTTTGTTCTCATGCATTGGCTACAGAAGCAAATAATCTGCTAATATAAACGTGCATTCGTCGTCTATTTAGTGTTATAATACACAGGAATTGGGTATATGTTGCCTGATATGGAGTAAAATGGGAAATTATTTTGGATCCAAGAGAAAAAAAGCAACATACAACTTTCATTCATAGGCAATTTTCATGGTACCCAGAATTAAAATACAGAATAAGATATTGGCAAGAGCACTCACTTTTTGCTAGTCTGCACAATACCAAAACTGTTAGCATTATCATTTCTTGCTTATAATACAAACCCGATGTTGTTGATTGTAAGAAGCCTCATTTTGTAAAGATACTTACAAGGATAACTTAGATAATAATAACAATAAAAAATCATTTCATTTACCCTAGTTGCAAACTGAATTTACTATTATTTTACCCTGGGGATGAACAGTGAAGATACGATACTGAATGGGTCATCAGCTTTACTGGACAATTGTACTAACAAGAAGCATTTAGTTTGATGGAAATTTCCTTGTAAAAATACTACTCAAATTTGTAAAATTTCTATTCTATAATATTCTCTGGGATGCTAACATGTGGAGTATGCTTCTGTTATTATTTACCATATTCTGCTACCTATTTGAAAAGTCTTCTCAGGATTTCAGATTCAAACAGTGTTATTAGCATAAATCAGAAGTGCACGCTGATGTGGCTTACTGCAGGCTAGCCCTCTCATTGCAGGCCAGAACACTGGAATTTATATCAAAATATTCCCAGAAGCCTACAGAGCCATCTCCCTTTTCTTCTGTTAATATATAAAATCGTAATAGAAAAAAAAGTACCAATGATAACTATAAAACTGTCTTTTTGCATGTCAGGAATGAAATTGCAATGCAGTAAAATCTCTCATGCTTTTCTTTTCAGATGTTTTAAAGAAACAAATTCTAGAATATTCAGGATGTTCTTTGGCCGTGACAGACACAGCTCTCCAGAGAAATAACAGTATAGCAATATTATAAACTGCTTTCTACAATAGTTTTGATAACAGATAAATAAAGTTTTAGTTTTTCTGCCAATTATTTTTATCCTTTCTTTTGATCTCCGTTGATATAAACACTTTCCTGTTTCCAGAATTTTATGTTGCAGCAAGTGCCAAGCATTGCAGGTAAATTCTGCCTTCTCCCAGGTAAACCCATGAGAAATCTTATAATAGGAATTTTGCTCATCTTGCATCTCTGTTAAAGAGGAACATTTGCAGATGTGGAATAAAAATAGCAATTTTCCACACAACTTGTTCTTTTCTATATTCCATGATTCTCGATTCCCATTCCTCAATATAGCACATCTTCGTGTGTAAAGTCTGATTTTCATTTATTTCCTCTGATTTTCATTTATTTCCTGGCAACATAAAGTGACCTTAGTGTCAGAGACAATGACAGTCACAGGATGCAGGGAGATTTCTGGAGAACCGAGAGTCATGTTTTAGCAACATCTTTTATTTAAACATAAGATTCTGCTATGGAATAGCGTGCACCGAACCACAACAGTGAAGCAGTGTATCGCTGTGCAGCTGAAGCACATCCTTGATATACTGGGAAAGTTAAATGTATGCAGGTGCCTGCATACAGACAGATAACACGAGAATGGAAATCCCAGACCTGGCTTACTAGTGTTAGGGTATATAATTTCTGATTATAAGTATATAATTTGGTGTAAATTATACCTAACATTATTTCAAGAAAACAAAAATCAGTGTAATTTCCCAAGTAAACTAAGGGGTGTTGTTTATTAGTGTTTACATGTTCTTATTTACTTTCAATATCAGAGCCAAACTATTCTGTGATACACACAATCAAGAAAAGATGGCAATACTTGTTTTACGGAAAAATTTAACCAGGAATGTATTTCAGAAGAAAATTCTGGAGTCTATCAACTTGCAGAACCTTGAATTAATACAATTCTAGAATGGCAAGAAAAATTTGGCTATTGTAGATGAAAAGTAAAACATTTTTCTCACAGTGAGCTCACATGCTGATGTAAAGATAATCTGCAGCTGGCATAAGGAAGTGGGATGGGAAGAAGCTGGTAGGAATACGATGTAATTCTGATCTCAGTAGTTATACAGTTACCAGGTGATCCAAATGTATAAAAGGTTCACAAAGAAACTATAATACTGTCCGTGACAATGAAATGCGAACGAAAAGCTGAAGCTCTGTTCCCACTGAAGTCAGTGGGATTCTTTGCCTTGGACCATAGTGGGAGCATGATCCTAAAATTTAGATTCTGAGTCTACCCCTCAAGGGCATGACATACTCTTGGAAATTCTCACCGATTTATTCCGAGGCTTCCCTGGCTAGTCTCTCTGTATCGTAATTATTCAAAACACATTTTTCCCTGTCAGTTTCCAGAGATGAACTCACTGAGAATTGGAGCATGACTGAAATATCGCCAAAAAAGCCCGGCAGATAAAGCCGAAGATGATCCTGACTGCCAAAGCTCCTATCTAAAGTATTCTTTCATTTAAATAACAGCATAACTTTGCATCAGTACTGAGTGAAGATATATTTGGAAAAGTTTGTAAAGTATTTTCTGGTGAATTAATGCATCACAAACTTAGCACTTTCGTGGAGAACTCCAAAATATGCAAGGAAAATATAAATAGAAGCTAAGCAATTTAGAATCACTTTGAATTAGCTACAAACTGGCAGCATTCTTATTAAGTCTTTCTCAGATTTGAACACAAATTGATAAAAATCAACAACAAGGCAATCTTAATTTTCTTCTTCATTAATTTTTACTTGGTTTAGCAGATGTTTCCTGTCTTTGTTGTAGACTTTAATTTGCATTAAGCAAGAGACTACAAATTTGATTTATACATTTTAATTCCTTCCATTTTTACTTCTTTCAGATACATTTGTATGCAAAACATCATGGGCTGCATTCTAGACTAGGTCCTGAGGTCAGCCAAGCTAGGCTTGTACCAAAACTGAGATGAGAGGGGAACTGAAGTTACAGGTGCCTTTTTTTGTGACTTACTTGAACACTAAAATTAACTGTGGACTCAGCTGACTGCACAATTTAAAACAGATCCCAAGCTGCACTCAGTTCCATGGCTCTTCAAGAGGTTAGTTACAGCCACGATGCATTTCAAAGGTGCAGCAGCGATCCAACCCTGTCACCTTCCCTTGACCATACTCTTAATACACCCTAAAAAGTAAAGCCTTCTAAAAGGCATGACAGAGATAACTCCGCTCTGGGCTACTTAAGATTTCCTTGAGCAAGCCAGGTGAATTGGTTTTCTGACTGCTTTATGGTCCCTGAATGGCACAAAGCAGGCAGCCTGCCTTCCATTTGTCTCTGGGAATACGTGATTGATTCTCACACACTGCTTCATTTTCATATGCAGCCTCAGGGACAGGCTCCTTTTACTCAGTTCGAAAGGCTCACTATTTTCGCAGATTTTGGTGATGGGGATAGAGAAATAGTCAAACAAGAATGGTGGAAGAATTTTTTTATTGGGGTATGAAGAATTTATTAGGACTTTCCCCATTTTTTAAATTATAGTGTTTGTATTCAAGCCCAGTGCTTGAAATTTGCTTGAAATGGGTCTGTCAATAAATAAAGATGAAGCATTCATACCTCTAGGGCTGAAATGGGATATGTATTTTATTAGCAGCAGGAAAAGGAAGAGACTCAGACTTTCTCTCAAGAGCTGGCACAGAAAACTGAAGGAGCATTGCTGATGTCCATTGGATACAGCCATAATCTTCCTCCACGAGAAAAACAAAAGCACAGAAAGAAATACAAAAGTAATTTTAAAAAATCAGAAGTTAACTGTTAGGGAAATTCACAGAAGATGACTTTAAAAACATTGTGCGTTAGGTAATAGGAATAAGCTGCTTACAGATATTCCGATGTCTACGCTCCACTGAATCATACAAGAAAGTTTGGGTTCATAAGAACTGGGTGCAGTAAGGAAAGTGATAATTCCCATACACAACTCCTACTCAAGGATGTTTTAAGTGATATCTGTTCTTCTTGTGCGTCTGCAGTGACAAACACGTTTCTTTTTGTTTGTTCTCCGTCTTCTCATGGGCAATATGTCTAGTGAGATCCAAACGGCATGGTTTGTCTAAAATAGCTGCATGGGTTGGTACTTTCAGCTGTCAGAACTGTCTCTCCTTCCTTCCCACTTTGTGAAATATACATACACAGCACCATCTGCTTCACCATGATGCAGATTTGCCGCATAGGAGCTGTATTTTAATGGAAAAAATCATCTGACTACAAGAGAATTTTATGACTTTTTAAAAATTTTCTGTTATTTCTACTTTTTTTTCCCCCCTTCCAATTCCCACATCAGTCCTAGGTCTCCTGAGGCACCAGACTGCGAAGCTGACACCAGATCGGGGAATGAGTTTCAAACAGCTGCGGGCTTCCCTGCTGCTGCTTCCAGCTATCGAGGATTCATTTCTGCACGTGCATACGGAAAAAGCTGGTGATAGCAAGACAATACTAAATTCAGTTTTCTTCCCTGCAAGCTCCACTGCTTCCAGCATTCTCACAGCTCACAAAATTTGCCACAATCACAGTATCTGTTTAGAGAGGGCAGAATGATTGGCAGCTGCCTTCAGCTGATGAAAAAGAAGCGAACAAAGGATGAGAGAGCATGTAGAAGGAATGGAATGTATTTACACGGATCCCTCTGCAGGCGGCTGTTTATCAAATGTTATGAACTGATTTATTTATAGCTAATGACTTCTCCAAAAACATTGTTCTCTGCTGACCTTTACGTTTAAATTGAAAGTCAGGAGACCTACTCTGCCAAGTAAATGAAATCATTTAAAACTAAAATCCAGGGGAAAAAAGCTTCTTGCTGTATTGTGAATCCAATGTTAACTGCTGTATCTCCTGCTTTTTCACCTTATTATCATTGCTGGTCACTATGGATAGCGAGTATTCTCCAGAGTAACCAGTAAGCCTGGTACGTGAAAAGAAAATAACTTGATTTAATACGGGTGCTGAGGACACTTAGCCAGTAATCTGGCCAGTGGCTTATACTGTCAGCTTCTTATTCAGGGGTTCTGTCTCTCAGGGCCTGTGCAATGCCCAATCCATTAGTAATGCTCCACAAATAAGGAACAGGNCTGGCCTGTAACTGTAATAAATGCACCTCAGGACAGGCAGATGGATTGAGCAGAAATGTCTTTTAGAAGTGAATTAATCCTGTCTTTTAGAAGTGAAACCAGCAGATAAAACAGTTTCTGCTTTAATTCATTCATATTAGCTCATTAAAACTATATATGGTCCCCAAGCAGAGACCCTTCACCTTTGCCTAGAACTCTTTATCAAACTTAGTTTCTACTGTGGCACATGAAGGGGAAAAGGCTTGCTTTCAGGGCTAATTAGGATGAAGCGAAATTGTTTATTCTTGGATTGAAGAATAATGTCCTATGTGAAAGAGGTTTGCAGGGATGAGAGAGTCAGACAGTGGAAATTGCACAGAATGCAGCAATTTATGTTCAAAATTAATTTCCCTAGCCAGAGGACTAGAAGTTTATTATTTTAAAAGAAAATCTTAACAACTATAAACAAAGTTTAAATTGTCTACAAAGAATCCAAAAACATAAAATTTGTGTCTCCTCTGTGTGCATTAATTTCTCACTTACTATTCATCCAGTCTTTCTATATAAGAAGCTTTATAAAATCGGAAGGCTAAAATACACAGAAGTACATATTTTGCTTAACTATGTTACTGTTCATTGTTCTCCAGGACACATGAATTTGAAACCTTCAGATAGCTTTTTTAATTCAGCTCTGGCCGTCTCATTTTTGCAGTAGCACCTATTAGAAAAGTGGATCCACCTTATATTTTATTCCTGTAATTTCTGAGTAATGAAATTGATTAATTGTGAGTGAGAATTTGAGGCAGATTTTTCTTAATCTTTATGCATTTTCTATTAGAAAACAAGTCTTATGCATTCCTGCACTGCCAAGATAATCAGTGATGCTGCTTCTTTATTCAGATTATTTTGACAGAGGTTCAGACCTTCTCTATATGAATTCTCTTTATTTAGATACTTCTTTTACAAGTGTCCTAGTTTCTCTAGGACTATGGCATAAGGAATGGGAATTTATTTTCAGTGTAATCCCCAAATCACCACTAAGAAAAACAAAATCTGAAGGATAATTAGAACTATTCTAGAAACACATGAGGAAATAAAGGAAAACAAATATATTCATAGCTTATAATTTAAAGCAATGCAAAAACAGTCTGTGTAACTGTTATTACACACTGTTCACACGCATGCACACGAGTGGCAGAACAGTACGTATTGTGCTAGTGGTACAATAATGTTAATTGGGTATTTCTTCTGTTATGAAATTTTTACTTGTCAGCTTTAACAGTATTCCTATAAAATATTGTTTTATGTGAAATGTCTTAGGTTTTATTGTTGTCTTCTGAAAACTATTTCATACTGTTGCAAGAACTCTTGTATGGATCAGCAGAGAGGTCTGTTCTGTAGCTTTATTTTCAGTCTCACCAAGCACTACTATAGGGATGCTATCTTGTATATACATACCTAAAAGGTGGATGTTCACGAAATATGATACAGTTATTTGCTAAACAATAAATTAGTAAGAACTGCAATTCTTGAGTTTTAATCTTTGATCTGCCTTAGCTCCCTCGATGCTCTTTCATAGTTACAAACTGCGAAAGCCTTTGAGCCAAAAGGTCTCATTTTTAACATTTCTCTTTGCCTTTCTACGGGCATCCTTCTCTTACTAATAGACATTTGTCAATGTAGAATTTTCAGAATTTTAGTATAGATGTAAAAATATCTTCTTTTATACATATCCATCTTTATGATTAATAACAGAAATGTAGTGACTGGCCTAAAAAGACTGATTCCTTTCAAAATTATAAAAGGCTTTTATCCCATCTTCTGATCTGATCTTAAATGAGGACATTTTCAGTCCTGGAAGAATGAGGCATTGCTACTTTTGATATAAATCAAAATCTGAGCTCACAGTCTAATTTAATCAAAAAAAGGGAAGAACAGTTTTTACTGGAAAATGCAGACATAATCATCAAATAATGGATAACATAAGGTCAATGGTAAGTCATATCTTAGAAGAAAAATAAACCAGAGGTTTGCAGATGCAAGACTGTATTTACTATTAACCTTTACAGGGTAACTAAATAGAAACATTTCCCAGCAGGAATTACTTACTACCCAGAGTGTAGCTTTTGAATCTTCATGGATTTATGAACCATGTTCAATTACATTTTTAATTCTTTCCTCATACACAATACTTTATCACCTTCCCACCTATCAAAGCACCATAAAAACAGGACTCAGCCACTCCAGAGAGACCCATTGTTTCACAGACTTACTATTAAAGCCCATTTCATGTTTCATAAATTTTTATATCAAACATTCATCCCTGGCTTGCTTTCCTGTCTGAATGATGTACTGGATTTTATTTTAAAGATAAATTAAATCCTTTCAGCCATATTTTCCTTATTCCAGATGTAACCCTAGAGAGCCTCTGTAAAATATGTAACCCTAGAGAGCCTCTCTAAAATATCATTTGGGGGTGACAGAAAACAAAGCCCATTTTGAAAACAAAGGGCAAAATTATCCACAGTTTGTCTCATTGCTACTTAATCCTCCTCCGTGTTGTTAATATAAATGTAGTAGTTGTTAATCTCCTGCCTCTCTTCATATGCAGAGTTCAATCACTAAGTATGCTTCTGATGAAGGGTATTTATCAATATACTCTTAGCTTCGAATGGCTAGAGAGAGTTCTGAGTACACAAAATAGTAATTTTAGCTATAATTCTGCCACTGATTCTAACAGAAAGCAATGTATTAGGCAAAGATTTAGATGTGGTTAAATGATACCACTGTGTCTCTATGAGTCACTAAGAAATTTGCATCTCATGGAAGAGATTGGATTCAGTTGCCATATCTGTATGTGACATTTCACCTATATAAATTTAATGCAGGCCTATTTGGTATTCTTTCAAATGATTTTTATTTAAAAGATGGCCAGGAAAAGAGTTTTCCACCAAAAAAGTGTTGTAAATTTCAAACGTTTCAATGAAAAATTTATTTTTTATGAAAACCGTAGAACAAATGTCAGTGATTCCTTAAACGGATATTTACAGCAACTTTGATATTTTCGATACCTTTTAAAAATACTTCTAAAGACCTAATATAAGGAAGAATAACCTCAGGCAGTTTTTAAAACTAGATCCTCAGGCTGTCAGGAAACAGCATGGTGTTAAGGAATTGCACAGGAACGGTGAGAAAGCAGAGAACTGCAGCGTGGCAGTGGCTGCTTTTGACACTGAGGAAAAGTCCAATATAGCTATACCTTTACACTCTGTTGTTTCTACAACCTTTCACATATGTAAGGAGTTAAATGCAATAAAATACAGTTCAACAGCACAACAGTGAAATTACGCTATTTATACTTTTAAACACACGGCTATTAACGTTATTAGATAGTTAAGCAAATTACCATGAAGCTAAATTCTGTGAAAAGAACTAGTATTTAACAGCAACACAGGAGGTGTGGAAAGAACTATTATAAACCCTTCTTCGGGTCTTTCACTAGTTTATCGATGTTTGACTTAACAGTACAGCACGTTGTACTTACCCTCCCTATGTGATTTTTCCATTTTCTTATTTACGCACTGTGCTATAACGGCAGATAACTGTGAGGTCCTTAGCTTTGAAACAAATACCACAAACAGTTATGTCATTACCCTTATAACTAGTCTCATTGATTTCAGTAGTACATACATTCCTAACATAAATTCAGGAAAGCCATATATAGCAGAGCATAGACTGAAGGTCAGTGAGACGATTTATGTGCTGAACTGCCCTTCCAGAGCAGGGTCATAGTTAAAAAGCCTTTAATTTTAGATTTTTCAGCAGAACTCAGCTATTTGGAGAAACTGATTTTAAGACCTAAGACTTCATTAAATGTCTCTTGGTATCGTAGAGGAATAAAGACTAAGCGAACTTATTAACCTTAAGAAAGTAATAGAGCAAGTTTAGAAAATGGCAACTGCAGTTTCAGATACATATTACTCCACCACAACATAACTTCTCCAAAGTTTAAAGTATATATTTTCATTTAAAATGAGGGTTTCTCACTTCTTCAGAGAGGTTCTGTCTGACTTGCTTTCTTGTATTGCCACTCCTGTCTTGATGTTTGTCAGCGTGAGACTTCTCAAACCTTTAAAAACCCATTTTATTGGGGCTAAAGGCCTTTATAACGTGAATCTGCCAGACAAGTACTTGAACTTCTGTACATCTTCTTAAGTTTTGAATTAAAACTCACTGTAAGGGAACTTTGTGTGGTGTCTCAAAACTGCATTTTACACAAGCCAACACTTACTGTCACTGCATCAGCTTCGTATCTTGCATTTCTCAGACTGCTCCTTACACCTCAGCAGTGCAGATTTTCTTGAGAGTGCTTGTAACTGGTAGTTTCGGGTAAAAAACTTAGGAAGATAAAAATATCTCAATGACTTACAAGTAATATGTCTCATGTCACAATCATTACAGGAATAAAGTATATGGGCATTTAATTTTTTCACTGTGGTTCTACTGTTTCACGTGTACTGATTGAACCAATCCTTGCTGAAGGGAACTCTTTAAAAGGTGCCAGTCACTGAAAGAGTGGGGGTCTTCCATCTTTTACGCAGGAGCTAGGTTGTAAATATAGCTTACTGCACTTCTGAAGAGTTTTTTATTCAATACTTTTATGAATTTTCAAATCTAGAAAGCCCAGATAAAGAAAAGCAATAGAAGAAAGATAGATGAATATGTACGCACCCCCCCGATTCTGAAAATTGTGCTATATTTTGCTTTTCTATCCTCAAAAACATCAATTCAGGAATTAATTCTTGTAGTTCCTCTTCGGGAACATAAGTAGTAAAACTCACATTTTGGCTGGTAGCCCAGTTCCTCTCATATAAGTGCATCAGCCATCTCCTGTTCCATTACCAAATCCATAGCATCATGTGTTTGTTACACAGAAAGTGCTGTTTGTTAATGCTTAGCCAAGCTGTGAAATTATTTCTTCAGTACTTTACTTTTTCCATTACAGCAAGGAGCAGAAAGGAGAAACTGTTTTATCTGCATGCAGTTATCAGGTTTTACTTCTAAAGCACAGGATTAATTCTAACATTAAGATGTTTCTGCTCAGTTGATCTGCCTATCGTGAAGTACATTTCCTATGCTTAAAAGTTAAAGTTGAAATGTTATGAGTCTGTAGAGGAAGGGGTGCTTTTTCTTTGTGCTGTCACTTGTGGTGACGGAGCAGAATGTGGTTGATGCCCTTTTTCTGTGGCAGGTCAAGTCAAGCCGCAGTGGCTCTGGCCTCTCTGAGCCACCCCAGCACCTACCCAGGGGTAGGTGGAAGCAGGAGTGCAGGGGCACCAGGGGAAGCCAGAGATGCGCAGCTGCAGGAACTGCAGCAGGAATAGGGGCTGTGCATCAAGGAAGGGAGCAAACCCTTCCCCTGCCTCTTCCAGCAAAAGCTCGGGACATAGCGAGCATGTGAAATACTGTATCATCCCTCCAGCAAACAGCATCACTTTCCATTTACTGCAAAGGTCTCCTTCGTAACTCCTATGGGCAACAACAAACAAGATTCATCAACATCTTTTGTGTCTCTCTTGTGCACTTGCAGGGCACAGAGTCTAATTAGCATGGCGAGAGGAAAAGGTGACAGGACACACTTTGACTCCTGAAGCATCCCCGTTTGAAAGCGATGACAGGCATCGCTGANGCTGATGGGCCACTTTTATCTCTGTCAAATAGATTACATTCCAGGATACTGAAGTGGCAGGGCTTGCCACCTGGAAGGCTTCTTCCAGTCTTTCCGTGACTTATCCCCACTCCCAGTTTCATAGTAGCGTGAGGATGTTCACTTCCCTAGTTCCTGTGAGTCAGCAATTAAGAAAACAAACGATTTCCTGAGTCTTCAATGGTCTTCTCTGCTCCTCTTACAGTACATTAAATTTCACTGAAATTCATTTTCCACCCTATGAAAGGCACCCATGAGGCAGTTTGGGCTAATATCTTAGTGGAAGATAAACTTCTAGCAATCTTTCCATTTTTTAATGTCATCTATACCACCTTTTCCCTTTCAGAGGTACATGGAATATTCTTCTTCCTCATAGTTGTAAAGCACCAGAGATTGAAACAGAATTTTAAAAGTGTAGGGATAAACGAAAATTTAGTTTAAATAAAATTAGAAATAGTTTCAATTTGATGACATTGACGAAGACTTTTTTAAAATAAGTTTTAGATAGAGCACATACAGGCGGATTGATGTGGCCTTTTGGAGAAAAGAGATTAATTATTTGGATGGATTATTCAGTTTCCCAGTGCTTTCCCCTAGCATTGTTTTCACTTTTTACACCATATATTCAAATCCAAGCAGAATTTTACCAACTGGGATTTCACTGGAAGAGAGTAAGTACCCAAATGACCATGCCATTTCTACTCCAGTATCCATAGCTCAATGCTATTTACATATCTAAAACCTCTTCAAGACAGTTGGGAGTGGTGCATTAAATAACTTGGTAACTCTAATTTCGGTTTCTCATCCTGCCAAATTGTTCATGTCCACAATTGTGGCCGTGCGCTACATTACTCTGAAGGCCCATTCACCTGAGCACAGTTATGCACATCGAGGAACAAACACCTCCGCCACGGGCAAGGAAGAATCCATGCTAAAATGGCAATAGTCTACAACGTCAAAGAAAAGAAAAATGCTGAAAAAATGAGAAAGACACTCCCAAACCTTATTCCAGTAAAAATACCTGTGCCTAGACAGGAGGAAAAGAAAGCATTTCTTAACAGACATATTTGAACATTATGTACTTTTTAAAACGATTACAGAAAAGACTGTAATACTTCTTAGTATTGTAATTCCTCTGGCGACTCCTCTGTCACAGTCAAAGGATACGCTGAATGTTCTCAAATTTGCCTTTTCAAAGGATCAACTTACACAAGGCAGGAACTATTTTTTCCTCATAGCATTCTTAATTAATTATCTGATGTCTTGTAGAAAATGTATGATTAGATTTTACTGGGGATTTTCTCTTTTTATAGCTAATTTGGATTTTACTTACCAAGTATATGGCTACGCTGAAAAGAAATGCAGCGAAATGGTGGGCACGGGTTACCCGAAGCGCTCTGCTCTGAGGGCGGCCGCTGGCCCCGCGGTCCTGACCCGCGGCTGCTCGCTCCACCTGAGGTAAGAGCCACAGACAGCCCTGCAGGGAAGACGCTCATCCAAGTAAAACCCTTTCTAATTTGGAGAACGTGGAATGAAATATAAGCTTAAAAAACCCCCAAGCCGTTCACATGGCGTCATTGCTGCTAGAGAAGCGGAGAGGGTCTGGGCTGGAAGCGTCGTGAGGAGGGTGGATGCAGCAACCATAAACACTGTGTAAGAGGAATTTCTGCCATCTGCGTGACTGTTCTTACTCTGTCACTGTCACAGGCACAATTTGTCCTCTCACGATATGCCCACGCTGAATTTTTCCTCTCACGATATGCCCACAACCTGGACTGTCCCCCACTGCCTGCGCCTTGCCGCCCGGCGTTTCCCGGGGACTACCGGCCCCAGCAGCCCTTGCGGGTGCCCTCCCGCCGCATCTGGCGGCTCCGTGGCGCGGGGGCTGCTGGGGCTTGTAGGCAGCTGCCGCCTCGGTGAGGCCTGGCGCGGTGCCCGCGCCGCCTCGACGCCTCTCGGCCGGTCGGCGGCCCAAGGGAGCCGGGGGGACACTGGCTGCCTTACCGTGTAGGGCGGGTGCTGCTGGCTGCCCGGGGCGGCGGGAGCGACGCGAAGCAGCAGGACAGGGCGAGGCGCGGGCCGGCTGCCGCGGGCAGCCCGGCGGGTACGCTGAGGGGGCTGTGAGGGGCCAGCGAGGAGGCTGAGGAGATGTGAGGGGCCGGCGGGAAGGCTGAGGGGGCGGGGAGAGCCAGCAGCCCGAGGGGACCCTGCGGGCTGCGGGGGCTCGGCTGTGGCGAGCGGCGGGATGGGTGCTGAGGAGATTTTTGCACAGCCACCCTTCTCCCCTCGTTTGTAATGAAAAGATGAGATCTCAGCAAGTTGCGTTTTGGTTTTTCGTTTGTTTTTTTTCTTTCCTTTGGGTTTGTTTTATGGCAACAAGCACCTAGTGACTCCTCAGAAGGGCTCCTGCCTCGCAGAGACATTGCGTCCCTCACCAGCCGACTGGCAGGGCTTTTTTCTCCGAGCAAGGCTGGGTCTCCTGATGATGGCTGGATGAGGAGCTGTACTCCGCTGAAATACCGAATTCAGCTTCCAGAACTCATTTTTTGGGGTGGTAAAAGCTTCATGTAGGCTTTAAATGCCACAACTGAAATTAAAGTTAAAGAGGATGTGAATGAGAATTCATTATTCTTGCCCAGGAAGGGACACCCATTTTGGTAACTACCTGCCTTTGTTATAACAAGAGAAAATCACCGAGGTCATCCTTTCATCTTGCATATTTTCTTAAAAAAACAAATCTTGAGTTCCTTGTCTTTTGTCCTGAAAACCAGCTCCTTGGACCTCGCCCGATGCTAATTTATCTTACAGAGAAATCTTCTGTACAGTGCACCAGTTCTGGTGGATTCTTAGCCCTTGCTGAGTAGGTGTTGACATACCTGGGAGAGAGAATCGAGCACACAGCTATTACCCTTTTGATGCTCCATAAGTGGAATGTTCTTTTGCATATTCCAAACCCAGTGCACTGTTTCCTGTGGTTTCAGCATTAGATGAGGGAGGGTTTCATGCTGCAATGATTTAAAATTAATTGTTGCCCGCTGAAAAGCCCTTTTTACTTTTTTTGCTACTAGGCTAAGTTACGAAGGCTTTGCGATTCCCTCAATGCCTGTGACAGGATCAGGCAGCTGAAAGTCTTCCTGGAAGAGGGATGAAGTGTTAATGGAGCACATCGGGACTGCAGCTGTTGCCATCCTCAGCCTATATATAGAAACCCTCTACTCCACACACGTGGGAGACAACTGTGTGTGCTGGCAGCACAACTGAAGTCTGCAATAGTTTTTTGTCATCTCTCGACACTCAGTTGCTGCAGGAGTACTTGGGAGTCAGCTTCAGAGTTCTTAATTAAAGGTAGAATTTTGTTGAAGTATGTAGTTGAAATGTTTACTCAGACTTGCACCAGAGGTGCATGATCTGAACGAGGAGAGGAGAAGAAACAAGAGATGGGAGGGCAGGAGGATGTGATGAACCTGACCAGTGCTAATGGAAGGTCCCCGATTCCCATCCTGTGCCACTCTACTGTGGTGTCACTTTTAGCAGGGCATTCTGATGTAATTTTCTGTATACCTGACAAATAGGCTAATGACAGGAAGTATGATTTTAGAATAATATACAGGATAAACAATCTGAGAAAATGCACTTTTTTTTTCCAAGTCCTATGTTAACAAATTCTTCCATAGTATTTGACAGAACCATGCTTGTTATGACTGTCATTGTGCATATGATTTGCTGTATGCTTCTAAAAATGTCTAAAATAAAGAGGAACCACAGCTATTTCTTTACTAAAAGCCAAATGAAATTTCTTCTTACTGCTTCAGTCACTTTGTATAAAGAGTGCTGAAGGTCTGCAGGATAGCTAGGGCTGTATCACCCCTATTTTAAAGTAAAACTACAGAATGATCCTAGAAATTAGAGAATGGGGGAATCTTGGTCGTAGGAGAACTCACAGTTTAATCAGCTCCTAGTCCCAGGCTGGGCATTCAGCTCTGCAACTCACAGTCGTGGCTCTGTATCTGTACAGTTCTAGATTTGAAAGTCCTTTTAGGCAGCTTTTCCTTTTCAGTGATACTTGCTTTGCACCTGAAACAACATCACTTACACTGTGAGTGATACCACAGCATGGGCAACACTGGGGAAAAGAACTGAAACCGATAAACATTGTTAACAGCTTAGAGAAACGAGGGAGAAAGCAGAGCTCAGCGGCTCAGTGCAGGAACATATAGCTTCCCATACCTTTTCTATTCCTAAAGGGATGTGAAAGCCTGCCAGGTGAAGGCACAAGGCACAGCCTGGAGCTGGAAAATGTGTTGAATTTGAACCACACTTAGAGAAGAGCCCCTGACCTCAGTGAAAGACCGGGCATGCAAGAACTGCGACAGCAGACTGCCTGGAGAGCGTGGGACGCTGGTGGGCAGAAGAAACTTGCTTTGGTGGAGTTCCCTGTGCATTGGTGGTAGCTAAATAAAAAATTATGTCAGTGAGCTGTGTAGTAAGATCAGGAGCAATTGCAACTGGGAAGATGTAGGTTCACTGCTCTTCACAACTGACGTGCTTAACTGTTTGACTTTTATGAAATGCTTAGTTTGCGACATATTAAATGATACGATATCGCCTTACTTCAAGGTTGAAATAGTCTGTGCCTAAGCCTTCTGGGCCAACTATGCACATTCCTTGTGCTTTTGGAGCTCACTAGCCTCCATAGTTTTCACTTACTTAATTACGTGTCTTGATGTAGAGTTAAAAAAGTTCCTGAACTTGTCTAACCAGGTGTGGGGAAGGATGCTGGGAAATCATATGACTCTTGCAGACAACAATGTAATAATTAAAATGTGTTATTTGCATTACAAACAGCAGTAAGTCAAGCCCCTATAAGCTGGAGCCAAGATACATTCCTCATCAAGATACATTCCTCATCTAGTTGTTACGTGTCATATAGCCTGATTCCAGGTGTGATACCGCTCCAGATAAACCTGTTGTCTGGTGCTGGGATTTCTGGAGCTGCATGCCAGATATTTTACACCATGCAGAACAGGGCCTTTCTAAGAATTGGCCTGTTCTACACTATAAGGCAATTTTTCTTCTTTCCAAGAACAGTAGCGTATATTCTGTAGGTTCTTTGGTGCAGCTTGATTGTATTGGCACGTCAAGCTAACAATTCACCATACGAGCCATTCCTTATTGCTGAGTTTCTTTCCCTCTGCCGTGAAGCTGGTGCTCAGGTGTCTTGAGGATGGCGGATAACTGTCAGAGGCTGCAGATGTTCGTAGGAGGAGGTTGGCACCACTATTTATGCAGCAGGTGAAGCTCCTCTTTGCTTGGGCTGCCTTGGCCTGCCCAACCTCCCACCATCTCCCTGCCCTCGTCACGAGTTTCCGTCCCGTCCCTTCCTCCAGCACCCGCAGTTGCGTGCTCGGGTTGTGCGCAGACCGAGGACGCTGGCACGTCTTTGTCCTGCCAGGACAGGGAAAGGTTGCCAGGCCAAGAAGAACCACATTATGGACTTGAAGCTGCAGCCAGAAGAGCTTGTGCTAGCGCACGGGCCGATGCTGGCTGTCGCAGAGCTGCGTGAGGCTGCCTCCCCAGAGTGTTAATAATTCATCGTTGCTTCTTTCCGTTCTTTCCAAACGGTGCGGGAGCCAAAAGGGGTCAAACAAACTCAAGTACACTGTTATGACAAAACAAACTTGTCTGTGCCTTGCTTTGTGAGGATATACAGGTGGGGTAGGTTAGAAAGTTCTCCTCATCACCTTGACTTTCCACTTTGATTATTTTCCAGTGTCTTAATTTTAAGTAGGCAGATGAATGACTTACCACAGTGTATAGGTGTGAGGCAGAGATATTTTAGCTTGGTCTTCTATGGAAATGAGGCTTATTTTCTTTCATTACCTCTATCTCTCTATACTCCCACATACCATACTTTTTAACCCATGACCAATTTCAGTTAAATTGGGAAAAGAAGTACTGAAATTAAAGATATAAATTTTGTTAAAAGAGATGATCAAGAAGAGAAAAGCAGCATTATTACATAGTCCTTACCAGACAGCAGAGGAGCCACACAGAAGACAGCCATTCTGAAGCCAAATGCAGAGCAAATGTGTTCACACCTTATTAGACATCAGAGGATCCCATTACAAGGCATGAAATAATAGGAAAAAAAACTTAATTCTGCTTATGGAGCTAATCTGCTAAATTCTGTATAAGCCAGAAGTTGCTGCTTTTCCATGTGGGGAACCTCACTGAACTTGAAAAAGGGAGGTGGTGATTTCCTTTAGTGCAGTGATAATTTGAATGGTTCTGGTTTGCTTTTTAAATTCATGTTTCCCTTGCTAGGGAGAATTATTGCTGTGTCACTGTATGACTTTTATATGGCTGTGTTTGAATTTGTTTGGCTGGAAACCACAATGAGAAGCAGTAAAAAGAGATTTTGAAATTTAATTGTGTGGGCAACACGATGAAGAGACCTGGGACAGAGTGCTACCAGGAGAGTCTCTTTCCTGCTCTTCAGACTAAGATCTTTGCAAAAAACAATGCTTTCACCACCCATCTTTCACCAGTCATCCATCTTACCAAATGTAGCAGTATGGTTTTCTCTGGGATTGTTTTTTTGGTTGGGGTTTTGTTTTTTTTTTTTAATCTTGAAGACTATTTCTGTTTCTTCTCTGTGTGGGGAAAAGTATTTTAAAGCACATAGGCTAAAACTGCCTTAAAAGGTAGGCATTTCAGGCAAGTTTTGTATTCTGAGTGAAGCTATACACATCTGATTACGAATTGTGAAAGGTATTCATGAGTTCTTATTTCCCCTTGGGGGAAAAGCAGCAGGAGTGGCTGCTCAGAAAGTGAGGGGGAGAGGATGCCTGGGGGCTTTACATACCACCGTCCAAGATCTGCGTACAGCATCACGTTGGGAATGGATTCTGCTTACCCCAACGTTTTATTTCCGTGAAATCGCCTGATCTTCTGCACTACCACCTCTCTCTTTCACAAGGGCTCTCAGCTGTCAGGTAAAACCTTTTTGAAGCTGTTAGAACTAAAGCAAACCCAGACAAGCCTCGCTTTCTGCATTGTTTCAACTCGGGGAATTTGTTATTGAAAGAACTGGTGGAGAATTATTGAAAAGAATGAAAACATCTCTACAGTTTTGCACTTGAGAACGGCAGAAGTACCTACCTGAGTTTTCCTGGCTTTTATGCAAATGTGTTTTGTTTTTTTGTCACCTTCAGAGAGCACTGAGGTGACAGCCCTGCCTTCATCTGCCCCGGTAATTGGTGCTCTGCCACTCCTTGCTAAAGGATTCGGAAGAGGCTGACCCACCTTGCAGGGAAGGTGAGTAACGTGAAGCAGGGATGCTGGCCTGCCAAGAACGTGGGCACTGTGGTAGTCAAATGTTGTTTCTCCTATGTATACTTTGGTTTTCACCAACATTTTCATGGAAAAAAACCCCTAAAAAACTCCTCCTCCCACCCCAGCCCTCCATACTCCATTGAAATACGTAGCTGAAAAAGTCTGGTTGAAAGTAGAAACTCTTGAGATAATAATCCTGCAGCACTACTCCAGGGCAATTATATTTCACATCTGATGAGTCCATTCTCTAGACCCCAACCTACGTTATATCTTCCAGACGTAGCCGTTCGTCCAGCCCGGGAGATGCACCCCTGTGCAGACCCTCGCTCTGCAGGAGAAAGGTAAGGCATGGGGTATATCGACTACTGCTGCCAGGGGCAGCGGTTTACCCTTTCTGAATTTTCTATGAAAAGTGGACAGTTTTCAAACAGAAAACTTTAGTTTGTTGAAAACTAGGGAGGGGAAAAAAGGTTGAGGGAGTAGGTCAACATTCACTAATAGATCAGCTCAGGCTGTGTTGGGTAAGGAATGGAAGAAAGAAGGTGAGGCTCAGATGCCTTAGACATTGCTTGTGGCATATTCTCCCAAAATGAAGCTGATTCATATTTGGAAATGATTTGACTGCAGGCAGATAGTTTAGAACATAATGTATTATGCAGATTTCTACCTAATTTACTTGTCCAATTAGATCATTAAAATGCCTCAAGCATTTGTGGCTTGATTTTACTTTGTAGCATTTTTAAGAAAAACTCACCATCTTTTCCTTGCAGAAACCTTGTCTGCGTATTCTCTCCACTTTGGTTTTTCTGGATGAGGACAGCTGAGGTGTGTACGTGGGGCTAGGAGATACTGACACAGGGAAGGCTGGGAAGTGTCTGAAAGTGGTATTAATCAAAGGTTGCAGGAGGTGGTGGCTTCACCGGAGACTTTCCCGTGACATATTAATTGAGCTACATTTTTGTGGCTACTTAACTCTGACACCATATTTTTGCGTGGACGTTAAATTGCACCTTGTAGGAACTTTGGCAGCCTGCATCGTGAAGTCCCACAGAAGCAGAGGTATTTTTTGAGATTCGAAATTAGGGAAGGCGCGAATTGTAAACATTTTTTGCTGATTGTCCTAAATAATATTTTGGCCTTGTACGTTCCTCCCTACCTGCAGTTCTTCAACTCTGACTTTGTACAAATTATCAAATTAATGCTGTCATGAGAGCGCGGTACCGAGCAAGACGACGGCTGTCCTTGTTGCATAATGCAGAGAGCTTTGGCCAGAGGACTTTTTAGCAATAGTGAAGAAGGGCGGGGTATGGAGGACACACTCTGTAATTGAGGATCAAAGCTAATTGTTTCTGCTTCTCAATCTGTATAGGAGCTGTTCAGCTGCGAAAGGCAGATGTGTTAGGAAGCATCTCTCACCTAGACGTGTTGTCATCAGGGAGAAGTGAAGAGGTAAGTTCTACTTTTTACAAAATCAATTTTTTGTAAGAAAAGTCTTTCCTCAAAGTAGTTTGGCAATATATTTGATGATAAGAGGTTTAAGTATAACCTAGACTTAGTAAAAACTGCATGTAATGTACAGGAATGTGATGGATATAGTAAGGATATTGCTAAAAGCAGTTAAAATCATTCTTAACAATAGAAGCATTATCTAGTTTATCTCATCTGTCACGCAGAAAAGAGGTGGAGAAGCTATGGAAGCAAAATGGAAATGGTGAGGGAAAATTTTTCTGAAAATTTTAGGAAGTGGCTTTTGTTAGGATAAAATCCCACTCTATATAGATCTATGAAGTTGTATTTAATTTCCATGGAATAGGTTTTTTCCCACAGACCTTGATACCACCAGAAGTTCTTAACTTTCCAATTAAAAAGTGGGAAATCACAGTTTTTGTTTTGTCTTCTCTTATTTACCAAATGACAGGGAGCACGAGGAACTGAAATAGCCCTGTTTTGCTTTTACCTCTCCAGTTCTGTATTCTGGTAACTATATAATGTAACACTCAATAATTATTAGCATTAATTTGAACACAAAGCTTTAAAATAAATTTATATGTTTTCATTCTGGCAACAGATCAATTCAATCTCTGTTGCAGAAGCAGCTGGATAATCTGTATACAGTATCCTTTTATTGTAGTTCTCTATCTGTGGTATTCTGCATACTCCCAGTTTGCGTTCCACCAGCAACTGAAGCATAAGACACAAAATTCAGTCTCCAGTAGTAGAAATCAGACTTCTAGCCAAGTTCTATGTCAAAATCCACGAGTGGTGTAGGAGAGAGGGTTTGAAGTGCTTTTTGAATTAAGCTGCTTCAACAGTCTTAAATAATCCAGTGCAAGGCAAAGTTGTGAAAGTAGAGTTTAGCTTGGAGAAGAGAATTGCAGCAATTACTGGGTAAACGATTTCTGGAAAAAAGAGATATTGCGGAGCCTCCTTGGTAAATAATGGTGCCCAGTACCCAGTGGCCTAAATTGGACTGTCGTGTTCAGAACTGACTGTAGGAAAAGAAAAAGGAATATAATGAAGTCTTTTTTGGGACAGGGTAAGAGAATGACTCATGCTAATCTGTTACTATCTGATCATGTTTTATGCTTTAAAATGTATTTGCGATCTTGGAATTTTAGATCTCTTGTGTTTTTAAAACATCATTTACTAAAAATGGTCAGTATGAGCAAACTGAGGAGCATGGAGTTGCTGCCCATACGACGCTTGATTTTTTTTTTGCTTTTTTTTTGTAAGGTTTCTATTTCTGCTAACTATCCTTTATCGTAACAGGGAAGGCTTTCAGAAGCGGCACAAAGTTGAAGATGGATATTAAGAGCATGAAGAACTATATCTATTGGCTGTTCTGCCAGTTTGAACTAATCACCTGCAGCTATCTCATGGAGCCCTGGGAAAAACTGCTCTTCTACACTTTCAACATTACCATGTTAGTTACGGTATTATACACTGCTTACATCTTTGTCCCTGTCCACATTAGCACGGCTTTCCAATTCTTCTGGCACTTTTTTGGAAACCAACATGAAAATACTGTTTCTATCGTGAAGTAACATTGGCAACCTGACACTGACTTTTGGATCAAAGAAGTGTTTTTCTTAACATTCCGGTTTTGTTTAGAAACAGGTTCAGGGTGTGTGCAAACACAGTTTTATTCTGCAGTATCTCTTAGTGTTCTTCTGTATTGCGGGACTCTGTGACAGCAAATTATTTTGCCAAAACAATTTCAATCAGTTCTTGTTTTTATCGTTTGACTGACTGCTTCTTAAAGAGCTTTCAATTTTAAAGACTGGCTGGAGTTACGAAGCTGGGCTTGGTACAGAAACAACTGTGCTACATATTTTGTTATTCCGGGGAGAGCTGCTTGGATATGGAGAGTTTTCATCTTGAGAAATTATATGGCATACATTTGTTCTTGCCTTGCCACAGCTTTGCTGACAGGAGAGATGTGTACACAAAAGGTTTTGCACAGTACTATACAACTAGAAGCTGCTTCTCTAAGCTTTGTATGTATGTATTTATAGAATGATTTTATTATTTATTTAGTTTCCTCAATTATTTAATACAATACTTGACTGGTTAGTCATCATTATGCAAATAATGCAGCTGATTTATTAAAAATGTGGGGATTTACTTTCATGAAAATTTATAATAAAATTCTCATTTTCTTGGACTTTAAAAAAAAGATCATTTTTGTTTTACTTTTAGAAGACTGGTAAAGCATGCATATCATATACAGAACATGAAACTACGTATTCAGTTGCGGCAGGGACATTTCAGTTGAAAAACAGGAAAAACCCTACCTAAAATATAACGTCTCTCCTTCTTTCCTAACCCCCTTATTCCTCCTCTTTTACCTCCTTTTATACTTCACCGGTTGAGCAGCGTCGGAAGCATGAACTCTGGAGACTGCAGACTTTGTAGCTAATATGCTGGACACCCCGCAATTGGCTTTGTTTCAAAGTCCACGTTTTTTAAGCCTCAGCCTTAGAAACACCAGATGCCTGCGCTGCCGGCTTGCTGCAGCGGACATTGACTGGAGCTGGCCAGGGGCGAAGTACCGATACAAGTAACTTGGCAACGAGAATCGGTGTTCCGTGTCATCCCAGGAGAAGAACAGAGTAGTAGCAGGGCGCATACGGGGTAACATAAATGCAACTTTGCTCCCACCCACCCTGAATGGAGGTTTTTTACATCTTTCGAGCATAGGGACGCTCCTAGAATATCCTCTCCTTCAAAAGAACAGGATGTTATTAGTAAGCGGCAATCAAATATGAAATTAGATTTGGTCGTAGACCAAATAAAACAAAGTGAAGACACTAATTATGTTATTTGTCATCTTAACGTGACATTCAGTTACTTTCCCAATTTATAATTAGAGGAAAATCAGATAGGATAGTAATCTCTATGTTTGTAAAAAAAATCTTCTATTTAATGCTTTCAGATTAGAATCCAATTGTATATTGTATTAAAGTAATATAATGGCTAAAGTAGTAAATATCTTACATTTGCTCCTAGCAGCTTTCATGTTCACTATATATATTGCATTTATTGATGTTTAGGAACAGAAGAGGGAAACATAGTATTTTAGTTATGTCGATTATTAAACTATTTATGAAGACAATAATTCTGTTTCAAAACTGTTAGTCTATAATGTAGATAAGTAAATGCAGCATTTTGCATTATACGTGCCAGAGAGACGTGCACGTATTGCACTGTATACCTGTGAAGAAAGCTCAGTGGATAAGCAAGCCAACATAAATATGTTTACACTAAATTATAGTAGAAGACTATACACGTACATCCAAAGTATTTGTCGACCTTAAGGAACCTGGAGAAGTAGGAACTCTTACCCTGGGCGTGTTTTTGTTTATTGCCGCCCTTTCCCTGTCTCTCCAGCGCAAACCCACTTGGTGTTTGTTGTGGTTGCTTGAAGTGCCTGGTGCCTCTTTTGCAACAGCCGGCGTAGGATCGTGCCTGTCGCGCTGCCCTGTTTGCATGTGGCCGTCCTTCGGCGGGGACCGGCTCCCGCGTGTCTGCCAGTGACAGCAATGCCGCTTCGCCTCTTTGTGCCGTTCCGCAGCGGCAAAGATCCCAGCTCAGCTCCGCGAGTCGGAGAGAGCCAGGAAAGCACCAAAAAGCAAAGAGGGAAACAAAGGGCCAAGCGGCAGCTGAAAAAACCCAACTTCTTGATTAATTTCACTCATTACAATCTTTTCCCTGCACGTCACCAAGGCTCTCATCTACAGAATAGGACTTAAAATACTACATGCAAACTCCACCTTGCAATTTCCGTTTCGAAACACCAACCTGCTTGGGCAGGTTCCCCATTGGAAGCTGCGCTCTGACCAGCAGCCCGAGGTGTTGAGTTGATAGAATAGGGCCATGGCTCCAGATTTGCTAACATCAGGCCTGTGCATGCTCATCTGGCAATGTAAATGTGATCAAGGTTTAATTTGGTGTCTATCAAACTAGCCATGCACTTGATACGGCGTTTATCCCAGCTGTGTGAGAACAGATGCTATCTGACGTGGAATAAAGACGACTGTAACAGCCTGCTTCAACATTTTTCAAGTTTTTTTTTCCATCAGCAGAGTTTGTACTGGCTTAGCAGTTCTGCACTGAGTGGCCACAACATTTGTTCTTTAAACCTGGTGATAAGCGTTGCAAATCTAGATTTACTATTGCATGGCTGAAGCAGAAAGTATTTCCAGAGGAATAGGAAATGGAATATTCCCTGCAGTTCCTGCCTGCACACCCTCTCTGAGGACACCTGCACCACGTTCAGTTCCCAGTGACTTCTTGCTAGCACCAGTAGCGTTTCCATCACAGTTTGCCTAAGTTTCTTGCACAACCAAGGACACGCAAATTTTTTCGGACAAACTTTCTTGCCAGCCATCTGCAGGCAGCTTTTGCACCGAGACGCTGATACAGAGAGAGCCTACATGAGTAGGAGGTTGTTTGTTAGACGCTGGGATGGCTGGTTCATCTCCTAAACGTTGTCAGAGGATCTGCTTGCTCAACAAGAGGGTATCAAATCCTCAACGCCGATGCCTGCCACGCTAGATAGCTACTGATTCCACATGCCTGTTCCCCACTGTCGGTGTGGGCTGCGTGTTTGGGTGTGTGTGCATGGGAGAAGAGATGGGTGGTTGCAGTTGCTGTTTGCAGGGTTTTATTACAAATCAGATGGAGGAATAAGAGGTGCTTGTTGCTCTATCCCAGGCCTGTTGACCACAGTCTACGCTTGTATATGTAGTATGTGCTGCTTGGTGACTTTCTGTCAATAAAGGAATTAATTTTATTATTTGCAAACGTGGCCTTAAACACGCAGTCTTAATTTGACAAAGTTAGTTTCTGACATAGAACCGATCGGGTACTCCAACGTCATTTCCACTCCCCACCTTTGTGAATAGATCAGACCTCCCGGTCCATGTGTTTATACGTGTTTATGTCACTATAGAATCACTNTACTATATGGTACTATACATTGTTATACTATGGTACTATACATTGGTATACTATGGTGCTATACATTAAAAAGGAAGGTGAGGGTGATGTGGAGCACCATTGAGATCACTGTTCCGCTGACGTTTTAAAAGGAATCTCATATTTAAATTGCACAACTTGCCAACACTGGTTCAGCAAGAGTTGAAGCTAGAGAACAAAACAATAAACATCTGCTAAAATAAAACTGCTCATGCTGTTCACGATGAACTGTTTGATCTTTACAGCTATAATAGATAATGGTAGAGTCACAGTGTCCTCATTATGAAGGTTTATTATTGTAGGACTTTTACAGCTTATCTCTCATTAAACTATAATCTGTATTTTATCGATCCAAATAAACTTCCTAAAGGCAAGGAAGGTGATGATTTTGTTCACGCAGAACTTTACCCCCTCTGCTACCAATTACTTGTAGGAGTTTTTAGAGACCTAAGATAAGTTCACGCTCCTTGTTGTTACTTTTATTGTTTTGCTACTACAACGTATGCGTTTTGTCTATGCTACTATTCACATCTGAGCGTAATTTGAGTTCTTATCTTAGCTATTCATTATCTGACTTGAAAATCCTGTTTCTAAGATGAACTTGTCAGCACTTAATAGCCTCTGCATCCCGCAGAACACAGGCTTTTTCATCTTGCATGCATTTGTTTAGAACAATGTTGAGTTTACAGCAGATCTGTTTCCTTTTACAAAGCTGACCTTAAATTACTCAGTCCTGCTTTGCTGAAACTTTCTGCCTAACTTTCCTGCTCAGCTGAAACTACTTCATGGAAGAGCTTAGTTATAGTCATCTTTGTTACAGAAAATTACTTCTTCCTATATTGGTGACGTTTCCAGTATACAGTGTAAATACCATATAGAACAGTATTTACATAGAAATTTGTCTAGATATTTTTCAGAGGGACAAAAGTAAGAATTTGGAAGTATGAATGTTTGCCCGCTAACGCGTCCCTGAGGCGGCCAGGGCTTTGCCCCTGCTCCTCGCTGCAGCATCAGTAGCTTCTCACTCACCTCGCTGACTTTCACATCTCCCCTTCTGAGCGGCCTGCCCTGTCCGAGGAACCGGAATGAGAAGCACCGCTGAGGTACTGAGAGGAGTCCTCACGGATCTTTTAGAGCAAGACTCTAAGGTGTCGTCCCTCCTTACACAGCTAACTTGGTTAGAGTTCATTTTTGTGCGTACAGAATGTAGAAGGAAAAAAATATTAATGAATAACCTAGTATTTCAAAAGGATGTTTCTACAAAGGCAAGAGTTAATACGTATGATGGGATTATTCCTGTTTTGGTTTGAAGGCTATAGAAAATGCATATAAGAATATTGCCTGTTTTGGCTTAGATACTTAGTATGTGGTCCATAATCTTATAATGCAGGTTTTCCACTATTTATCTGCTGTTTAAAACTAGAGGCACTGGGGCTTCTCAAGTTTACTGGAAATTATTCAAGGTACCTAACTGAGCAGAGGGCGGCAGCTGAGCAGCTAAGGGTTTACCTCCCGCTTACCCCACCTGAGTTCACGAGTTCTGTTTGCCAGTTGGGTTTGCGCAGACAGCCGGGGCTGGTATGTGGCTGCCTTAAAAGGCGGAGAGAAATCCAGTAGCCTAATGGCTACGGCATTCCTGTAAGACAGCAAGGACTCAAACACCATTTCCTTTTGACACGCATTGAACCTGTATCCGTCACTACAAATCCCAACACGAGATGCGCCAACAGCCCTCCTAGGGACAGTGCTCCTCTGTAAGGGTACGTCAGGCAGGAAAATAGAAGATGAGTTTGTAGGTGCTTGAGCAGGTGATTCCTGACCTTGCTCAAATCAATTTGTAACCACCACGTAAAAAAAGCCCAGAACTGGTTCAGTTTGCGATCCACCTCACGTAACAGCATGGGGTTCAGGCCACCAGGCATCCATCTCAAAGGAGAGATGTGCTGGCTTTGCCAGGTAGAGGAGGAGTTTGTATCCAAAGCTCTGACTCAGACAGTGCAGGCAAAAGGGCTGCACCAACCTGTTACCTCCCCGCCTTCTAGTCGGTGCGTAGCTTCCTATCTATAAATCTATTAATGCTTCACGGAGGAGCCTGATTAAAACACCCGGTGCACACGGGCTGTAAGTCACTTAGCAAGTCCTCTCCCATCCCTTGGGACATTTGGGCTGGGAAGCGGAGTCCAAGGGACCAAGGAGCACGGCGGGTACAAACCAGCCTGCGGTCAGAGCATCATCCCAGGCTGTTGGTGGGTCCCGGCTCTTCCCTCAGCTCTAGTTTGGAGGGGCAGACGCTTGATTAGAGACAAATGAAACCTTTTTGTTGCTTCCCACTGCACGTGGCATGTGGAGGCTATAGAGTGTCATCCAGCAAATTAAAATATGCTGTTGAGAAGCACCTGTATTTTTTAGAAAGCTGGTTAAGTTCAAATCAAACGCCCTAAAAAACCCCAGTCTGTAACAACCTTTTCCATTTGGAAGATTTATCTGAAGATACCCAGGGTTGCTTTCACTTATACATCTATGCATGGCTAATTTCTCAGCATAATGAAGTGATTCATTAAAGGCCATTAACACTTGAACTTGATTTTTTATTTTTTTTTTCATTATATTAGGAACGTACGTTAAAAGAATTTGTTTTCAAGATTAAATAATCTCGTATGTATCTCAGAGGGCAGGGGATTGTGTATGAGCTCAAGTGCACCAGGTGTTACTGACCTGTCGTTCGGGTACGTAATACAGCACTGTAAGATTCTTACCGTACGCTACCTGTCAGTGACACCTATAGAAGCTTTATGTCTATATTACAGGAAGTGATATTAAAAAGTCAAATCAAACTTAGAGAAAACCTGGAGTAGCTACGAATACCCAAACTTTTACAAAGCATTTTAACTCAGGCTGACCTCGTCACAGAGTGGGAAAGCCACAGCAATAGGAATCCTTCCAAGAGAGTGTGTCAGGCTGAAGATCACAGGCTTCGGGAAAGAGCAAATTCAGGCAAGGAGGAAACTGCGGTAAATGAGTGAGCTATACATGGAGTTCGGAGGCTGCCAAGGTTAAGCAGCAGCTGTCTCAGCATTGTCACAATTTGGACTGAAGAGAATTCCTTTTAAATCCTACTCAGAGCGTACATGTCCTTTTGCTGGATCCGAGTCTTGGGCGATACCAGCCACCTGCTAGAGCGGGGAGTTCAGCACATGGGTTTGGGCATGGGATGCCCGTGATGCTGGAAGGCTGAGGAGCAGCTGCCTCCAAGAGCCAGCTGGAAGAGCGGCCGGAGGGCGATTGCTCTCACCGGTGCTCACAGGAGCACTTCCACCAGGCTGGCTCCGGCGTCTCCTTTCTCAGAGTGCCAGCTTCTGCAAATCCGCTGTTTTGGGACTAACTCTGTGTCTGCTGCGTTGGGAACCTGCACGCCTACCTCTGACCGAGCACCAGAACCTCAGCTCCGGACAGCGCAACACAAAGCGCTTGAACACCTCCGCTCCTCGGGGGATTCGGGGCTCCTAAAGGACCTAATTCTGGATCATTTTCAATATGATCATTCACCTTTTAAGGAAAAGTCTAAAACAAACCTAGAGCTTCAAATGACAACTTTGAGGGTTTTGTCTTCTGCTGCATTCATACTGGCTTAAATACGTCAAGCCTTCATACATTAACATAAATTTGTTTCAGCAGAGGTATGGGTTAAAAATTGCAGCCCTTTGTATCTCAGATCCACCCTACAAAAAGGCATGAATTAAAAAAGACCTACTTTAATAACAAAGGTGTTAATCATAATCATTACAGCCCATGCAGCATGAAGTCTTATCATGCTAAGTAGTATGCAAACAACCTGCCTAATAATCTACAGCTTAAATAGTTTCCTTCTATCTTACAAAACTTGTCACTGAGCACGGATTATTTTAAAATAGTCTTTCAAGTCCTTGCAGTTGCTTGGCATGTCTAAAACATTTTCTTAGTTGACGTGAAAAGGTACGTTAGTTGTGGATTTGTGTCATAGAATCATAGAATCACTAAGGTTGGAAAAGACCTCTAAGGTCATCGAGTCCAACCGTCAACCCAACCCCCCCATGGCCACTANCAAGTCCCCAGGTCATATGTAATTGTTTCATTTGATGAAGCTGAACATTCAAATGACACAAAGGCACATCTCTTTCTTGATGATTATTGTTTTTCACCATGGAACTGAGATCCTGACAAGTTTTAAACTTCATCTCCTGTTTCTTCCGTGTCTTAACCAGGTTCCCATCCTAAGCTTACGTTGAAGGTTAAGTACAGAAAACGCTAGTAAATTCTGAAGGCAATAATAATCTTTGCTACATGATTATGTTCTGGAATGAGCTATAGCAAACATTGCCAAAACCTCTCTGAGACCCAACACAGGAGTCTCACCCCTGTATTTAACTGTTCTGGGAGAATGCAGCTGAAATAAGTGGCCTTGGCAAGGCGAAGTAGGGGCGAATCTGCCGGCAGGAGCAGCAGATTGCCAGGACTAAGTCCGTTAACATCAAGATGAAAGCAGCTTTTGTCTTATTTTTCCTTAGGTTAGTGTCATGTTATTTTAAACTTAGATGAAAATATTAGGAACTACAACATAAACAAGTTTTTCAGAGTTTATAGCCATCTTTCCTTTCGAGCAGCTGAACAGACTGCTTTTGGGGCCATTAACATGAAGGAATAGTGACATCAGGTGGACTATCGCCTTAATCGCAGGCACATCTCAATTTTTCCTATGGCAACTTCTACAGCAGAACGGGCAAGCGCCTGCCACTGTGGAGGCCTCCTGACCAAAGTGAGACCCCTGCGACTCACCAAGACGTTGCAGCCTTCCAAGCGAAATGTATTTGTTCTGTTCCTAGAAAGGTCCTTGCAAGACACCCAGCGCTTTGTGTTCCATCTTGAGCACGTTTCAGTTACAAAAAGAAAAATCAGTTTGTCTAACAGTACTTGCCCACCTGTATGATCGGCCGCGCTCCCGCAGAGGAGAGGCTGAGAGAGCCGGGACTGCTTAGCCTGGGGACGAGACGGCTCAGCGGGATGGTATCCATGCGTATCAATACCTGATGGACAGAGGAAAGCAGATGGAGCCAGGCTCTTCCCAGTGCTATCCAGTGAAAGGATGCTCCCCCCAGCCAAAACCCAACCAACCAAACAAGAGGAGCAACTTATAGACTCGTCTGAGTCTAACTGCTTTAAGGAAAAATTTATGACATGATATTCCCCTATAATTCCCTATACCTAAGCTACTTCTAAGAGTAAAAGAGACTAAAATTTCTATTAAAACTCTCCACCAGAGCAGTATCTCAATGACAGCTAGTACATACGCTATTCCTCAGGTTGTAATTTCCCCAAATTGGCACAGATGCCTTTTAATACAACAAGGTAAGTTATCTGGCACGATTTTAACACTATTTTCCTGAACAATTTCCACCTGAACCATATTTGGGAACCTCTCTAATTGCATAAGAGAATCTACTAGTAGATTTTTAAAGCAGTTAAAGGTGAAATTATCAACCTTAGGCTTTTCATCATCAAGACACTGTTTTTTTCTACAGAAAAGCAAATCAAAAAGTAGTGCTTGCATATCCGAACCACCTCTTTTTGTGTATTTGTTTCCCTCAATCATCCAGCTTTTGTGCTGTAAGGTTTGACCTATGCAACATAACATTCCCCTTCACCATTTTCTGGGAGCAAAAAACTCTCAGGCACTTATTACAAAGTTCTGGACAGCTTCCCCCGAGACAAATGAAATTTTTTTTTTAATAGGACTTTGAATTTCAATAAAATGATCTAGAATCACATCAATTGCTCATGGGAGCTACTGCACACGTTGTTCACTAAGGCAACCGAACCCCAAAAAAGAAGTGATTCATCATTAACCAAAATGGAAATTCAGCAGTAAACCCCCACCAAGTTTCTATCTAATCTTGCATTTTCTCCGTCTCCATTCTTCCCCCCAGTAATCCACTAGCAAGGGGGGAGTAAAATTCCCCTAGCTTAAGTAACTATTTCTTCCCACCATTCCGAGCCAGGGAAGCTGCAGTGAGAGGGCTGAAAGGCTGTACGAAGCCTTATTTGGTTTCCCACTGTAAAAGCCTTGCTTCTGAAAGAACAAAATGTTGGCTGTTCTGAAGGACAAAACTTCTCTTCTCTGCTGAAACAGAATCTCATCAGCTGGCTGCACTTTTTTTAAAAAAAAAAAACAACTTTAAAAAGTATTCTTTCTTTTTAGTCTTACGACTATGTGTGGCAAGTACACTTCACATTTAACCATCACGTAACCACTTCAGACAACCCTTTTACATCTGCGTTACTACTCATAGATGACTATACGTACTGCTGCTGCCTGGTACTGGCTATCGCACATATTCTGTGCCAAATCTGGTACACGCACACGTGCCTATATTCGCATCTCAAAGGCAACCCTCCTCCTCACCGAGGAAACTAGTGGGATGTTATGCTTCAACTCTTCCGATTCAAAATTCATCAAAATCTGGGTGCAAATTAATCATTAGGCAGTTATGACTTAAAATCCTGAAGCAACTTCTGTATGTATAAAAGCAGAGGAGCTTTAAGTGTGGCTCAATCCACAGATAGAGATTTTCAGAAAGAGATGCAGGGTGAGCGGCAGCCTTTTATCTCTTGTGAATTAAGTACCTTTTGTCAAATTACTTATCCGGTGTCAGTGAGAAGACCTTGGCAAACATTTCATTTGCTGGTACACATCTAAGTCTCTTTTGGCTCCCAACCATTTAAATGTTAAAGGGACACTGTAAACTCAAGAACCTAAAATTAGAACTAACTTTAGTTTCAAGTACACACAGCTTACCCACTCGTTGGAGAGCTGTTACTATGTGTTACCAGCTAGCAAACAAATGAACAAGAAGCCAAGCAATATACTTAGATTTATGACTTGTTTGCCTAGCATCTGTAGCATGAGATCTTTCCAGACAAGACTCTTGCAGAAAGATGCCTGAAACCTAATACAGACTGGCAACAGACCACGGCGGGGGAAAAGGAAGAGCGACATCTCCAGTAACAAACAGGATGACAGACATCTGAAATTACTGAGACACACTGTGAAGCAAAACATGAGAGGAAGGAAAAGGATTGATCAAAACAGCACAGTTTAAAACAAGCTTTTATTACTCCCCCTTCACCTGCCAACAACAGGAAGCTTATTACCAACCTACGTAAGATAAAGGCTTGATCATTTTTACCTGTCAGAAAAATCACAACCCAAAACACATCTCATCCAGACACAGAACGCATTCCTTGGCTACAGATTACAAATTAAAGTTCTTCAATTTCCACAGATTTGGCCCAATGGTCACTAGAATTGAGTTTATCTACATCTCCCCAGCACTACTGGCAGGTGTAACTACTGTAAAATACGTATAATAAAACATTTTTATTGTAGTGATAATTCAGGTTAGCTATGCAGCTGCATTCTCATGAATATTTTTAAGCACGGTTTTATGCCTTCCCTATACTGAACTAAATTACTGTCGTGAGATAAATTGTACCTTTAGTTCTCAGCAGCTTTATGGATTTTTCTTAACTGCTTTTCTGTGTAGTAAAAAAAATATGACAAAGCTCCCGAGAGTGGAAGCAAAAGAGCTTAGTGGGACACAAATACACAGTAAAAGATGGCACTAAGGGATGGCCGAGCTGCTAACAATGCCAACGGATGGCTTAGAGCTTCGCTACATCAAAACTGCCTTTCCAAATTTCCATTTTTCCCCCTTTACAAATGGATGATTACAAGATTATGAGACAGAATTAAAAAAAGTACGAGTAACTGGTAACTACACCTAGCTCCACCTTTTACAATCAAAAATACCTTTGCCCTCTATGGTATATTGCCTGGGCTCAGACAGTAAGCCTGAAATCCAGCAGATTCACGCCTGTTTGGAAACACTTAGTCAAACGATTACATTTAACCTAAAGAATAAGGCAAAAATTTCTCTCTCCTGGCAGTGGGCTGAACGCTAACTCCCTGATCGTCTCAGCTTTTCTCTGAGGCCTTGAAAAGCCGTGAAGTATGGTGAAATAGAAAAAGGTGCTCCCAACACCTCCTCAGCGGATACTGCAGAAAAAGTGAATTTTCAGCCCTGTGTGTTTCCCTTACAAGCGTACGAACGGTGACAAACTACGCCAAGTGTTCTCATTTGAGCTATACAGATCCGTGATAGAGGAATCATTAATACTGTGTTAGATGAATCCTACACATCTCTCTTTTTTTCCAACTTTACATTATTAATATTTCCCTCCTTTACATATGCCATTTATTTTGAACATTTTTTCCTGAATTTAAAATATGTAGTGGGAAAACCACTCTCACTACGCTATGCTATGTTTCCCTATTTATATTGAGTTAAACCAAATGTATGTGCACATGAACTCTTTCTGTTGAACCACCTTTGTGCAGTAAAGTGAACTAAAACCAGGTGAATATAAGCACGTAATGTCCTCCAAAACCACTTATGTCTTCTTTGGGCTTGCAGTAGAGAGAAATATGATTTTAAAGTTAACTAAAAAATGAGGAACCAAAAATATCTGAATGTTTTTTTAATAGTTCATACCTGCTGTATTAATTATAAGTATACTGCTTTTAATCCACTGATATAGGCATGGAATATAGTACAATACAATATTCATTATACTTAACAGAAGTTTGCCATCTTTCTGATCAAGGGCTGCACCTTCAATCAATTTACAGGGAACTTTTTTTGTGTAAACATGTATATTTGGAGTTCCCTTACCACAGGAACAGAAGATACATTCTTGAGCTTCCCCAAAATATCGTTATATGGAATAATCTAGCCATATCATAAAAGGCTCCAAAGCATTGTACCAAAAAGATTAAGACAGGAAAAATCCTTCCCATATGAAGAAATGAAAGCAGCAAATAGTAGGTAGGTACTCTGCCTACAAATCTAGCAAACTGGAATAAAATCTTTCCCTCTGGACATCCTTCCTTATCAGCTGTTTTCAGCACAAGACAATGAATACTCCCAATGTATAACCCCAAAGTCAGTCAGCTGGTCTTTACACTGCAGAAGTTGCAAGGAGCGAGCACTCGGGGATGGAAGAACTTATGGAACTTACATTGCAATACTTGCACCAGAAATTTAACTTTAATTGCTGATTCTCCAGAAGATTATATATAAAATATTAATTTAGGACCATTATTTAGGGCTATAGTGGTAGTTATCACATTACTTTTCATATTCATGTGATCAGTTTGTGATGTTTCATTACGTTTTGGGTACTTTTTCCTCACTAAGGGAATATTTATTGCATTGACTAATGCACTACTCTTACTCTGTCATCATATTTGCTCCCTCCCCACCAGTGGCATCCTGGGAAATATGGAGATCCTCCAGCATTTCAGCCAGGCTGATTTGTGGAGGACCATCATCATCTGTGTCACTCTCCACGGGAACATCTGCACCTAAAAAAGCAATAGAAAAAACCTCAACAAACAGCAAAGAAAACAAACCCAAAACCTCCTGAACAACCCCAAGGAAGGAAGGGGAAAAAATGCAAAACCCCAGAACAACCGACAAAACATAAAACCAAAAAACAAACAAATCCCTCCTAAAAAACAACAATCCCTCATGGAAGACGCTGAATTATGTATCAAATCCTTCACCCAGCAGAGGTTTTGGGTGCGGGAAAAAATATGCTTCCCTCTCTCTCATGTTAAAGGCAAGCAAACAAAACTCATCAACATCCCTTCAGTGCATGTGAAATACACTGAACACCTGAAGCTATTACATGACAGCATTTCTCTAGGCATGAGTAGTTCAAAGAATCCAAATACAGAACTTCAGTAAAAATATTTTCACTCAAATAGTCATGATCAAGTTACATGGAATTAAATCGTTAAAAAGGTCTTACTTCTGTAAATGTTGACGTTCTTCCTTATGGCCTCATCTTCTTCGAGATCTTCAAGGAAGTCCTGGTATTGTCTGTAAAAGATGCTTAATGTATTTACTCACTTTTCGTGTGGATTTATGTAAATCTATAAAACAAAATATAACCACAGAAACAAAGCCCCACAGAAGGACTGCAATCCACAGTCCTTCAGATGCACCTTCCTACATCTCCAACTCATTCTTTCTGCTTTTTTTTACCACCTATTAGTTTCCAAATAATTTAATTTGTCCTCATTTAACTCTAATTGCCTCATTTTTTCTACTCAATTGAACATTAATTAGAATCTGCTCTTGCTGTATCAGCTTTGTCACTGACCAAACCAGTGACAAGCATGTTTTCACAGAAGTGTCCCTTTAGCTAGACAGACACCAGCTGTAAGCCACAGACACAATGCTTCCGATACGACTCCCTTGTCCCATGATTTAAGCTTTTCTTGGAAAAAACTTAACAATACTTTTTATATTTTGCAACAGTAAACTTGAAAAACCCGATAACCTGCAGCGTTATCTTTAAGATTTCAGGATTTAGTCTGTTCCCACACCCCCCTGGCCCGTTGTCCTCAGTATCCACGTTCCCTGAAAACCTAGCAGACAGAATAAACCTAAGTAAGGTGCATATACTTAAAGCACTTCCTGCACTAGGGAAGGGGGAAAAATGCAGAGAGATAATGCTCTTCAGAGAAGACTGATGTCAACCTGTCCTATGAGCCAGCATCACGCTCAAACAGAGGCGGCAGCATTTGCTTGTGCCCCCTGACAATCAGCACATCAGCTTAGGCATTACACTGGGTTTATCCTCAGCAGAAACTGAGAAATGTTATTTCTAGACTTGGCACAGTACCCTAGGTAGGAGGGACTAAAAAGCTTCACGGCAGATACTGAACCTTTCATCGTCTGTATCCATGCCTTCTCTGTCCCTTTCTAGCTCTTTCAGCTTCCAGTTTCTGCGACGCTGGCGTTTGGTACGGTCATAGCTCTTCTTTATCAATACCTACAGCGAAAACCAGCAAGTATTTACACATACTATTGATGATGCTGTTTCAAAACCCCAAACTCCACCCAAGTCTAGATTTGGGCAACTGTAAAATCAGCTGAACAAATGGTAGAGTCAGTCTGGCACTCAGAAGTTTTATAGAGAATTTATATAGCATCTGTCAATTCAAAAGGTTCCAAACACTTTGGATTATGTCCTGAAGAGGCATACACACACTGGAGTTGTAATACAATTTTCACCACACAGTCTGTGGTAATTTGAACAAAAACAAGAGTAAGGTAAGTTAAAGTAAATGTATTATTCAACCACCACTCAAAAATTTAAGTAGTAAGAAAATAATTCTCAAAATTAGATGCTATTCACATTTCAATACTAATATCTCCCTTCCTTTGGCACTATGGAGGTAATGCAGAGAACTTTATACAGAGAAAGAAAATGGTCTTACCACATCAGGAATATTGTGTGGGTTCATCTTATTGGCAAACTCGTCATTTAAGTTGCAGTTCGCCAAGTCAAACCTAAAATGAAAAAAGGTATTTTTATCCTACCCTTCTATGTAAGCCTACAAAATTGAACTCAATGTATCATATGTCTGTATTAAAGAGCAGCATAGTGTAAGTTACAGCTCCTAAAAAAGATAAATGTTTCCAAATGAACCACAGAGCAAATAAAAAATCCATCTCAATACGCAGCTGTCGTAACTATGAATAACACTTAGAAGCTGCTGTTCCCAAATTCTTTTCAGTAGCACTCCCCAGTCTCCTGAACCCAAACAGCAGTATCCACTGAGGTTCTGTTGGGCTCACAACAGCTCCAGTAACATTCATGTTTAAGCCTGTTTGAGAATCACCTTATTTTCCTAATCTTAATAAAATTTCGCATTTGTCATTGCTGCATACAATACTATGAAATAAAAAGATCTTGCCTGGTATTTTAAAAATCCCTCTCATCTATTTGTGTCTAAACTGTTATTCCAATCTGCACTCTAAAGTCAATACTTCAGCTCTCTTATTACTAACAGTCTGTTTCACAAGATGACTTCTGCTAGAAAAAAAAACTTTCCTCTATTAGGACTGTCTCTTCATGCTCAAGATGAAAGATTCTATCCCTTTTGCTGATTTCATTTAGAAATCAGAAGAGTTCAAAACTTTCTTGATAATACATAAGCCTGTAGAGAATCCAGAGAACTCATTCATTAATAATTATTTCATAAAAAACGAGAAACAGAACAGACCCCAAGACAAGGTCGCCAGGATTCAGAATGTGCCCCAAGTGAGTACAGCAGAAATACTGATGATCTGTATTCAACTCCGAGGTTTTCTGTACCCAAGCTTCAGCCAGTGTGTGCTTGAGGAATGAAAAATAAAACACACTTGTAATCAAACGCAGCTTAACTTACTGTGCTATTAAAACATTTGCCCTGCTATATTACTGTTTTAAATTACATTTGTAATTAAACTTGTATTTCTACATCAAGCATCCAATGTATTGCTTGCTATTCCTCATTTCTTGTCTTTACAAAATTAAGGAAATGGACATGCCAACCGCTTTTCACAAGAATTCCACGAAGGCTGTTTCTATAATTGGACACGTGTTTTGGTGAGGTTTTTTTTTTTTACTTCATAACTTTCAATCACATACAGCCTTTGACTGGGAAGAAAATGTTTGGTACTGATTCTTTAATTCTGATTAAAAAGAAATGCTTCTATACTTCAACAAAAACAATTTAATAATTGAAAAGTTGAAAAGCTAATATAAAATAATTTCAATAACGATAGTAACAAGTAGAGTTACTCTTCAACAGAAAAGAATTTCTGAAAGTAGAATTGACATAACACCTGTGCAATTTCCAAACCAAAACACTGTCCACATCTTCCTGAGAAGAGCTTTTGCCAGTGGCAAGACGTAGAAAAGCATAGATCTGACTTTGCAAGGTAGAACGATTCAAAACAGAAGTACAGCTGAGTAGGGGAGGGTGGGGAGGGGAAGGCCCTTGAATTGAATCAAAGAGAGAGGAACTCTTACCTTGTTTGATCTTGCCCCTGCACCTGCACCTTTTTTCTTTCCTTGAACCCTATTGATATCCATAATGATGAATTCCTCTAGCTGTTTTGGGTGGAACAAGCTGTTGAAAGGGTGGCGCCAGTAGGTATTTCCATCAATTTCAGCAACTGCAAAAAAACCCACCAGCATGGGCAATCACAAGGGAGAGAATTTCTTGCGAAAAAATTAAAAGGAAAAGGAAGCATTAGCCAAAATTAAGCCAACTGCCAAACGCATTTTGTTCAAGTTTGTTATTGTAACATAAGTATTTAGGACATGACCCATATTGCAAACTTGTGCTATAAAAGCGTTGATCTGTGCCAGCCAAATTGTGTATCATGTGTCTAAAGCACAGACCTTTTTATTCACAAGAATCATTCTCCTGGATGTATCCTTATTAGGGATACTTTGCTCGTAGAGCTTACCAGCAAATACCAGTCAAAGCACAGTGCTTCTGGTACCAAAGTCGCTAGAATCATAATCCAGAGAAAAACCAGATGCCATCTAATTTTAGAAGAATATACCTGACAAATATAAGTGCTTGGCAGAGATGAAGAACATCCATGAACTTAACACCACTGAACCTGCACATTTTGCTTAGGATACTACAGAAATCAAGCTTAGAGAAATATGTCTTAGTTCGCTATTAAATTTCTACATCAGTGATTGTACAGATACATTTACAATATTTCGGTCTAAAAATAGAAGATTTCATGAAAACAAACAAACAAATAATTGTGCCAGCAGAAAAATCAGATGCTGCTGCAGTGCAGAAAAGAACGCATAACTTACTCTGCAGAGTGCTAGGATCGATGAGGTGGATGGTACTTGTTACTCTAATGCACACACAGATCTGGCTCATGTTACCAAGACTCTGTGCCAGTTTTGGTGACAGACATACCACATTGTCCTGCATACAAACAGAAAAAAATTTACACTCATATTTCCTTAATTTTTAATCTTTAGAGAAATCTGAATAGATTTTTAAACTTTGTATTTTCAGTTCTCCACCCAGTATCACCCAACAACTTCCTCAAGACAGCTGCTACCTGCATTTCCCATGCTTTGTGGGGAGTAGACCCCTCCATCCCCCCAAATACACCATAAATCAGGCCTCCATCACCAAAACCAAACTCTACCCCCTTCATACAATACCCTGAAGATGAAATAGAGAGAAGCTACCTTGCATATTGGAACAATTTCCACAGAGAAAGTGCTTTTGTAATTGTAGACATTACTATGAATATCATGTGAGATCAAACGCTGGGATGATTTTGATCTATAAAACATAAAAATAGAGCCTTCAGGCAGCAAGAAGGACATTACCTGAGACAGGAGATAATCAGCACAAAGTACAGCAATGAAAGCATATAGCTATGTACTACGAATACAAAAATTAAGGAAATAGAAAAATGCACGAGGGTTAGTTTTGCAATGGCTAAGTGGAAAACATGGGACTTCGTAGAAGGGTTTTTGTCTGTTTTAAGTAGAATACAGGTTCCTTACGCTTTCACTTACAAAAATCTTTAAAAGTGAAGGATAAAAGACATTTCCCAAAAGCTTTTGAGTATTCAAGGCAATAAACGTAAATGATATACCTAGATGGAACTGTACACTGAAGAAAGTCCACCATCTTCTGGGCCTGTTGCTTTGAAGAATAATAAAAATCCAGGCCATCTTAAAGAAAAGAAAGCTTGATGAACATATCTATTTCAAGTTTTTTTAAAATACAATACACAGGCTAAGTCATCTGCTGCTTATCTGTACATAGCTACTAATGCAAGCACTCTTCCAGTATAGAACAGGTTAGCCTATTCCACCTCAAGACTAACAAGCCACCTCACTTACCATGGATTTCTTTGATGCGCAGTGTATTTTGGTGAAGCTTGTGTTTTAAAATCAGCTGCTCCAAATAGTAGAAAGTCTTCTTGTGCAGAGTCTAAAAGCAAACAAAGATAAAATTATCAAGGTTATTTAAGAACGGCCTAGCGCAGTATACCTGAAGAACAAACATTTATATGAAGAGACCATCTAGAGAAGGAACAGGCCAAAGTCTATTCCAAAGTATTGTTATACCAAATTATTTAAAGCTTCTGTTTCTCATTTTTGTGTAACTGGTTGCTAAAGATATCATTTTCTTTAAAGAAGATTTAAATATTTATAAACAATCTGTACCACTGTTTCTAACACTGCCTTAAAATACAGAAGAATATTTAGTACTTCACACAAGATCCTCCTGCCAGCCATCATTTAAAAAGAATATGCTAATAATACTGGACAGCAGAGACAAAGTTTTTCTAAACTAAGATCAGTATGAAAAAAAACAACGTGAACACAAAATGTATTACTGTGGCAGTGTGCAAGTGTGAGTACATCTTGTTCTGAGAAAAATCAAAAATTCATCCAAGGATTTGTCCACCTGATTATTCTGCCATGAACAAATGAAAATTCAGTTTGCCTCTACCTTTTGTCTGACTTGGACTACAGCTTTCCAGAAATCCTTAGCTTCAATCCTATGACAGTCTTCACACATTTGAGACTGAACTATATATTCCACCACAAATACTTGCTGAAGAACTGCTCCATTTATCACCTGCAAAACAGAAGTTTAAAAGCTTTCCTCATTAGTCCTGTCGAGACAGAAAGCTAGTTCACCACAGCATTCTGAAATAACTTCCATACTATACTTCAACTGTATGACTGACAGCTATATTTGGGTCACAAATGTTAGCAGTATTTTCTCTACTTTACTGGAACAGCAGATAGCCTTCTTCAAACTGTGATGAAGGGCACTTTAATGACAAAGTTGAGGCAGGATGAAATCAGTATTCTCTCAAGATAAGCCAGTAAACACATGCTGGATTTTACCAGAGAGACCTTATTACGTTATCTAAAAAGTAGTAATAATAAAAAATAAAGAAAATCACACTGTTTGCCATAAAAACTTATAAAAAGCCACACGCAGAATACTATACTCCAGTTACCTCTTTCTGAACAGTCAGTTTCAGCTTCAGCCTCTTAGAATGTGGTTCGGTCCAAATAAAGCCTGCATCGATCAGCCGGACCTGCCAGTGGGGAAGAACAAGAACTCACCTACTGCCAGCAGTTGTACTAGTACACGTGTTAAAAACATGCAGCTCTAACTACCAGAAAACACAAGTTTAAGGTATAGTTCATTGTTCCTCACCAAGTGAGGAAGTCAATAACCTTAATTAAAAACATACGTATCAGTATACCAAACCCAATTAATAATGCTTAGTTAGAACCCAGAGTCTGATCTACCTAAAATAACAGAGATGCAACCTCGCAGACTGTCATGCCATAGTAACTGAATACGCTACTCAACAGTATCTCTGGATGCCATGTAATGATCAAGTTGGAGAGCATAATGGTTTCATCAGGACTTAAAAGCCTATTTAATCTCTAAAGCTAAGAACATGCAAATTTACCGTAGCAAAAGATATTTTGCATATTTAAGTACTAACCCAATAGTAAGAAGCTCAATAAGGCAATCTAATTCAAACCTTGATGACTGCAGTAACAAGACACAGCTTTTTTGCCTAAAACACTATCTCAGATATTTTTTCCTCTGATAAGATTCTGAACCTAAGAGATAGATACATTATTCAACACGTGACTTTCAAGTTGTCTATATACAGACCTCTGCAACCCTTCTTCATATCGTACTAACTGGTAAGAACAAGTATTGTATAAACAATATAAAAAATATGTAAAAAGAAAACTGTAAAATTAAGGTGCATTAAAAAGATATTAGCTTCCTTCAGTTAATTATGCTCAACTCCCAATTAAACAATAACAATTGTGCAGTACACTGTATGCTTTGAAGTCACAGAATTGCACTGCAATACCCTCCTCAGTATGCCTGGAAATTCTTTGTTAGAGCCTGTCCTTACTGAATCCTCCAAAATTCTAGTAAGGAGTTATATGAGACCAGACTGTCATTCTCTTACGCTCAACAAAAATCAGCTGATAAGCTCTACACAAATACAAATGGCTGCTCCAGAAGGATCAAACCCTGGGCAAGGTAGCTGGACTTCACTTCATGCAATACCATAAATATGGTATTTTTGGTATAGACACACTATGTATGTCTATAGACACACTATGCAATACCGATACAATTAACTACTCACCTTGCTCAGCGAAGCTTTGATTTTTTTAAGACACAAAGCGAGAAGCTCTCTTGATTCCAAGGAACACTGAATCCAGGTTCCGGGAGGCTGAAGATACCTATGACACAGGAAGCACTTTACAGCACATGAAGCTGCTTCGGCAAATTAAATCACTCAAAAGTTGAGCACTTACTTACCAAGCTTTCAGTTTTATTACCAACTACGCAGCTACGACTTTTTGCCTCCCTAAGCATTACGATTCATGCATTCCAAGCGCATTCACACTTCTAGTGCCATCCTTACCAATTTGCCCACTTTTTCCCTTTCAGGGACCACAAATTCACCCATTTCAATCTCCTGGGCCCTACATACCAACACTTCCCCACTTCCACAAGAAAATAAATACAGGAACGTGACGGAAAACCACGAGAAACCTGATGAAAACAGGCAGGGCCGGCGTACGCTGCCCCGCTCCCCAGCCGCAGCGACCGCACGGAGAGGGCCGGTTTCCCCCTCAGGAGTGGGCTTCGCGCGGGGGGAGAGGGAGCGGGGCCCGGCTGCCCACCTTTCGCACTGCTTGCAGAAGTGGAGGGTGCCCTGCTTGGGGATGCCCTCGGTGATGTCCACCTGCGCCCGCAGGCACCCCACGCACATGTTGGCCGGGTTGGGCGGGATGGGGACGCCGCACTGGCAGCAGAGGCTGGAAGACAGGGAGAAGTCAGTCACAAACAACAACTCAGAGGTAACAGCTACGAGAACCCTCGGTGGGAATCGAGGGTACGCGTACGTTTTATTTAATTTAGGGGTTTTTTTTAATTTATTTTTTAAAAAGAAGTTGTGGCCCAGGAGAACCGCGCCCCCCGCCCCGACCCGGTTTATGGCCGCCCAGGTACCTCCCTCTCACGCCCCTCGCCCTGAGGCCGAGGCCCGGCCGGCAGAGCCCCGCCACCCCGGAGCCCGGCCGCCGCCCCCGCTTACATGTTGCCCTGGGTGGGGGCTACCGGCCCCGCCATGTACTCCATGGCCGCGGCGGCACACGCGGCCCCGGGTTCCGGGCGTGAGAGGAAGGGGAGGAGGGCCGCGGTCCCGCGAGAGGCCGGCCGGGCGGGCGGGGGAACGGCTGCGGGGGAGCCGCAAGATGGCGGCCGGCTCCTGCTTGCTGACGGCCCGCGACTCCCGCTTGCGAATAACATTGTAATTAATGACTCTTTGAAACATCAATTCATTTTTCTTTGAAAATCATGGGATTTGATCCACCCATCTTCCTCCCCGTGCTGTTGTTGCAGCAAATGGCGGCAGTAGGGTACAACCTCGGCGGCTTCTTGTATTACTCCCGTGGCCGATAGATTTATGTCCTAATTTTATTTTTTTTTTTCCTGCTGCGTTCGTTTATTAGCGTGGGGACCGACCTGACAGGTGTTGCACATCCGCAAATCCCGCTGAAAATGGTGTGAGCTGTCGGCAAAACACGAGGAGGTGGCCCTTTTCAACAGTGATTAATTCTTAAAGGTTGCTGTTAATTTATCTTCGAGAAATACTGCTTTGAAGCAATTTTATTACAGTTTCCACCTGTTTGTCAACTGCGGCTGAACATATCCAAATACTCTTAAAGTGTATTTTAAAAGGAATTTCCAACTTCGGTGGAAACAGTAAAAATAGGGGTGTTTGGCATTAAATTTACATTACTTTCAGTATTGATTTTGAAAAGACTGTTATCTTCAAGTTTCAGAATTAACTAGCTACCTTTCGCATCTGCCAGCAACTTCTCATCACTTTGTAGAAACGGGTAAAACCAAAGTGCCTGAACTTCTCCCTTTGTTTAGTCTTCCTTTATCAGAGCAGTGAGACCACATTTTCTTCTGAGAACATAGATTATATACGATAGATAATGTGGCGGTGCAGATGCTTGTAAATGAAGAAACAAACAACTATTCTGGCTGAGGATTCAGTTGTGATTTGAAATCATTATCAAGCATGAATGAGTAAGGGTTCTCATCTTGTCACTGATTTATAAAGGATTAAACTATGATAATTATTAGATGCCTTTAGTTTACTCTTAGGACTTCATGTGAAACTCCCCCCAGAACCAACTGGTGTCTGAAGGGAGGATGCAGTTTCAATAGAATAAAAGGACTTGATCTTAACTGATGTCAGTAATCTACTGACTTGTTTTTCATGGTGGCCAGTCCTTAGCAAAGCCTGGTTGGATTTTGAGAACATTTATTTAAAGTTACATTTTACAGAAATAAAATATTTTAAGATTTTTAAGAGTTCACCTTCCAGACTGGTGCTTGTCTCCCAGTACAAAAAAGACTTGATCAACTGGAGTGAGTTCAGCAGCAGCCACCAAGATGGTTGGGGCTGGAGCCCTTTCCCCATAAGGGAGTGGAGGGACTGGGGCTGGCTCAGCCTGCAGAAGAGACGGCTTTGAGGGAACCTAAGAGCAGCCACCCAGACCGATGAGGAGGTCATGGAGAAGAAGGAGCTAGGCTCTTCCCAGTGGTGCGTGGTGGGTGGATGAGAGGCAACAGGCATAAGTGGAAAGAAGAAAGGTGCAGAGTGGTTTAAGGAAAAACTTGTTCACCACGAGGACAGTCAGGAACTGGAGCAGGTTGTCTATGGAGTTGTGCAGCCTCTGTCCTTGGAGGGTGTCAAGCCTGAGCTGGTTAAAATGCTGATCAACCTGCTCTGGCTTCATGCTTGACCCTGCTTTGAGCAGGAGGTTGGACTAGAGACCGCCTGAGGTCCCTTTGAATTGCATGATTCAAAACAATATCTATCTTTTCGAAGTATAAGTTAAAGCTTAAATACCAACTATCCAAGCCTGGCACCAAGTTAACAGCACTAAGTCTCTCCTCCCTGCTCCACCCATCACCTTCTCTGAAGGATTGTTCCTTCCCCTGCAGAAGGAGGCTTTGAGCTTCGCCAGGGCAGAACAGCAGAACAACGAATGCCTTTCTTCCTGGGTTCAGTGCTAATACGGCTTACCCACAAAGCTGTAAAAAACTTTACAGCGAGATTGTTGTCAACTACACTGTCGTAATTCATTAATTAGGAGTTGCGTAATACTTTGGCTTAGAAGAAGGAGTTGGTACAATCCATTTGGGTTAGATCCATTCGTGGTGTATAGTAACCAACCATTCCCTTTGGAGAAGAGATCCTTGGTGAATTTTCATGATATTAAGGTCTGTTTGTGGGTCAGCATTTGTTTTCTGCAGGTTTACAGTTATGATGGAGGAAAGTAGAGCTGAACTGCATCAACACATGGTGTGGTTTATTTAATATGGTAATATCCTGATGGAAAGAACGAGTTGTTTTGGTTGCTTTAGAGTTGCTTTGGGGACTGAAAATCACAGGCTGTCAAGCTGTCTGACTTGTTTTTTCTTCTTTGGCACATTTTTCTTTGATGGGCTGCTTGTGTTCACAGACTGTTACTCACTTATGCTCCTTTGAAATTAAGTTTCTTTGCAGACCTCTCTGGAGACTAACTATGGACCATATCATAAAAAAAAAAAAAGGAAAAAGCAAAAAATGATAAAAAAGAAGTGTTTCTCTGCACTGAAGTTTCATTTCTATACTCTTCAGAACCCCTGCTGTACAGTGGGTATTATATAGATTTTACTTTCAAGCCCTGATGAATCACTCAATCTTTGATTTCTTTGATATATGAAATAATACGTTTCCTGTAAATTCCAGGCTGTCACTTGGTGAGTCTCATGTTGCAAGAGGGGTAGGACAAAACCTGTCATTTATGGGAGCCAGATCTTCTGTGAAGTCACTGGGAGGAGAATTTGATCCTAATAATACTTTAAATGTTTCCACTGCAGATTTATTTTCAACTGTTGTGTACGTACGTTGGGCAGTCATGCTTGTAGCAGTCAATATAAAACTATAGCGTGGATACAGAAAAATTGGGTTCGGGAGTGTTCAGCTGTGGCCTGGTATAAGTGACTGGAGGAAGCACAAGGCAGGAAAATAACTATGAATGTGCCCAGCTGCTGTTTTAAACAGGCCAGAGAAAGATGGGGGGTGCTGGATTTCCAGCCCAGTCTGGATGTGCTGCTGTGTGCGTGCTCTTGGCTTCATTCGCATTCATTCTCGGTGAAACAGCCACGCACTGCTTAATGGCACATATAAGACAGAATTAAGAAAGTGGCAATAACTGCTTACCTTCCTGGAAAAAACCCTACAGGAATTACACTTCTAATGTGGGCCGAGGCTTTGAGTGTTTTTTTCTTTCCCTGCAAATTTCTCTGGAGCTGTTACCTAAAGTGCAAGACAGTAACTCATCAGGACATTTCAGTTTTCACAGGTCCATTTAATTTCCCTTTTCACCCAGGAGCTGCAGGAGTTACAAGACTGTGTACAGGCACTGCCGTGAATTTAAAGGCGGCTTTGTAAATTCTGGCAGCTTGGGTGATAAAGCTGTCAGGTCTTCACCACCAGCTACTCTAATGATGGAGAGTGGAAAGGGTGAGGGTGAAAAATGTGGTTCCCCCTTCCGTGACTGCTGCTGTCTAAAACTATATTGGCATTTCAATGTATGACTGGTTGCATGGAGTTGTTAATTACTCCTTAGGATTCCCTAAGGTCAGAAGCATGGCAAGCAGTGTGCTAAGTTTTTATTTTAGTTTTTTTCTTCGCAGAATTTGGGGATGTAGAGTGATTTAAATGTTTTGTCACTTTTGTCAGTTTGGATTTACGGGCTAGGATGAGAGTGCCTGCGAAATAAATACTGAGGATGAAAAGTGTGTGCTTGATAATCCTCTGATCTGTGTCTGCGCAGAGCTCACTTGTTCAAACGGAGAAGACACCGCATTATCGTGGCATCAGTCTGAATGCTGCAGGAGTCACGAAAGGGCGAGCCAAAGGCCCTGCTCCTCGGTGGCCTGGGTCCCACAAGCCTCTCTGTGCTGTGCGTCCTGTCTCTGTGCAGCTCCGTTTTGAAACATGTCTATATACTTCCTCCGAAGCCACAAAGGTTGTGCAGCGAGGTTTTAAATGATTCAGTTTTTTCTAATTCCAGGTACAGAATCGGAAAATATGAATTAAAAAGCATCATATAGAAATATGGAATTTATTAATTGACAGTGTGTACAGTACACACATTTCTAGAACTGTCTAATACTTAGAACAGTTGTATAATTAATTCAGTTATCAGTCGATTTATTTTATTACATCCTAGAATGAACCTTTTCACTCTTCCATTAATTTTATCACTATCAACAGCTGTAGCAAGTTTTTAAAGTGTCATTTTACCCTGATTCATCTTTTCCAAGAGGCACATGTATTTCAATGAACATTATTTTTAATCCCATTAATCCAGAAACCAGTCATCAGAATGATTTGTAGAAATGGAGACAGTATAGAGGAAGAGCTTTTCTGGATGGGTACAGTTGCTGAAGGTGTGAATGGCTAGTAGTGAAAAATCTTTTTTTTACATATTGCTGACCCTTGGGGAAACTCCCGACCCTGTCCTTTGCACCAGGAATGGTCCTGGCCACTGGGTTCCCATCACTAAGCCAGTAGAAATGTAAGCAGAAAAGAGCCAATACTTGTTGTTAACAATTGTGAATCTTATTCCAACTGAAAAGCATATCAGTTTGCACTGATTTCTTATCTCTCCCTTTGCTGTTTTTCAATGAGTATTAAATATTATGTTTGAGCTATAGACTAGTTTTCTGCTCTTACTCTTACATTCTTTAGGGTCTATATAATCTGTTACCATAAGCACACTACTTCATCTTACGCTGTATCATGTTTCATTTCTATTCATTAGGCTATCCAAATATTTAACCAATGTGCACACTGACATTTGAATGATATGAATGACACTGAACTCATATGCAAGTTCGAGTTTATCTTAAGATTTACAATAGATTTTGTATCCGATCTTTAGAAGTACTGCTTAGTCTCCAAGCTACCAAACAATACCAAAGTCACAGCATTAAAAAGATCTGTGTGATACGTAAGGAAAGCAAGCACACCGTTTAAAAACAGTTTAAACGCAGGTTTGCTCTCATTCTTGTATATGGATGACGGGGCCGTTGAGTAAAAACCTGTACATGGTTTGCATGAAAGTCAAGTGCCAAGGCAAGAAAAGCCAGGACAGTGTTTGTGAGGGTGTGCCAGCCAGAACAGCCAGCTCACAGCAGCTCAATTTTCAGTAGAAATGTCAATAAATAGAAGCAGCATGGAATGATAAATTCGTGGGAAAGATATTCCTGTGATTAATTTAACAGACACCTGAGGTCACTATTCCCTCACGTAAACTGGATCCAGGAAAGGAGGCAGCGGAGCTACCAGAGTAGCTCTTGGGACCTCTTGTCCGGTTAGAGCTGCTCTGACCTTCCAACAAAGAGGTTTTGTTCTGGTGTGGGCTACAGTTTTCATTACCTGTGTTAATTTAAATGTAAAACTCTCAAGAATTTAAGAACACAAGTCAACATAGTGTTTTATGCATTTTTTTTTTTAAATATTCACTGTAAAATAAATTTGAGATTCAGAGCAGTGTGCACAGCTTCTAGGACATTCAGCACCATCAAGTCACAAATTAATAAAAATACCCTCATTTAACTGTAGAAGTATTCTAACAATATTAAGATTGATACACAGGAGGGTTGTGCAATAACAATGAAACACCTCTATGGTCTTTACTGATGTCAAATTTAGTTTTTCAGATTATTCTGATGACATCTAGTTTGTATTTTTAGCTGTCGAGGTTCTGAGCATGCATACATGCCTGGCAATTTTACTCTTCTTCCTATTGCATCAAGTCATAATTTGGAGGAATGAAGTAGTTTCCATTCAGGGAGCAGGCAAATAACAGAAGCATAGTCAGTACTCAGAGTGGGGAAATAAAGGTACGGCTGTGGCCAAGTGAGCTGTTTAAGGATGCAAGGTGGAGGAGCAGCTCACCGTGCCAGCGGTTCTGGAAGCTGTAGGAGGTATTCTTGTGCAAGAACAGACTGTGCCGTGCCTGCTTGTGGGGTGGTAACTCCCAGCTTTCAAATTCAGTATGAGTCAGGATCCAGCTCCCAGCAGGGACCCAGCTTCATTGACCAGGAGGTATCTTACCCTCCGTAGGCAGCAGGGGCTTCTGCCTGCCTCTGCAGGCACCGCTGCCCCGGGTCATGAGCCCCCGGAGGGATGTCCTCACAGCCCCTCCATGGACGATCGCTCTTCTCTGCCATTTCTCCTGCAGCTCTGCATTTGCAGTCACAGATTCATCTAACCACCCCACAGTTAAAGTTTTAATCAGACCTTGCCATGTGGCCTGTTCCTTTAGGAGAGAAGGGCTCTCGTTGCCTTTTATTGATTGCAGCTGTGAAGTTGCAAACTAATAATTTCAACAACGCAGCGCATGCAGAGCTGTGCTTCTGTAGAGGTACTGCCGTTTCAACTTGTTCTTCTTTGGTCTCAAGGAGCGATATGAATGGGAGGAATAACATTAGCTAATTCCATTGGGACACGACACTTCCACGGGCTGCTTTCTGTGAGATAATCTGCACTGAATTTACTGGGATAATGTTCCAATTATTTTCCAGTTCTTGCCTATTTCTTCAGTTCCTTGTGAGGAATCCAATTAGCAATCCAATTTATGGGACGAGCCACAAACATTATTACTGCTGAACTTCAGAGGCAGGAACAAAGAGAGCTGAAAAGAAACTTCTTTAAAATAGCTTTGCAACAGAGATCAGCATATTGTGACACTCCACTTACAGCTGATCAATAGATAAAACCTGTGCATTGCATCATCAAGCTTTAATGAGCTTCGACGCAGCATATATCTGTTTGCTTTTAACTAGATAATGTGTTGCATGAAATGTGCGTATAAGACGTATTTGATCCAGCGCAGGGCATCCTTCTTGAACAACGTTTGGAAGAGCAGCAGCTTACGCGCAGGCTGTGCAAGGTGTGCACAGAGTAATGGGTGAATGCTGCCGTTTGTCAGCAAGAGGGGGATCATCTCAGTCTTGCTCGGTGTGGAAGCAGCCGGGAGTAGCTGGATGCTCAGTGTGCCAGAGGCATAGGTGCTGGTTTTGTGCAAACCCAGTCCTGCTGCTGCTGCAGTCGGAGGCACGGTGGATGCATGCAGCAGTTTTGCACTGAAAGGCATCCTCTGCTTTCTAAATTCCTGGAGCCTTTTCAGAATCACTGCTATGCCTGTCATAGGGTTAGCAACAGATGAAGTTTTTGTAGTAGCCTTTAAAAAACAAAATAAGCTAAACCGTGAAGTTACTTGAATTGAGCTACTTGAACAAGGAAACATCCTAGATTTGTGAAATGGGATCCTCTTCTGGGTATTACAAGGGAAAATCCTCCTCGTCTCACACAGCTCCTAGCACCCGTTTTGTTTTTATCAAACATCACAGCTTACTGTTTCTTGACAACCACAGAAACCAAAGCTTTTACTTTATCATCAGGACAACTTCAACAGCTCAGCCTTTACACTGTCTTACCAACACGTTATATTGTCAGAGAAACTCTCTTTAGTAATTAATTCTCCATTGCTTTATAATACTTAGCTATTCCGAGATTGCAAAGTTTTCCTCTTTGTTTTCTGCTTTTAAAGAGGGGTGGCAGTTCTAGTGTGGCAGCCAGCACCTGCCTGTCTATCCATGAGAACCTGTCCAGAAAGTGCAGCCAGTTCCCACAGATCCATTCAGCTTAGCAATCGCTTTTATTACAATTTTTCTTTTTTAGTGTAAAAGATCTTGATGGGTCTTTTTACTCAGTTCAGGCTTCTTTACCTGGGTTGGGGAACAGCCATGGCAAAGATTTAATTTTAAGCAAAAGCATGGACAGGAGCCAGGAAGTGTTGCTTTAGTACTGGTATGTTTGTTACCTGTACCGGGATGCCCTAGACCTGAACCTCAGACTAAGAAATAATTGTTTAAAAAGGTAAATATTTGCTCATCAAAACATGATAGGAATCTTAGACCATTGTACAGTAGCTGTTTGCTTTCCACTGGCCTGTTGTAATCTTCCACGTCCCAGCTAAAAACATCTCATCCCATTACCTGGCTAAAGGAAACCGGGTGAGAGGGTGGGTTGCGCTGAGAGGTCTGGAGCTGCCAGGGGAGGGTCCACACCAGTGTGAACTCTGGACCTTGGCATCAGTAAAATAAATATATTTTGGTAGAAGTTAGTTTCAGATATTTGCACTTTAGTTCTCTTGTGAGAGAATACGGGAATAGCAATATGCACACAAAAATATTTTGCACTCTGTGTCTATTAGAAACCTCTACATAAAAATAATGGATGGTGTTGATGTTTCCTAGACTTTCCTCACTCTAGCTGGCTGGAGACAAAACCAGGCAGAAAAAAAGCAAAAAACAGTTGAGTGAAACTGCTCTGGAAACAAACCTGTATCCCTTGTTCTTTGGTTGGAATGTGCACTGCTCCTCCTCCCTCCATCACTGCTTTTCAGGGTGGAAACAGAGGACCGGAGCATGGTGGAGGCAGAAGTTAGATGTTTCGATGTGGATGGAAGAGCCAAAGGTTAATAGTTTATGGTGGGGAAGGAGGAGAAAGGAAAGGAGACATTGTTGGTGAAAACAGGAGGTGAAACAAATGGAAACACCGATCCAGCTTTGCAAGGGGGCCATGGTTTCAATGTTGAGTGGCTTTGCTTTTGTCCAGACTTGATGCCTTCCTCAGTAAGCAATGGTAATGTCCCCACAGTCACTGTGCCAACCTGGTGTCACTGGAATAATCCTCTGAGGCAGGGTTGGACTGCAAAATAGTCCAATTCAAAGGGGCCGGGGTCAGAAAGAACCTGAGAACTAACCTGTTTGATTGTAGGTAATATGTGCCAGAGAGTGTGGACTGATAAAAGAAAATTGCATAAACAGTCAGGAAAGAAAACATGGAAGGAGGAGGGCAGGGACTCTGCCCACCCAGGGCTCCACCAGACCACTTGTGCATTTTAGCATTAAGCATCTTACCAATGGTAACCTAGGACATTGCTGAAGTAGCAGGTTTGATAAATGTAATGGCAGTTAGCTCTTCTTTTTTTTTTTTTTTTGCTTGCAACAGTCCTCTGTGATGGTATATGCATTTTATAATTACTCATCAAGATAAATTCTCAGAAAGAGGTGTTGTAATTTTAGTGGGTTGAATTTTGCTTTCCACCGCTCCCATCTTGCTGGCACATGCACGACATGGAGATCTGACACATCGCTATTAAAAGATGTCTGTGCAGGTATTGCTCAGCTATAAAATTGCAAAACCGGAACTTACTGTATATATGATAGACTTTTAATGTAAAGGCACTGACTGTAGACTGCTCTTTGTGAGTGGAAACTTCCAAAGCTGATGTGAATGCTTGCAGCTCATGATTTATTTAGGAGTATATGCATTTATATAAAAGACGACCTCAGTGATGCTAGTTTTGTTATTGAAGATTTCAGGGGAAAAACAGGCCACGTACCCAGGGCTGCTGCAATGAGATAATTATTTCAGTGCCCAAGTCCTGTGTTCTTGTAACAAGGTTTGGATGGAGTGGATTTTAGAGGGCACAGTAATTCTGAATAGAAAGCCGATATTGAACTGGGTATGGGGCGCTGAGGTATTTTGGTGCTGCCAAAATATATCTGTGATAAGGAAGAGCTTTTGGATACCAAAATACCTAGATTATTGGATAGCCAATGAGTCATGTCTAGCCAGATGTGAAAGGCTTTAATAGAGGAAGCACTTAGCATTTCTTCATGTTTCTCCACACCACGTGTGAGACAGCATGGACAGCTGAACACAGCGCTAGATATAGGTATATATGCACCCCATAGTGGTCTAATTCTACTTAATTTCATCAAGTTGTGCCTTTTATTCTCATGTGAGGGGAAATATTGGAAAGGGAGGTAAAAAGTATTCATCTGTGATGTGTAGAGGGCTTCTTGGGATCTGAGTATTATTTACCTTGAGAGAAATATCTGGTACGTGCTGTACTTCCTCTGGGCAAGGCACCAGGATGAATGGAGTTGGATGCGTCTACTTGGTTTGCACCACCTTTTTTCCAGCTGTTACTTCATAAATCACTCAGTCTCTGTGCATTTGGCAGATAATTAGTGTATATGAGCTACCAGGCTTCTCTCGTTGTGCAATCTGCAGCTGTGGAGAATGCAGAGAACTGATAAAAGCTCTTTCCTCTGCCAGCCTGAAGGGTGAGGCTGTTTGGTGTGCCTTGTCACCCTGTCTTTTAATTACATTGCTGCAATCCTATGACAGCCCCCTCCCATGTTAGGGTGCTTATTCCAAGCTTGGCCTCAGTTGTTTTGTGTCAAATACTCCTTGATGAACATTTTACCTGCATTTTCTCTTCCTGTTCATTTTTTAAAAATATCTAAAGCTCATAAAGATTCATGGCATGTAACTCATCCTTGAATATGACCTTGAAATAATGAGATATTTCTGATCTACTCCATGATTACGAAGCAAAGATAGGAGCTGTCAGAAAAAACAACTGAAACAGCACCCTAGCTGACAATATGTCTATTCCTGACACTGCCACAATTTACCTTCATTTCCTCTCCTCCTCCCTCTTTGCTCAGTCATTGTAAGCAAAGCAGAATTTGATTTTTTTGGTACAGATTTACCCTATTCTCCATCTTGTAGATATTTCCACTCTCCTCTTTGTCCTGGTTCTTGGCTTTTTTCTCTTGTCTGAGCATGTCTCAGCAGTAGGATACATATTTTGATGCAAAGGGTACGCATGCCTATTTTTAATTTCACTTTTAAACCTAGACTAAACCTAGCTTTTGGTAATTGAGGGGGTTATAGCTTGTCTTAGGCCGCATGAAGCAATTTCTACAGCCTATTTCTAGCTCGGAGCTTCTTACCCCAATGAAGAGGAGGCCTCATTTATCCTGGTAACAACTCCAGGACAGCCCCACTTTGGGGCTGACTGTACTGAAACACCAGAATCAGCAGAGTTTATCAGCTCTTAGCTGTCCTGATGTAGCAACTACTGAAAGCAGCCGCTGAAATAAGGGTGGAGCAGACACCAGTGATGACAAGGGTGAACTCTCAGAGTTAATTCTTACCTCCACCTGTGAAGGATAGCCTTAGAGCGAGGGAGTTTCCATATAAGTTGCCTGGAGATCTTTTCATAACCTGGGCTCCTCAAATTCAGGCAGAATATTGCTTACTCTAAGGAATAAATATATTAAGGACAAAATTGATCATGCTTTAACCAACACGTCTTCATTTAGTTCAGGCTGAGTTTTCCTTCTTGTTTGTAAGGAAAGAGAGTAAAGAAGATCTTGTTTCATTCTGGCTCTTGCTGCTGGAGCTCCCTTGCTGGAGTCACGGGACGAGGTCTGTGCTGTCGCTGTGCACTCGGATCCAGCCTTTGGAAGACCTCGGGAACGTTACAGGCATCTGACCTCCTTTGTCAGCTGACAAATACTGATATTACACTGAATTTTCAGTTTCCTGAGGTTTAAGGTAGTTTATTTTACCAGAACATTTTGGTAATTTCAACTCCCTTGATTCCCTTGACTGTAACAAGTTTGCAGCAGGGCTGCATGTTGGGTGAAGTTTGCTGTGGCTGCAGGAGCTGATGATCTGTACTTTAGAAGAAGTCTAGTTTTTCTACTGACTCCCTAATTTTTCAGTTTCTGACCAGGCTTGGCTTAGAGGGAGGTGCTGATATGATCCAAAAGAGGCACTTCAGGGCTTGTACTGGAAAATTCTCCAGGCAGCTGGAGAGCTTAATGCAAGCTAAGAAACACCAAGTAATTTAGCTGGCAAAAGAGATAGATAGATTTGTTTTTTAATTGGGATTTTGTATCCCCTTCGTCTGACAGACCATCCCACTATCCTTCTGGAAATAATGAGGAGCCCACCTGGTTTTGGAAGTTTAGTAGGAGGGGATGTGGGAATCTCACTGGGATGGTAGGACAAAGTTGTGCATCCTTTTTCGTGTGGTGTGGTGGATGCCGGTCTCGGAGAATAGATGGACCTCTGTTTTCCTCCTCCTCTGGGGATGAATGCCTGCAGCAGAAACTCCTTCAAAGCAGGAGGACTGTGAAACAACAGTCGCTCAGCCAACCCTTAATCCCATCTGGGGCAACAGCAGCGAAAGTCACTTTCCAAAGAGGTGCGGCCGCAGCTCCGTGGGAGACTGGCAATCGCTGCTGGTGGGGCTGTGGGGCAGGGAGAAATAAGCTGATGTCTCCTGCTGTCCTATGAGCCCACTGCCACATGCTCTCTTGTTCCTGAAGAAGGTAACCAATACTCCAGAAAGGAGAGGAGTGGCTATCTTCGTCATGGTTTATCACTAAATTCTGCTGTTGTCAATACCTAGGTGCACACAGGGAGTCCAGATAAAGGAATTGTTATCTTATCTTGGCTAGGAAGATATCTGGAGCTACCAAATACAGAGAAACAGGCTCCATGCAAAAAGCAGTTTGTGGTCGGATATCAGCAACTTGCTGATACCGCTGCAGTTTGGTATTTTAGGAGTAAATAATTAAAATGACTTGGGTAGGGGCTGACTCACGCACTGTGAGAGGGCAGCACTGCTTTTGATGCGACATTGGATGTTGATCGTTTTGTGTGATTATGAGAAACTTATTACAAGTTCAGAAATACTTAATTTGAAAATTAGTCTTTTCTGCTTTAATTTTCAAATGCTCAGCTTGGCACACTGCACTTGTCCACGTCTCCGCCCCAGGGCGCAGTAATCAAACTGCGAGAATCAGCCCAATTTTGGCAAATGCATTCTGGTGCTGCACAAGCGTGACTTGTAGTTCGTATGGTTCTGCTGATTGTTACTAGACCCTGCTGTACTTCTTCTAGAATGGCTTAAATAGGTGGGGGGGGTGGCTGTGGGGGTGGGTGTTTTCTTTTTTTTTTAAAATTTTTAGCTTCCAAGTAATTAGGGAAATTAAAATCTAGAAATGGAGCATTGTCTTGGTAAGAGGTGAAGGGAGACAGACACAACGTATTGTATTCACAGTCCTCCTTGGTATGCGCTGTGTGCATGCTGGACAGGGCTAATTCTGCGTGTACGAGAAGACCAGGACAACATCTGCCCTTTGCAGTAGTGCAGCAGAAACGTCCTACCACAGAGATTAGATTTCCCTTTACATACCATTTTTATTTGTAGACAGGTTCCAAAGAGGTATCTCTGTGGAGACACATTTCTCATGTGTTACAGTTTTTGCATGGTATTGATTGATGATATCCATTTGCTGTTTTGGAAGGTTTATCTAAAACATGGGCCTCTATAAAAATGATTATTTAAAATATGTTAATGACATCTTTCACTTGATAAAAACTCTTTACCTTCAACCATAACTGTATGAATCACTGTAAGTGAAAAAAAAAAAAACTTTTTTCACTGAATCTCCATGCAAAGCAAGAATCTGAAATTGTGGCCAAATAACTGCAGTAATAAAAATTCAGAAAAAAATTTTTACTTGAACATCCTTAAGATTTCAAAACTTCATAAACACAGGGTCTCATTTTTCAGGGAATTCCATGTAGATGAAGTTGGACACCCAGATGATGGCCTGTCTCTGTAAGTGACAGGCTTGAACCCAGATGCCCTGAAGATGCGTAGGATAGGCAATGGCAGTGCTTCCCCACCAACCGCCTTGGACTATTTTGCTAGTCTTTTCTAGAAAGATCAAGAGAAAGGATGTAAATAGAGCTTTCTCTTTCTTTTGTTGAGCAAGTAGTCAGGCAGGAGCCACTGTAAGGCTCTCTGGGGGTATAAAAAGGACTGGGAATATCACACTTCAAATAAATTAGCACTACATTTAGTCACTGCTCACGTAACCTGAGTTTAGCTTTCAGCCGATGATCCTGAGAGACGTCTGTATCCCACTGACGACCCTCCGAGCTATAAACTGCTGCTACCCTATTTCAAGCTCTGCATTTTAATTCATGTGATAAAAGGAGTGCACCAAAATAACTTAGCAATAAGCCTGCTAGATGGGTAGAGTCAGCGGTGGTGATGCTGATCCCTGTGTTTCCTGTGCAAGACCACCGCTAAGGAAAAAGTCTCTGGGAAGCTTTTTTTAATAGTCTCGGGTGACGGCTGCCTGGAGGGGCTTCAGGAAGAAGCTTCTGGAGGTTCATGGTCTGAACATGTGCATGTGTAGTTGCCCTCGCTAATGGATTTGGGAGGCGATCCATGAAATTGGCCAGGAAACCTTTACGGCAAGATAAATGCTAGCTTTGATTAAATGAAATTAAGAAAATGAATTTTAAACAAGGGAGGTATGGTGCTGACCAGCTGAGCCTAAAAAATTCTCAGCGCTTAATTTAATGATGCATTTGTACTTTCAGGGTGAATGCAACTGGAACTGGTTCATCTCCCTTTCTGCTTTTGTTTCATTTATTACTGTTCGATTATTGGTTCTGTTTACTCTTAACATAGTCCTTTCATTTGCCTTTTTTTGGTGTAAAAATTTCCAGCTGCTGTGCTCAGCCTGAACTACAATTAGCATAGGGTAATAATGGAGCAATTAACTACAATTAACATGGAGTAATAATGAAGAGGAGAAAAGAGTGCCCTGCCAAGGTGTTTTATTAAGAGCCTGACACTATACTCCTGACCACGGAAAAGTTGTTGCCCATATGCTGTACATACCAAGCCGTCTGCTGGTGCTACTGGCAGCTCTCTGAAATGCGACCCTCCTCCTGCGGCTTGTTGCTATTACACCAAATGGTGCTTCCACGTTAATGTGCAGATATAATCTGATGAAAACCTCTTTCCATCGTGTATGAACGGCTTCATCTACAGGGAAAAGGATTTCAAAACTGGAGCAGAGTTTCCTAAGTGGTGTGGTCTCAAGCTGTTGAAAGTGGTGTCCCACCTCCTCTCTCAGCCGGGGGAAAAATGTTTCTGTTCACTGCTGTGTGCCAAAAATGCTTTGAAATCTCCTGCTGGAACCCACTAATTTTGAATATTAAGTAGCTAGAGTTATTTCAGCTTTTCTAGTAGAAAGGAGAAGTAAAAAAGGTTGGAAAAATCTCAAAAGGCTTTTTAGGAGAGAGGTTATTTTCAGCTGTCTCTTTCCTTCGTGGTGAATGCTTCTTGCCCAAAAACTTTAAAATTTAGTAAAGCTGAAGAACACACACACAAAAAAGTGTTGTTGCTTAAATAAGGCTGCGGGGACCCTCCCAAAGAGAAACTGTTGCTGTCTTCCTCCATCTTCTGAGCACCTCCCACCAAGCTAAATTAAGATAATTGGAATAATAAGGAAGACAAGAGCTTTGCAGGAATCCCACCATGAGAGGTCAGTGGAAATTCCCTCTTCCTGAACAAAGCTGTTTGCTTGTTCTGTTTGCTTTAAGTTAAATGTTTAAATAGCAACATTACATTGGGGTGTGTGCTCCTTGAGATATGAGACCCAGCCTTTGCATACCTATAAGAAAGTGTTTTTCCTCATACTCCTAAAAGCAGGTCAGTTGTGCTTGATGCCATTGGGAACAAGTAACCTTTTTGAGAAATTAAAAAGTAAGAGGTTATTGGAAACAGGTTCAATTAGGAGATGCCGTGGCATTTACATCATCACATTATCTAGTTAAAAAGTAGAATCTTTTGAGGATAGGATATTGGGAAGTATTTTGATTCAAGCACCAACTTACTAGGTAAATATTTTCATTTTTTCACCTCCAACATTTGGGTTGTTACTTTTATTATATTTTACAGATTACTTCATAGAAATTTTCACAGGTACTTGACATTTTTTGTCTCTTCCAATCCTCTGTTTATTACTGTAAGCGTGATTACAGCTTGGTACCTCATACTGCAGGTTAACAACTGTGATTAAGCTGTTATGACAGCTAAGCCTTTGGCTCCCATTTGAGCCTAAACCATTCAATTGTTGTGCCACTAGCCCACACAGGAATTTACTGCCTTAATTTGAAGCACATCAGTGGCTGTCCATGAGAGAATTCAGGCACATCCATGATCTGCTTGTATTGGTAATGTGAACAAGTGGCTCTGATGTGAGCCAGAACCTGAACACAACTAGCAACTATGATATGATGAACATGGCTCCTTACAAGCAGGAGACCTGCACATCTCCAAGAGTTGCCTTCAGGACCTTGTGAACAGGTCTGCAGAACAGGATCTTCAATGAAGTTTCTGTTTTTTTGGGGGTTTTTTCCTTCTTTTTTTTTTCCCCCTCCACCACCAGAGAGAGGAGAGGTCTCGGGCTGGAGCACTAATGAGGATGAACATGGCAGTCCACACATGGATCCACTTAAGGGGCTCTGAAACTTGCCCCAAAACATTTGCAACAAAATAGTCTGTCTGCCATGGTGTCAGCCTGGCCCACATACGTCCAGAGTATTTATGAACAAAGAGAAAATACGGGAAGAGCAGAGTCATGCACTGAAACATTCTGAAGAATAAAATTTTATTTTTTTCTGAAAAAACTGCATACACATGTTCAGATCTGTTCAACCTTCAAAACATGTCTTAGTTTCCAAACAAACTGTGTTCTTGTAAGCATGCAGGACCCCACTGCAGCTTGATAAAGAAGTTAAGAGGTTTTTTTTAATCCTATAACTGTGCAGACATAATTTGAAAGCTATTCACATTTGGCACCTCTCACTTCTAGAAACAGCAGCATCAGCTGTTAGATCCATGCACTGTATAGCTATAACTTATGATTTGGCATTGACATTTGATTTAGGCGTAGAGTGAAAACCAAACAAACCTTCCATTGTTCAAGAAACTCCCCACAGGCAATTAGAATAAATCTCATTTCTTCTTTATGAAGGAGATCTCTTTAAGCACTCAGACTTCCCTGCAGTTATTAAAATATTACTTCCACTCTATTTTCTGGATCATTTTCCTCTGGTTCAGATATGCACTTTGCTTGCCTTGGTGAAGGGCAGCAGAAAGAGAAGATGTTTCGGTTTTTATCGAAGGCGGCAAGAGTGCACTGAAACAGAGCCATTTCTCTTTCTTTCTATCATTTTCAGTAAACTGCAAACCATACCTATAGTATGGTTTTTTTACTATCTTAGACCATCTAAACTCAGATGCAGCAACTTAGATGCAAAAAATTGGATTCGAGTTCATACTCCTATTACTTTCTCTTCTAATTTCCTCTCCCCTCCATTAAAAACCGGAAGACAATAACCAGCCAGATATGAGTACTCAAATCACGCTGTATTACACTCATCTTCCTAATATTCTCTAACCTGGGTCAAAGAAGGCATGGTGTGTTTTGCTACTGCACTCTGTTGACAGAACTTCTTTGCATATAATGAGCATAGTACTCCTCCTCGCAGCCATCATAAACAGTCTTTGCTGCCTCACACATGCCAGTGTGATTAAATTAGGGTGCTGAAAGTGGGAGCCAGTTGAATATTAGGTAAACGTGGCATTCCAGGTGATGTGTGTCATTATCACACAGCAAAAGCTGGCCTGTGTTTCATTTAACAGGGACTGTGCAGCTAGTAGTCAGTGCATTATTCTGGTTTTCAGCTACGGTAATTAAGCAAGCTATATTTTGTAAGAGAAAATGGTATTTTCTTAACTGCAAAACCGCTTCAGAATAAATACACAAAATTGAAGAAGACATTGCATTTCACAAAGTTGCAAGAGCTGCTGATCACTACTCAGGCAAGTTCAGTTCACGATGGAAACCGTGCTTTCGGGCTGGCCTCCAAATATCTGGGAGAAGAACTCAAAAGCCAAGCGGACGTGGATGGGGACGAAGACGTAAGCCGTGTACACCACCATAGCGAAAACAGTCACGGTGATGGTGTGGAACATGGACCGCTCCCAGGGCTCCAGCACGTAGCTGCAGGTGATCAGCAGGTACTGGTAGTACAGCCAGTAGATATAGTCCTTCACACGCTTAATATCCATCTTCAGCTTTCAGCAATTTTGAGATGACCTGTAAAGATAGAGAAGTCTGGCTTACAGCTGCAGTGGAAAGACAGACCGGGAACTAAACAATGATGCGGTGACCATCATTTCAAGTTTGATACCACATGTAATTGTTACATAAAATAAAGTTCAAACGACACATTGGTGCCATCACCAGCCTCTGCTGCCCTGGAGCAGAGGAAAACCATCTTTAGCTCTAGCAGCTGCTCCTTGCAGTCATTGAAGATGTATCAGTTGGGTACTCTCAATTCCTACGTTCTGATTATGAGTGTGTTTAGCTATTCATTCTGCAGTAAGGATTAAAACCCCATTAGTGTTCAAAGGCACAGGGTTCACATGGAAGTCAGGGAGATATCCCTTTAAAAGGGAAGGCTTTGGACCAGCTTCCATAAATGTGGATGGCAGACTCATGTGCTCTGGAATAAAGATGAGATTAAAAGAACTGCTCTGTAAAAGTCCTCTGCTTACTTCTGATAATAATTTTTATTATTCTGCAATTGTTGGGAATAAAGAAAAGACAAGCTATGTAAGGGAGGGAAAAAATAAATAGCATAAGAAGTTTTTTCAGCTCAATCCAAAAAAATAAGATACATTACAGATTAAAGGAGTATTTAAGGGAAGTTACAAGTCTAGGAAAGATTTTCCTCTCAGGTAATACCTTTAAGCATTCATTGTTCCCGTCTCCACACAGAAAGAAGAATGGCTGAGCAAGTATTAATTAGGAAACGGGTTTTGCCTTCCACTGTTTTTTGTTAAAATTGCCTTTCATTATTTTAAATAATCTTTAAATTCAGGCTAAAAACATCTACTTAGAGAAAAAACAGAGACAGAATGATAACCAACTGTATGAGGCTTCATGGAGGGACTCCTTTATTTTGAGGTTGAGTTTAGGGACACACATGCCGCCTGGGTCAGCTCACTGTAAGAGGAAATACAGATGATTTTAGTCCTGCTGGAAAACCTTCCAATGTATCATTTTGTTCTACACTTCTGTTGCCTAAAATGCCAGGAACATTGATGCTTGGACATGTCATGTCCCTCCAGTCTTGTGTTCGTAGTGAGTTTGGGGCAACAGAAATTTTCTGTCCCTCAATGCAACAAATACTAGGTGGCATAGGAAAATTTGCAGTCTGTGATTAAAATAATGATGGGCCACTGGTATAGGCCAAATATATTACAATATTCAGCAATTTACTGCCTCTGGAGGCTGTATGGTATATTCTGGTGGTACGTGGGTATTTAGCGAAGGGAAGACAAATTACCAATAAAAAGGATCCCTGGTTTGTTTTGTAACAGGTTTACTTTGGTTACTGATGTGTAAAATTTTTCTCTGGCAGATGCACTGTTAAGTGCACACACCTTGACGGATCGTGTTTCTTCATCTTTCTTCTTTTAGGTCACCGGTACTGCCAGTTGTTAAGGTTCAACATTCCGGTATTAAGTTGCAAACGGAGCATCCTGCCAGACTAGCTCACACCTCGCCATCTGCAGACGCTATAAGGTAGATTTTCATCCCTTCTTCTTTGGGAAGGCAACAACTGTAGGCTCACCCTACGCGTGGCAGACTGTCTGATTGAACTGGCACTCCAACTGCCTGTCCAACGCTGTTGATAAGGGAGCTGACTGTTTTTGCTCCCCCCCCCTTCACCCATGTGCTGGCTCCTCTCCCGCTGTTTCTCCTCCCATCCCTCTGCTTCCTGTCCAGACCTCCTCGCATCTGTTCCCCAGTTGCTCCTCAACTCTCAACACCCCCATGAACGCAACCTCTTTGCTGGCAACAGGCGCAGTGAAGCTGTAAACACTGTCCATTAAAAAAGGGAAGGAGGCTTGTTTGTGTTAGCAGATTTTTATGCAGAAAAATTTCTGTACTTGCCCCATCACCCACCCAGCCTTTACTTTCCACCAGCCCCTCTTCTTCTGTGTCCTCCAACCATCAGTATCTTCCCCACTGTATCTTTTTTCCCCTCCTTCTCCCAAAGCAGTCCGTTTCCTTCACTTCCATCTTCCCCTAGACTACATCTCCTAGACCAAGACAAGAGGCCGCCTACGATGCTTTTAGGGGGCAGATCACTTCCATTTCAAGTCTAGCAGTGACTGACTTCGCTGTGAACAGCTTTACTTGCAAGGGTACAGGCTGGGGAGAAAGGCCACCACTGGTTTCTGTCCTGGTATGAATGGAAGATGATTCCTTTCAGATAAATTATTTTAAGGCAGAACTCAAAGACAGGTCTTAAAGCCTTGTAAATATTGCAAAGCTTGCAATAAAAATGGCACAGCTGGCAAACTGTGACTCACTGGAAGCCAAAAGTGTCTCTATTTATACCTTCTGCAAAAAGAGCAGCATTTTTCAATGAAGAGCTTAAGCCCTTTTTTATACAATTGTAAGGAAAATGATAAGGGCCCTCATACTATCTAGGATTATGGTATTTACACTGGGGTTATACCTGTGCTAGTTAAACTCATACCTTTCTTGGGTAAATATCTATTAAGCCTGACTGCCGCACGGAGAAACTGCAAGGCTGGAGTGCTTGCTGTGGGTGTTTAAGGCTACGAGGTTATCAGAGGGATGCTGCAGTGGTTTTGAGCGGAGAGATTCCAGGCCAATGGAATATATCTCAATACAGAGCTGGTATAAGGAAAAGCCAAAGACGGGAAGAAATTCCCCAGACTGATTTTACTGGTGTTAGACCAGTCTACCAGGCTGCAGACTCACCATTATAACTTACTAGACATTGCTGTCTTGGAGGGATGCATGAATGAAGTATGAAGTAATTAAAATAAGGAGCAGACCTTTTGATTTATACCAAAGACCTTTTTATACTTTCTCCAGCCTGGGGACTGTGTTTCCATTCAGCTCGGTCACCAAGTTGTAGCAGTCAGCCTGTGTTTCTTCAGTTCTTCCCGTTCACAGCGCAGGGGGATAACCTCATCCCCAGGCACTCAGACACACCTGTAATGGGACTCCCTGGACTATCAGCAAGAATGCAAGCGGCCTCCAAATGAATGACAGAGGTTGAGATAAGTAAAAGACAAACACTCAAATTACAGTCTCCCTCCTCACCGCTAACACACTTCCACTGCATTTAATCTACCCGGAGACCTTCTCCGTTAGAAGGACTGTCTTGGAAATGCAGCAAACACAAGGGGCGTCTTCGGATAATGCAATTCTAGATGCATAATTTATAAAAGGAAAACTTAGGAGAGAAGTAAAAAAACCATCTTAAACCAGCTGCTCAGTCAATGAGATACAAGAATCCACTGTGTTACTGTGACATAGATACCTTTTCTGAAGGTACCCCATTGGCATTAATTCAAGGCCAGTTTTAAGCATAAGCAATAGCCCAAAGCTCCACACCTCCGGAGGTGTCACGCAGCCTTACCACCCAGGCCAATTACTTCGTAGCAATAATCAAAGGGAATGGCAGATCACTAGACAAACAGAAACTCTTGAGGCTAAAAATTCTGTATTTTAAACAGGACTTGTCCTAGAGAGGCTTCCACTTACATTTTTAAGCATTACTGGGTTTTATTACATTAATGCTGCAATCAGCTGGCGCTCTGAGTTGAAAGGGTCCTGCATTATTAGCTCATCAGTTCCCAATATTCCAGAACAGGAGATAAAATGCTGTTACGCAATTTTAACTTAGTGCTCATTTGTCTACAAATTTGAATTTAAGTATTCAGTTGTGTTGTGGGAATGCCTTCCTGTTTAGAGGCCATAGGACTGTTACAACCAGCTATGAGTAAAATGAATAGAATTCAGCTTCTAAAGCCATTAAGCAATATTCAAATTATTTTCAGCAATTTCACCTCCAAGCAAAAAAAGCAAGAAGAGAAACCTGTAAAGCAGCTTTTATTGTTTTAAGTGGCAACCTGATTTTCTTGCTTGTTGACACGTCTCTGATTAGGGCAGCCGAAAAGATAAATCATCATAAAAAAAAATCCCAGGTTTCATTTAAGAGCATGCCTAATCTAAAAAAAAAAAAAAAATTATTAATAACCTTAGTTCCCAGTATTAGAGCTACTGTTTGATGTCGTAGTCTGAAGATGCGAGTGTTAGGTACTTTACTATATTATTTCTACTTTGAGTGATGGGGTTTTGGGGACTTTGTTCACACTAGCAGTCTGCAACTCTGACTGGTGTCTGCACAGCACATGGCAAAATGCACCTGCTGGGAAATTCCTGTGGAAACAAACATTCTTGCAGGGGAACTGGGATAGACTGGTTTCCAAAGAATGCTTGAAAAACACCTTACACCCTCAGTAGGAGAGTCTGGTTGACTTACTTACACATATAGAGAAAAAGGGTTTGCAACATATAGTCAGGTCTAAACTGGGGAAAAACAAAACCTGGAGCTGAAGATAGCTCCGTAATTATTAAACAGGTGGTCTCTCATGATTTGAATGTAAAGTAGGGACAAGTGTTATAAACAAAGTAGGAAGGAAAAACAAGCAAACAATAAATCCATCCCCCAAATGCAAACATTTAATTGGCTAAAAATTGACCATTTACTAGATTATTGCTGTGATAGCACAGAAGCAAGACTTGGTTGGTCTTGCAGAATCCTAAGGGATTACACTTGTGCTGAAGCTTAAATAAAATACTGCCATGGGCCCTGAGGCTTGTATTTGGTCTCGTATGCAGGACACCTACAACATGTAGGCTCCAAATAGCAGGCGTGACAAGGCAAAATGCAATAATTATTTTAAAGTTGTCTTTAATACGTAAATAATTTCAGCTATTAGAAGAGGAATGGGTAGTCATCCCCCTTGGGTATTGAAATATATGTCCTTTCTGCAAGTTATCTATCTGTAACTGTTCTTACTTATTTCTAATTTTATTGTGTTAGATGGGTTTGTTCTACTCAGACAGAATATCCTGACTTATCCAAGGCACCAATCTTGTCCCTCTTAATGTAACGTAAAATCAATGGGTTAATCCCAGAGTTATGTAGACTGATGTGTCTAAAAATGCAAATAGAACAAAGGGATTCACATTCCCAGTCCATCATGTACTTCCTTTAATATGTTTTATTCAGTGAGCACCAAGCATAGCGCATAAGGAATGAAATACAGGTCCTGTGGACCAGTAATCGGGAAGAAATTTAGATGAGGCAGCAGTTAAAATTGTGCAGAGAATCCAAATGCCAGCATTTCCCGGGAACACCGTCTCAGTCTGTTCCTCTATTGCATCTGTGCTGCTCACATTCCCCATAGGCAGCGTGGCCCGTGGCCATATAGCATCAGCTCAGCCTAGGAAGCTGCCTATTGCCTGCTGCCAAGCAGAACCCTCAGGTTACTGTAGTGCTTACACATGGATATTTAAATGTACCCTAAAGTTCACAGGGAGGCAATGCCAGAAAAAGAATGTGAATGAGAACAGCAGCAATAACCCCAGCATAGCTGCCACTATGGCCAAGTATGCACCATTAAAAACATCTTTACATATAGATTTTAATAAATAACCCCCCACCTCTAATTCTGGAGTAAAAATGCACAGTAGCAGTGAGGCCATCTCTGGTTTCTCTTCCTGAGCATTCATCTTCCTTAATCAGCAGCTCATCGCACATTTGGCCATACATTACTGCCAGCTACTGTGCTACAGGAATTGTGAACTCTTATTACGTACGTGTTCTTGCCACCATTCATGCAACACCAGAATGAAGTTCAGAGCTGATGAAATTTTCTTGCTGTACATGACTCATTTTGCATGTGGGTGAACATGGTTCGACTGTGCCTGTGGGGTTTTTTTTGAAAAAAATCTTCCAGGAGCGGAAAAGGTAAGGCAGAAAAGGCAATGGCATTTTCAGCCACATTTCTGTTTTACCTTGCTCAGAAGAATGAACTCCAGCAGTTTTCTAATCTGTCAGGACTAACCCTCCTTCCTGCTGACCTTAGTGGTAGCATATAGGTGCTATTTTGTTTATTTTAAATGGAAAAAGTTACATAAGGCATACAAGACCCAGGAGTCTAGCAAACACCTTTTGCTGTTGACAAAGAGACTTCCTTCTAGCTTCAAGCACGGCAGCAAAACACTCACTGGCACTACAGGAGTGGCAATGCCACACCCGCACCAAATCTGACCCAGACTTCCTCATCCCCAGCTCTGAACACAAACCCAGTCCTCATGTGCGTGCTGCTTCAACAGCTCTTCAGCATTGCGTGGTCCCAAGCATTGCTTCCGCGCTATAGTTTAGCTGCATCTGCAGCTGGAGCAAATGGATTCTTGTCAGACTCTCTCTCCACCTGGATCGCACAGATTTCTGAAATACTATTTGCCCCTTCAGTCAAGTTACACAGATTGAGTGTGTGATGGCCTACCACAATGCCAGAAGTAATTTTAAATGTGATATATAAACTGTTGACCCTAAAGAAAGGAGAGGATGATCTGCAGCACCCATCGGGATTTCATTTGGAGAGAGGCTCCCAACCATTCAAGTAACAGCACAGCAGTTGAAAGCAGTTAATGTTTTAGACTGATTTCATGCCTTAACTACTCCCTGAAAACTGTAGACTGCTCTTAGCAGAAAAAAACCCCAACCAAACCATTAAAAAAAAATCAACTTTGAAGCCTGGCTGATTTATTGGTGCACTTTCCTTTCTCTACTCAGCCACAGAGGAAGGAGAAGATGCAGTTTCTCTAGAATAAAAACATTCTTGGAGCAGCTCTGTCCCATTTTCTTCCAGGCCAAATTAATTTTTCAAAGAATTTCCTGTTCTTCCCTCCTCTGAAGTTTCCTCAGTCATTTTCTTATGTAACTAGCTGCTTCTTACAATTTATGTACAAACCCCTTCCTTTCCAGCTTTCTGTGGGCTGAGCACGTTCTGGGCTCCAAATCCCCCCACCCTGTGACAGGACTTGCATGTTGGAGCAGAACTGGCCTTCCGTGATGAGCTCTGCCAGAGAAGAGAGGTAAATTGGCAAGTTGAAATCTCAGGGCAAGCCTTCCCTGTATTTTCAGTTTAAGCATAGTTTATTACACGGTTTTGAACAGAGCTGATTCCCAAGCAAGACCTCAAATTTGTGACTAGAGACAAACACCAGGTTTAAATTGCAAATACTTAAAAATTGAGGGTTCCTGAAGAACGGTTCCAGCAGGTATTTTAGAGGGGCTTTGGCTTTGCTCTTGGTGACAAGCCTCAGTTCCTGCAAGACTTTTCAGATTTGGGAAATCAGCTAGATCCTTTAAGGGGACTTTAAAGTTCAGAAGGTTGTGTAAACACATCACTCTATAAACAAAATAGCTAAAATTTTTGGGCTGTACAAAAAGATTTACTTTCAAATGTAGTTCTTATTTTACTCAGACTTTTTTTGGTTTGCTCTGAGTCATTTCTGAAGCAGTTGAAAATAATAGCTGCTCTTGGGTTACATGTAATATGAGAAGGTGAATACTGTCATAGTTATGACAGGTATTAGTGGAAAATAGGTACCGAACTCTTGTGCAAGTGCATCTCCTTTGAGATCTAATGAAAGGAAGTAGTGTTGCACCATGCCAGTTATCGGTCTAAAAGGGGAAAAGAAAAATAAAGTGAGATACTTACAACAGAGGAGAAGTAAAAAGGGAGATTAACATTTTTCACAGAAACTGATTTAACCCCACAGATGTAGTAAGGAACAACTTCCTTCGCAGGCCACTTCATCCCTATGAGCAAACAGTTTTGAAAACTATTGATATAGCAGAATACCCTTCAAACGTGGGGGAGAGCAAAGCCATCCCTAATTTTTGGAGGGGAGGAAACAAGAAATACTCCTGTCAGGTAGCAGAGCAAGACGCTCTTCAGAGTTGCAACAGGCTGCTGTGCCAACTTCCCCTGAACAGCAGTAGGGTCTGATTTACAACGTGCTTTACTAGAGCAGATACAGCACGGGTGAAGAGAAAGGATTGACCCGCTGACATCTTACTTCAGGTGCTTTGCGCAGGCACACGAGGCAGCGGGAGCAGAGAAGCGAGCACCTACTCAGCGGGGCAGGGCAGGTTCCCTTCTGCAGGGACGCAGCCGAGCATCATGTCACAGCCCAGCCGCGTGGCCGCCTCTCCTCCCAGGGCACTGGTTTGGGGAATATTCACTTGACTCTACACCAGGAACGTGGCCAGGCTTGAGGTATGCAACTACTGCACAAATTAAAAGCTCGGTAAAAACTGGATTGGCAGAACATAGTGCAGAGCAATGGATGCTTTTTCCTATCAGCCAGCTGGAGCACCTGAGTCTTGGTGCTGTTCACTGCATCACATGTCCTGGACGTTTTTTGGGCAGAGGGGTGATGGAGCAAGTATTGCTGTGGTCCTGAGCTGCTCTCCAGGCACCCTTTTACCACATCTCCCATTGCTTCTGGATGAACGACATATGCGCTCTATGCAGAGCTTCCCTGCATTTCTCTGCCAAAAGCGCACCATCTAGAAATCACTCCAAGGACTCGCAGAACTGCTCAAGACATAGTTATTTGTGCCATACTCATGATATTCACGAGCAAGAGATAAACAAGCATCCCAATTCCTAAAGCATTTTAAAATACACAGTCTAAAGTACCACACATGCTGATTAAGTGAAGTAGTAGCATTTATCACAGGGATTCTCCTCTCTACTATCCCCAACTCCGCTTATACAACAGGGAAGTACTCTTCACCTACTTCACACTGAAGGATTACTAGAAGCGAGCAGCAACTCCAAGAAAACCAAAGAGCAGAAGTCTACAAACAATGAGTATTGCCACCACAATGGTACAAGTAGCACCTTCACCTTCCCTCCTCCACACCCCCACCACCTATTTCAACCTTTTTACTTCTGAGTGTTTGACTTGTTTTCAGTGAATCCCAGCTAAGGCAAACCATCTTCCTGACAGCTGCACCAGCAACAAACCCTGGAAATCTCCAACTGCAGGAGTACAGCAACAAGTCCAGAGAGACCTTGCTGGAGGCTGTACGTCCTTCTGTCATGCCACCAGCTCCCTTCAGGACGGCACGCAGAGCAAATCCTGGAGGCTTCACCGCTGCCGCTCCTGCCCTCAGGCCTTCGCTCCAGCGCTCCTTCCCGAGCTGCTGGTGAACGGCCGATGGCAGCGCAGGGTACGCGCCTCGGTCAAGGTCACCGGCCCCTGGATTTGGGGAAGCCTCCGCCGCGATGCCCTTGGGCGAGCGGAGCCGGGGCTGGCCGCGGGCACCGGGCCGTGCGGGACGCCCCGCCGCAGCCCCCCGGCACGGCAAAGCCGGAGCCCCGCACTCCCCGGCACCGCGCCGCCCTCACCTCCGCTCCGCGGGACACCGCGCANAGCGGAGCCGGGCTGAGGGAAACCCGTGGGATTTAGCGGGCTGTCACCTCCGGGGCGCCGAGCCGCGATGTTTAATGTTTTCCTGCGATCCTGCGTCTATAGGCGGCATCTGTTTAATGCACTTGCGTAATGCACTTCTGCCCGCTGCCGGGAGCTCCGGTGGACCGGGCACCGGCTGTAGCAACCCTCCCCTGGACGTCTGGCACCAAACCGGCTTGTAGTTACTCTTACTGCTTTATACCATACGCATACCTTGTAATATATGAGCTTGTAATATAGATTATAACATAGCTGGGGGAGGCTGGCTGTGCGGAGGGTGCGCGGGGGTGCTGGCAGGTGCCTGGGAGCTCCCCAGCTCGAAGGGGCTGAGAGGGAAAGACCTGAGCGTTGGAATGTGCTACAGCATGGCTGTGAGAAACCAGTGTTACTGGTGTGTAGAGAGGGAAATGGTGATAATGTATCAGATGAGGTGTTTCCAGAAAAGGGAGGTATGGATGGACAAGTACTTACAAGACTTTGTCTGAAATCCCGTGAAATACTACATGACGCTGCTAACCATGAGGCTTAGGTTTCCTTAGTTTATTCTTCCCCCAATATAAAAAAGCATGATTTAGTGTCCTGCTCGCTATCAAAGAGCTACTTAAGGACTTAACTTTGCAGCATAAGTGAGAGATAAAAGTAACAGAAACTGTTTGTTCAGTTTTCCCCTCTGGCAGTAGGATACCAGGTACAATCTCATTCACTAAGCAAAGCAATCGCAGAGACCTGATCTTGATAAGCTGATCCTAATTCTCAGCCTTCAGAACTGTTACTACATGACACTAATTAAGTGATAAACGAGTGGCATTAAGAAAGGGTGGGTTTTGTCTTGTGTTCTTTCATTTAAGATTACGGTTTTTGCTCGTGGGCTATGGCTTCAGTTTTGGGGCCAGCGGGGTAGCGCCGCTTGAGATGAGGGATCGCTGGATCGCTCCTGGTGACCTCTCCAAAATAAGTTTTGCCAGTGTAGTGTCTGCACCCAAAACCTCGCACTGGTACTGTAGCAAAATGAACAGCTCGTGCAGAATGAGCGAATCCCTTGCCAGGGACATGGGCACGAGCCAGCATCCCGTTTAAATGGACCCATCAAATGAATCTTGTCGAGTGTGCTGGCTCTGAGCGCAGCGTGACAGGCTCAGTGAAACATCCGCACTTTTCACCGGAGCAGGGGGGCTCCGGGCACTGCCGTGTGGGCTCGTGCGTGCTGTTTGGATGTGCTGCCAGCCTACATCCGAATTTCTGTAGCGCTGGGAACAGCTGATTGTCCTGCTCTGCCCTGAGCTGTTGAAGGAGCATCGCAGCAGCTGCTGTACAAAGCCTTCCTGTAAAAACTGCCTAAGCCAGGCACACCTGAGCATTGGGACATGCCGCGACTTATACGTGTAGCGAGAGCTACAGAGAAGCTCCCGTTGCCTTTGAGGGCAAAAATCCTTAGCTTCAGCCTCCTGGGTTTGAAAATGAGGGTGTTGCAGGTGGTCCAGGGCTGTCGCTGGTGCCAGGTTCTTGCCCTGTTTGGCAGCAGGCAGCTCCCACAGCCGAAGGTTGGCTGAAGTTGCCCGTGTGCCATTAGGAGGGACCATCCCAAGGAGCTTGGGAGCCCATGGATGTAGTGTGGTCTGCGCATCCTCAGCCATGGCACTGAGCCACCCGGGGCCCTGCCCCTCTCCCTGCCTGCCCCTTTGGGGGCACGTCCTCTTCCATGGCAGAGGGATGAGCTGGGCTGAGGGAGTAATCCACTGAAAAATAAGTTTAATTTTGCTGGTGACTGTCTGTGCCACAGAGGCGAGAGCAAACGGCCAGGGGCAGCGTGGGGAAGTGGGTGATGAAGCAGCACTCTGAGGGTTTGACCACAGCCTGTTTGGCTGTAGGCACTGAGGTCTTTTTGGCTTGTGGCTGTGCTCACACCGCAGAAGAAGCCACACACAGAGACACCCCAAAGGCAGTGGGTACCGCAGTGAACCTGGGGGCTGGAGCCAGCCACGGCGTTATTTTCACATTTACGAGTAGAGCTGCTTTTTTAGAATCATAGAATCATAGAATCATTAAGGTTGGAAAAGGCCTCTAAGATCANAAAAAGAGCTTGTGCTGGTAAATCACCTACTTTTCCGTGCAACAAGCCGCCTCTCTTAAAGATGCGCCTTTGCGGGTGAGGTGAAGTTTGCGTGTTCTCTGCAGCGGTGCAGTGGTTTGTTCAGCTCATTGCTTCGCCCTGCCAGAGGTGACTGTCACCACAGCTCCGCCTGCAGAGCTGGTCGTGGCCGTGCTCCCCAGTCTGTCTCTGCCTGAAGCTGCTGGGTCAGCGGGGACCTGCCTGCAGAGAGAGGTGGCTCGTCCCGAGCGTGTGGCTAGGGGAGCCGGGGCCACCTCCAGCACAGTGGGGCCACTGTATCGCTCTTCTGGCACCGGCTGATGTCCTGTGAACCACGGAAGGCCATAAAGGCACGCAAACTGTTTCAAGGGCCAGATATAACTGCTGTTAGTAAAGTTGTTCTTTTGAACACATTCTAATGATGCTTTGAAAATGTTCTTTCCTCAGTTAATATCTTTAAAAGGCACTTACACAAACAAAGCTGCACAGGCGGCAAAGGGGCAATCAGGATGTGACGCTTTCGTTCCCAGCTCGTCCAGCGAGAACAGTGCCTCTTTCTTCTGCTGCTATTTTTATGGATGTTGACTGCAGAACTGATGCTTGCTTAATCTTTGCTCTTAAAAAATACCTGTGCAGAGGCTTTGTTTTAAACTTACAAGTAGTTGTACCCCTTTCTAGCTCGAAGCAGCGTTCCTGTTGGTCCCAGAGTACTACGGGAGCCACCATTGTGTCTGTGCACGCAGCTTAGCTTGGTAAAATACCTGGTGCCCGAGTGGACAGTGCTTGAAATGGCAAGTTTTTGCCAGTGATGTAGGGGTGGGTATCACTTACACCAATCCTGTAAAAATACTTGCAAAAGCACTCTCAGTTATCAGAGCACTTGCTCCACACAACGGCTTTAGCTGTTGTAGGGTATTTTTCAAAGAGGAGTTTACGAATAACTTTCCCACAGTCTCATTATCACCCCGATCATCTGTTACTGTCTTGCTTCACTCGGTCCCGCTGATGGTTGCCAATTTATATAAAATGAAGATTTAGTGTGTATATGAATGCTTCGCATTTTCTTTTGACACACACTATATTATCAAATGGAGAAGGATTTGCCTTACAATGAATTACAGATTTGCTGATAACCAGGTGTTGTTAAGACAAGACAGGGGTGCAGGGGCCCTGCCAAGCGCTTGATGGTGTTTCAAGGGCTGGTGTTTCCAGAGGGAGGAACCTCACTGAGGAGGATGGTCAGAACTGCCTCCTGATTGAATTCAGGATTAACAACTCTTGCGTGAGAAGTAGGACAGGATTTAATCTAAAGGAAGCTGTGGTTTGATTTATCGTGCCTTGCTGCTGAGAGGGGGAAGGCTCTTTCCCTTCACCCATTGTTTCTCCCTGAGCTCCCTGGTCCTGTCGGTCTCCTCCACTTACTGACCCAGGAGAAGCCTGCTGACTTGCACCTTGGAAGAAATGAAAAGCAAAGCAATGAAACAGGAACAAAAAGAAAGTGAGCAAAAAAAGGAAACGGAAAGTTAACTTTTCTACTAGACCAGCTGGAGCAGCCAGGGTTTGAAAGGGAGAGACTTCATGTGGTCAAATAAATACATTTTAAAAAGCATCTAAACCCCTTGCCAGCAGCATGCAGTGAGCCGGGAGGCAGGTGCCGATGCGCCGGGTTTGGGTGCTCCCTCTCCCATGTGTTTGCCCCTCTCTGCAGGAGCCGTGTTGGGAAGTGGGTGGGTTTGCTTGGCCGGGCTGAGACGTGCATCCCCCCCGTCCCTTGTCCCTTGCATTTACCAGCACAGTCCCCGCTGCGGGATGGCCCTAGGGCTGTGAAGCCCCTGAGCAAAGGAGCCCAAAACCCTCCCAATGCCTTAAAAACAGGCCTATACAATAAAAGATGAGTAACACCGATAAGCTAGGCCTAGCCGTCTCCTTCCTTGGGGTTGCCATCCTCTCGCTCCAAACCTGCTTGAACCTCAGGCTTCTCTAAGAGTCTTGTCCTTGTCATGGTAAAAATCATACCAGAGTTGTTACTTGTATAAAGTATATAAAAATAAGGCAGTTTGTTTCCTTGTCTCCCCGGGGGTTGGTGCTCTGGAAGATCTGCTCCTTTCCTTGTTTTACCTCTGGGGATTTGTGTTAATTATTACTGGGGATTTGAGCATTGGCTTTCGCTCCTGCAGGAAACATCCAGATTACCCCCTTGAGACAGGAATAAAATCACTTACCTGCTGTAAAGGCTAACACAACATTTATAAAGTCACAACTACAGTCTTTGAATATTTCATGAGTCTTCAGGCTCTGTCACACCCTGCTGCAGAAATACTTGCCAACAGGCAAGTTGTTTTTCCAGCTCGGGGCAGCGGGTGGCTGGATTGCACACCAGGGCCGGCTTCGCTGTCCAGGTGCATTTCCATCCCATTTCCTTCTGCTAGCTCCCGCAGCTTGCCTTGGCCTACATGACTTGGATTCAACACATGGATGTTGAATTTGAGCAGGAGCTTAGGTATCTTCCGTAGCAGTTGCTTTCTTGCCGGGGAGCACCGTTCTGCGCGTTACTGCTGCATTGCTGCTGCCTGCGGGCTGGCTCCTGCCGGCGAGCACAGAGGCTTCTGCACTGCCCCTGCCCCTCGTCCTCTGCTGGTTATTTCACTCAGACGTGCTGGCTTCATCCATCCTGGAAGGTAAACCACTGGGCTGTGAGGCTGCTCGTTAGGGATTAAGGCAACTCTTTGAGGGTAGAAAGGGATGAATGTTCTAAAAATAAAGACTGTTAGCTGTCTGTGTTTGTGTCATAGTCAATGTGTGCGTTGGGTATTTGAATGTCAAATATTTACTAAGTCACGTCAAAGTGCCACAATGATGCTTTTATTAATTCCACTACGTAGTCTGCACCTGTCTTCTGCAGATGGTAGATCTTCTATCTTGCAGGCAAGGTCTGAAATTTCACTTTCTTTCATGCAGTCTTATTTTGGATAAGTATATTTTAACTTTAAGTGCAGGAGCAAAATAACCGCAGGGTCCTCTGAAGACCTGGTTACCTGAGCAGATTTAAGGATGTTCCTGCAAACAAAACAACAGGCCCGATCTCTTTTCTTTTTGCAATAGTGAGATATCTGGATATATTTTTTCAGCTCTTGTCTAGCTAGTCAGACGGTCTTGAATAATGGAAAGGAAACTTCCAGAGTACGCATAAGGCTTGGTTTGTCTGTGTTTGCAGAATATTCCTGTAAAACATCCCTGGGCTGGGATGCTGGGCAGAGGTGATGCTCTGGCTAAATCTTTGATTATCGTTCCAGTTTGGTGTTACTCTTGTGGTCCTGTTGGAAGTCACAGACCGGTCTCCTGACAAAACTGTATTTAAAGTCAACCTGACAAATTAGAGAACAACCTTTTATCTAATTATAGGGCAGATTAAATAAGGCAATCACCTCTGTGGGATGTGTGTGACAAGTATTTATGGGTGATTATCTCTCTACTGGCTTTAGCTCAACACCCCATATACCTATGGGGTATACCTTCTATTTTGGGAATTAGTATTAGTACAGAGGTGCCTGTAAGGCAGGGAAGGCTGTGTCGACCCTGGCTGGTCGGGCAGTGGTGGCAGCAGTAGTCGGGTCTGATCCTGCCTCGTGGTGCAATATCTCTTGGAATTTTGTGCAAGGTAAGATCCATGGTCTGGTGTGGGAAATTATGTTACAAGGGAAACTGCTTACACGTAGCATACAGCGAATTCATGATTATTTATAAGCAGCCTATCACTTGTCCTCATAAATATCAATATCAATATTAACTGGTATTTTGAGTAAATTCCAGTTGGTGTATCTCTGCCTGTACCCGAGCTAGAGGAGGGGCTGGGTGGCATTCTGAGAGCTGGTACAACAAGTAATTAGAAGATAAAGGATTAATGAACTTTGAGTACAAGGGCTGGGCGGGATCTATAATCCTGCATGAGTCAGATCTTCACATCACTCTCTGCTCTTGATGTGACAATATTAAATTGCTACAGCCAGTTTAATGGTCTGTATGAGTGTGTGTGTGATCTCTTGTTGTAATTGTAATCTTGTTATTGACCTATAGAAGATCTGAACATGTCCATACCCACATCCTCGCTCAGACATCAGGTGTGAATATGTGTGCTTATGGATTAAAAATACTTCTAAGTGCTACCGGAAATTTTATTGTTTCATTGGCATACCTACTTGCCACAAAGCTTGTTCATTTGAATAATCATAAAGACAAACAGGCAGAGGAGTGAATGCAAATCAAATCAGTATTGGTTTTGGATGAATATTCACAAGTAGGTCTAGTTACTGCAGAATTCTTTCTTTCTTCTTAGCAGAGTGGCTCATCTACGAGATCTTGATTTCTGATAGGCAAAGCTGCTCTAAGTGTCAACCAGGGATGTTCATACCTCCAAGACACAAGCCATTCGTCTTCCCACATCTGCTGGACGACTTGCACTATTACCTAACGTCATCCAGTGGGTAGGCAGCAACCTACGACTATGGCAGTGAATGTGTGGTTTGCTCCTAGAACTGCTTCTTAAGTGTTTTAGAGAAAAATGAAGTTGCCTTGGGAGTTTAAGACAGCTGTGTTTTGTGGTGGTCTGGAAGGAATCACCCATTGAACTGCAGTGCCAGCCAGTTTTGCAGCTCCTCTGGGTTGCACCCAGTTGCTGGAGAAGGCTTTCACCTTCATTTTAAAAACACGCAATTCCATCCACTATCTGTTTCATCTCCTCATGCTCTTTCGCAATGCTGTATGAGTACAGCCAGCCTTGTGATTAATCCTACTCGTTTGCCATGGGAAATTTTCTTAAAATGAGCAATTCTCTGTTCTTAACAAGAGTTTGGTTTTTTGTTTGTTTTTCCCTGTATACCTTGACCATACAGATTCAGCCTTTATTACTGCTCTCAATGGAAACAAGCTTGAAAAGTGTAGGTCTCTCAGATACCTGATTTTTCATGTTTTATCTATTAAGCACGTATACTCAGTGTTCAAAAATTCCATTTTTATCTAGCAGCTGTTGGTAAGTTTTTCTGCGAAAATGTTTGTTGTCTCCTGTTGTGCTTGTCCTGGATGGAGCAGGATGCTCAGGATGCAGAGCATGATGTCTGTGGGGGTGATTAAGGCTTAGGGCTGGGATGTTTGTGCTTCATCTTTGGATGGTGTGGGTTGTAAAACCATCCTGGGCAGGGCTGTTGGGAGCACTTGGGGTGCCCTCTTGTGATAAGCCTCTGGCTGAAGCAGCAGTTCCCCACATTTTCTGAAACCTCTTGTGTTATCATTCTCCATCCCACCTTCTGCCCCGTCATCCCTGTTTCTTCACGGCTGCACCTGCCAATGTGGAAACCCTCTTCTTTGTCTTTCAGCTCTGCTTGTAAAAATATGCTACTTTTCACCATGAGGTCTGGCATATGGCAAAGCTTGTCACTACTTTTGGAGTCCAAACTAGGCTCTATTGCCTCCTTACAAACAGCAGCTACTGCCATAGAAATCCTTCCCAGTGAGGCTCTTTCTCCCTTTTCAAGGCCTGTTATGAGAGATGGAAGGGAAGTTAGAATCATAGAATCATAGAATCATTAAGGTTGGAAAAGACCTCTAAGGTCATCGAGTCCAACCGTCAACCCAACCCCCCCATGCCCACTAAACCATGTCCCCAAGCGCCGCATCTACACGGCTTTTAAATATCTCCAGGGATGGTGTTACTCTGTTACTCTGCTCCTGCCCTAATCACAAGATCTAAAAAATACAATGTATTTTATAATTTACTTATGATTATTATACATTCCCCTATATTATTCATTTGGAGATACTTTTGGCTGCCTGTGCTGCTGCTGGGTGAGGTGCAGAGGAGGTGAAGAAGTTTGCATGGTGGCTCCTCTCAGGGGATCTTCAGGGGAAATTAGGATAAATGTGTGTGGGAGACAGATGGATGGTGCTTTGGTGGGTGGGAGTGTCACCCTGCAGAGCATGAGATACTCCTGCTTATGAAAGTCCCGTAACAGAGCGGTGGCAGAGCCAGGAGATGCTCTTCCAGCCCCACGCTGGCAACTGCAGCCACCGCACAGGAGACCACGGGTGGTTACGCTTTTTGGGAGATGCAAACCCGACGTGCGTCTCGCTGCGTCTCTGAGTGTGCTGTGGTGTGAAATGAGCCCCAAACCACAGTGTTCTTCTCTTGCCTCTTGTTAGATGGGGAGTTGTGTTTCTAGGCTAGTTAATTTTCACCTTGCATGGTGTCCGTTCCAAAGAAATCAGTGGGAATCTTTCCTCTGACTTTGGTGTTGATCCAAAATCCCTTGCATCTAGTTTGTATGTCAGAAAAAAAAAAATTCTCTCCCTCCCCATTGCCTTTTAATTTTGTAAATACTATAAACTCCCAACTTTTAAGTCCAGCACACACAGACAATTTTGTTCCCAGATTTTAAGGTTGCAGCATGCGACTCTTCAAAACACTGTGACTTTAAGTTCTGTAACCTTGCTTTATTACAAGACATATATTTGCCAGAGCAAAGAAGAATTTGGGTTAAAGGAAAGTAGATATTTCCATTTCCTTATTTCCAAGGAGTGTTGCAACACCTCCCGATGTAAAATAACCTGCAAAGGAGTCTGCGTCACTCCGTGTCGACATTGTGCCACAGAGGAGCAGGACAAGATTCTCTGCTGAATAAAATTTGCTGTTGTGGAGATCTATAAGCCCTTTGTCTCATAAGATGCTAATTAACTTGAGTAGTTTCAGGCTGACTGGATTTCACAGTATTAAAATAGATAATGATTGCAGTGTTTATTATGGAATAATAAGCGTAGGACAAAAGCTTTTGCTAATACAAAGCACTTTGCCTTGGACAGGCTGTGTCCGACAGTGAGACATTGCCATCTCTTGGGCAGGTGCAGCCTGAACATAGACTTTGTTTAAAACCTACGGTAATTAAAAGCCCAGCAGTGTAGCTGAGGAGTAGGAAAGGGCTGAGTCTATCACCGAGTCCAGTATCCTGGTATTTTAGTTGATGCTATTCATAGGTATACATCTTAATACTGGCAAGGGATGCTTTAACTGGCATCCAGTTAAAGTTGGATGTTCATATAAAATCACTCTGACAGTTCATCTCCTTGCCATGGTATTATCCAAAATACAATTTTATAGTCCACAGTGTGAGTAGTTTTAAAAGGTAAATTACAGCTCATGATCCGATTCAGAAATCAGAAACACGGCTTGTTATCTCTTTGTGTAAAAATGGTTGTAGTTACCAAGTTGATGTCCCTTCAACATTACAAGCTGTGAGTCATTTCTTCTCAAATTATGAGACTGGAAAAGTTTAAATATAATTATATTTGGGATTATTGTCATTTACCTCCTAGAGTCTGAGCCTTTGTAACACAAGGCTCAGAACTGACTTTTTAAAATGAAATCTGCAATTTTCTGTAATCACAGGGTTTTAAGAGATTAAGCTTTAAAAGTACTAAATATCCTAAGTCTCACAACAAAACTGTGAGGGTTGGCAGTATTGGTGCCTGACTTGCTTCTTGATACTACATCTCCTTTTTTAAAAAGAAGGTGCGTAGGCATAAGCTCCTGATTTTAATTAAATTCTGTCTTTCAGAAGGGAAAGTGGCAGGTGTATGGAGCTAGAGAGACCCTCTGTGAAATAATTAGATGAAAACTGATAATATTTGGCTTAATCCACAGTGCTGGCATGAAGGTTCTTAGAAAACAACACCTGCCCTTTACTGATTAATAGGCGGCTGCTGTGTTAGTGATCCCGGCACACACCTTTGGTAAATGTTGCCTGTTCCAACAGTAAAAAACATTTCCTGAAATTTGGCAGCTGACCAAGTCAATTTTATTTGTCTGTGGAACTTTATGGGAACTTTGCATATATGAGAGTAATTGCACCTGATCCAAGTACAACAGCAGCTGTATGGCCAAATCTTTCCTGATTTGTAAAAAAAAAAAAAATTAAAAAGTTTGAATATTAGAATATGGATTTTTAAACAATGGTGGTTCACAATTTTTGACCAAGTTTTCAACTTTAGGTATTTGGCTTCTATGGGCCTGTAGGGTCCGTGCAAAGAAAAAGTGACAAACTGCCTATTTCCTGAAAGAGCCCCAAATACTAATGCCTACGTCGCCTTGGTAGAGCTGCCAAGTTTGCCGTTGGAGCGAGGGTTATACAGGGGTGTGCGTGGGAAGGAGAAGGCGCTGGCATGATGGGATGTACCCCTGAAAACTTTGGGGAAGGCAGATATGTGGGATCAGTGAGACAACAGCAAATGAGGCAGTATAACCAAGAGTACAAAAAATTAGAGATGATATTAAACTTTATGGTGCACTTTTTATTCTTTGAGTTCAACAATATGCAATAGGAAAATTTCCTAGAAATACTCCCATTTATACATATATGCATGTGTGTGTATATATATGTATATATATAAAACCCACACACACTACAAGTGTTTAGATATAGAAACTCCTCTGCTCAGAGTGGTCCAAGCAGCCTGTTGACTCCTCCAGCGCATCTTTCTCCAGGTGCACTGTTGCCAACTCACCGATCCTCTCTCCTCCTTACTTTGGCTCCATAAATGCACTTTGGTTTCTGAATTGCACCCACCAGAAGCCAGAAAGTGCCCTTGCCACTTTAAATTGTTCAGAAAATCCAGTTAAAGTTGGATGTTCATATAAAATCACTCTGACAGTTCATCTCCTTGCCATGGTATTATCCAAAATACAATTTTATAGTCCACAGTGTGAGTAGTTTTAAAAGGTAAATTACAGCTCATGACTGTTTGTAGAGGTCACTGTGATTTCTACCAGCTTATTCACAGGCAAATATTTAGCCTGAGAGAAGTAAATATTTTGAATAAGTCAGTTATCTATTTAAATGTAATCAATTATAAATTTGGATACATAAAACATCTGGTTTGTAATATGCTATAGGCATGATGTACTTCCTTTGGGATTATTTTGATCTCAGAATAATTAAATACTGGGATATACATCATGAAGTGTCGAGCAGCCACTTTAAGCTGCAGAATTAGCTCATGGAGGAACACAAAGGCAGCACATTACCTCATAGGTAGTGGGTACTATCTCATGGGTTTCATATATTAAACATGAAAAAGGAGATTTCAGCCAGAAAATATAATTTCCAGGAAGCTGCAATAAAGCAGCTGTTGCTCTATGTGTCCTGCAAATAGTGACAGCGGAGATCTTGCTGTGCTTTTTTAAGGACTGTACAATATATGCAGTTTTTCTTCTTTATTTTAGCTTCTAATCCTGTGAATACAACCACCTCTGTATTTATGGATGGGAAAGAAGTTTCTTTGGTAGATATTCTTGCACCGCATTGCAACTGCGTATCGCCTCTCTGCTTCTTTTATATGTAATCATTTTGCTGGGAAAGCTCTTGCTCGTGGTGCATTCAGCTGGTTCCCATCAACACCAGGAGCAGGGGGGGACGGGGACCAGGAACAGGGGACCTGCCACAGGCACCCGCTGTCCCCACTGACCCAGGCTGGGGACACATGCCACCAAAGTAGTCCCAGAGGGTGGCACTTGGGGGGCTCCCGGGCTGCTTTGACATCCTCAGCCGCAGCGTGCAGCCGGCGGAGGGGCTGACAACCCTCGCCCCAAAGGGACGAGCCACTGTCACCAACCAGCCTGGCATTTCAGACCCCTCCCCAGCAAATATCATCTTCCCTGAAAGATGGTATTGGAGACAAGGAGGGAAACAATCCCACCACTTGCTGTTAGCAAAGGCATAGCTATTGAGGACTATTTTATTTCTTAAACACACTGAAGGAAAACAGCCGTACACCAGAAAAGCAGGGGTTTTGTGACATCCCCGAGCCCAACGCACAAAGGGAGACCAGGGTGAAAAAGGGGAGCCAGGTAATTTTATCACTTTTTACCTTTGGCCGTCTAGAGTTTCCAGACGAGCACAATGGACGTGTTTCTTAGTCAAGACCAGAGGCATCTGTAGGTCCCGACAAAGGAGATCCGTGCCCTGGAGCAGGGCTTGGAGCGGGACCACGCTCTGCTCCTCACTGCAGCGATACGAGTGTGTTTGTTTGCAAGGCCATTTTACGCTCCCAAAAGGGCTTCAAAAATCGGCACCAGTGTAGGAGTTCAGCTCGATGAGCTACAACAACTCATGTGCTGTAATTCTGGTGTCTCACATAAATAAGTACATGTTACTGGTATTTTAAATATGCATTTAGGGACTCTTAGAGTGATTGACTCGATAGAATATAATAGGTATCATGAAGTTCTTATAGTCCTTAAATAACTCCCTAAATGCTTATTTATGTGAAATGGTAGCTTTTGGATCCTTCTAGCCATTATACTTTAAAGTGCAATAAATCTCTATTTAGGTGTAGCTGCAGCAGACTTAGGAAATTTAAAACAACATATGGCGTGGGGTTTGTGGGATATACTGGCATAGACCGATGCAGGTTTTTTTTCTGATTTTATTTTCCCCTTGAGATCTGAATCTTTATATCACTAAATGCAATTATACTGATTTTGCCGGGAGATTATTTTATTCCTTTGCATCCAGTGAAAATCCCAACGGCAGTAGTTTTTTTGAAGTCAAGCATTTTAAACATGAGTAGTAGCTCCTTTTTCTACATAAATGACTTGTTTAATTTTTACACTACACATTGTTTAAAGTTCTCACCACAAATGAAAGCCCCCCAAAATTTTAAGCTGAAAACAGAACATCTGTAGAGACAAATTTCAAAGAATTTTTTTTTTTTTGCATTTTTAGGTTTTATTTGTCTCAAGCATTTAGTTCATAATTCTTTCTTTTGCAAAAAAACCGCAAACTAGCATCCCAAGCGCTGTGCACATGGACGTGCACACACCACACATGACCTTCCAGGGTGGCTGCAGTGTCCCCAGAGTGGGCTCTCCTCCGTGGCATCTGAATAGCAGCATCCTCAGATGGAAAAAGATTTTGATCTTTTATATTTTGCTTGCTTTGTTGTGGTGCTTTTACGCCACTTACACCTTAGTTCCCAGTAGTCATATGTCATGTAGAAAAATTTGACATTATTTAGGTGAACATGTAATTTGATGGCTGGTGAAGGCTCTGCTACAGAGCTGTATTCTCTCTGTTATGACATGTTCTTAGTAAAGGGAATTTAATAATTTTTTCCCTTTTGTGGGTAAACCAGGTACATTGGGAAGAGAGGAATACAAGGACCCCCAGGAGGGCCTGGACAGTGAGGACCAAAGGCAGAAGAGTAATCAGGTTCTCGGTGGTGAAGCAGGACTTCCTTCTTGGAGGCGACAAACTGGTCCTAGAAGACCTCCAGGAACTGCAGGCTGCAAGGGGAAACTGGGTCCCAGAGGTGACTCAGGACTGAGAGGTAACTGGGGAGAAAAAGGGTCCAAGAGGGACAGAGGAGAAATGGGTGGGAAGGGCTGGAAGGGACACATGGGGTCACCTGGTGTCTGAAGGTTGTTGGAGCCCAAAGGAGACGCTGAAGTCCCTGGAAAAAAAGGTCAGCCTGGAAAACACGGGCTGGCTGGATTTCCAGGTTGAAAGAGAGAGAAAGGACAGAAGGAAAACGGGGGAGAAAATGAAATTGTAGCTTTTTCAGTGGGTCTTAAAAAAAAAAAAGCAGCCTTCTGCTTTTTTTTCACCCAGCAAGGGTGAATTCCTGCTGTTCATTTAGCGCTGCCTCTAAGCAACATTTAGGAGGCTACGGCATACTGAGTACGCAAGAGAGGAGAAAAAAGGTTGTAACTTGACTTGATTAATTTATCTATTGTACTATTTTACATGGAAATATTCCCTCCCCTAATGAACAACATAGCAGAAAATTTTCATTTCAGTCTGTTTTCTGTTTAGCTCAATTGTTTTGTGGTAATGAATAAAGGAAACCAGAACACATTTCAATTTTTCGGAAAATAAAATTATTGGTGAGGGAGAGGAGGGCCTTTTCCAGGAGGTCTGCTAAATTGTTGTGGCAAATCTTGTGAGAAGTGTTAATTGTTTTTTCACACAGAAATGTTAATTTCCTTGTAACACTTTTTACCCAGCTCGAATGTAATTTAATTCCATTTTTATCCACTTCCTATTCTATGTGAATATTCTCTTTTCCAGTTTGCCTTCTTGATACGTAAGCATTAAGATTTTCAATTACCTAATATTACAAACCCAGCTTATTTTCTATGCTACTTGGGTTTTCACTGTTTCCTCCTTTATTGTATTTCCAAAACAGATTTTTTCAGTTTATCAGTCCAGCTTGTGTCTGCAGGTCTAAATTTTCTATTTTCATTTGCAAACAATTGGAAGTGGAACCCTCTGGGAGGTGCTTTTTGAATCTCCTATGCTGATCTCATTTAAGAAATACTCCACTAATTTAATACAAAATGTATTTACACAGTTTACTGTGTCCCTCTGTGTTTCAGAACGGCAGCCAAGGAGAGGATTCCGCAGGTACAAGGTTGTTGCGGCCGCATCCAGGTTCAGGACCCCGCTGTGTCCCAGGAGGAGCATCAGGCTGCAGAGGAGGGGAGAGGTGATGGTCTCTGCTGAAATCCTTCCTTTCCTCCCCATCTCTGATAACGACGGGGAGCCGGCATTAGGGTTGCAAGGATTAGGGGTTGCAAGGATGCCGCTTCCTCGGGGAATTGCTTCATGCTGGTTAAAGCTTCTTCCAGGATGCACTGGCTTTTGTGCGTTTGCTTTTGCCAAGCCCCAGGAGCAGCTTCTAGTGGCCCAGCAGTTACGAGAAGATCCCAGCCCTTCCTACCCATGGCTGGTGGACGTGCCGGTAGAAATCAGTAGCATGGACACAGCTTTTTTTTCACTTAGCTTTGCAAATCTCAGTTAAAAACAGTTATCTGTAAATATGCAAGGCTAGGAGTGTGTTTGAAATGTACTTTGAAGGAATTTTAATGGCCCACATGCATCATTTATATCAGTAAAATGTAGATCCAGATGCCCTGAATAAACAGACTGATTAATCTAGTGCTAAATCTTAATTTACACTCTCAACCCATGAGTTTTCCAAACTGCTTCAGTAAGTCAATAAGCACTGTATAATTTAAAAACCTGCGGTTGTCACATAATCTAATAATACTATCCCAGACTGCTACTATTCAAGCTATTCAGGAAAATACGCTAACCCAGGATAAAAGCTGTGTTTCTTGCTTTAGCTTTAGTGTGCAGCAAATATGGCATTAAATTGAAGTCTGTGAAAGAGTAGCTTTGGTGCATATGGAGGCAACACTGTAGAATGCAGTAATCTGGGTTAAAAATGGTTAATCTTCCCCTGTTGAATAACTTCTGTTGCTAATGAAAAGTCCTGAGTTAAGACCAAAATAAGGATTTTATTATAGTTGATTTGATTGCCTTTTATCTTCAATTTATGTGTCCATGATCTTGTCAGAAATATAACTGCTGAAGACACAAGTCTTTTTAACTTCAGTTTAAAACATTGAGTCCAATTACGGCATTATTAATTTTTAAAAAAAGAACTGTTTGAATTCAGGATCCAACTCTGTTTTCAGCAGTACGAATGAACGTCAGTGAATGCTGGTGCAGGTTCCATTGCAGGAGCTGTGACAAGCCCATGTCCTACACGGGGTTAGAGCATCTTGCTGCAAAACTCCTAATTGATTTCTTTGGAATAGCCTAAAAAGCTGGTGAATCAATCTAGCCTGGTGTGCTTGGTAATAGACTTCCCTTAATCAACCTTTTATTGCTGAAAGCTGTAGACTATTGTGCAAGAAGAGGTGGTCACAAATAAATCATGGAGGATTACAATTCTCTCCACTTACATTAAAGGAAAATTGATTGTTTTCTCCAGCCTGCCTGAAACAAGCAGCCTTTCTTGTCCGGCGGCTGAGCTTTGAGGGCACTGGTATGTAGTAAATTCAGAGTGGTTGAATGAGACCGTTTCCTTCCTCATATTTCACCAAGACAAGGCAATGAAAGGCAACCTCACATTCCTGCATTTCGTACTGCACTCTGAACTGGGTTGGGAAATCTAAGAATAAATGCTGGCCCATTTTAATGTCACCGGGGAAGGAAACGAGTGCTGTGATTGCTGGGAAAGAGAGGGGAAAATCAATTAGCCCATGAAATCCGGAGGGTTTATCAGTTCCAATAAGAGCAATGTTGTCGCATCCCTCCTGGGGGAGATTTGTCCCAGGGGGATAAAACCCTGCCCCGGGTACCCTACTCTGCGCCGGAGGTGGAAGGAGCAGAAAGCGTTCGCTTGCTCCATCTCTGCATTTACCTGGGAGAGCCTGGATTTGAGGCTGGATTCCCATTTTGGTGCATTTCCGTGCAGGTACATGCACACGTGCACTCATGATTCCATACAGCTATTTCTGTAATTTCTCTTTTACCCTGTCTAAACTCCCCCTGCAAGGAGGGGAGTGCGATGCCAAACTCTGCACACTAAATACCGAGACGAGAAACCTGGACCCTGCTGAAGCAAATGGACAAATTCACTCTGAGTCTGATGGTACCAAAACACGATGCTGTGAGTTGGAAGAGGAGTGTCCTTAAAGCCCCGAAAACTGGCGTTGGGGGAAAAGCCAAAAAAGTCCCATGTGAAGAGCAGCGTCCCAGCCTGGGGAAAGCGTTTGAATTTCCTTGGATTTTGGTGTCACCTTGCTCCTTTCAGGGGACTTCGCCAATCCCCCATTCTCCCCACACCGTGCAGGCTCTCATTGGCCACGGGAGCAGCTGTTACACAAATAAAACCGATTCTCTCCGAAAACAAGATTGTCCTTTTCAAAGTGCCATTGAGGGGGTTCATCCTGGGAGCAGGACCGTTTATAAGGTAGGAGATAGCACTCACTGGTCGTTTAGTCTTCAGGTGGGATATTTGCAATGAAGTCGTAGAATTTAAGACATAGTGGCAATATAATTTGTCTCAAGAAAAGTTACTGTCTGTAATGAATGTGTAGCTGCGTGAGGACTAGTGTTTTTCCTCCCCTGCATAAGAACTTGAAATAATTAAATAACAGAAAGTGGAAATATCTTGATATTTAAGGCTGGAACATTGGGATTAAATATTTGTTGTGAACTGGAATATCTAAATACTATCATTTTAGGGACCAAACAAAAGAACGAGTGTATTATTACAATGTTATTATGGGACACATGCTAACAATTAGTAGATATTTAGATCCAATTAAATATAGATGTACTGAAGGAGCTGTCACTACAGCAAAGTTTAATTCTTCATATTTTGTGTCCACTGAGAATCATAATCTTCCCTAGTGGGGGGGATTCAAACGAATGATTTTAGAATCAGTGGTGGTGAGCTAATGTAATGAAAAAGTCCAAAATTTCAGTTTTATTAAAATGCATTTATATATTTAGGAATAATTATTTTAGGAACAGTCTTACCCATTATAATGAAAATCTGTTTAATGATTCCTTTCTCTGAGCAATTTATTTTCTAAACAGACTGGTAAGGTATAATTTTTTAATTAATTATGTTTTTCCAGTATTGACAGCAATCCATCAATCTGGCTATGTAACTGGAGAGCGTCTGATTTTAGAGCTTGCAGAAGTGGTTTGTGACAGTAAAACATGGAAACATGAAGTTATGGGTTTATTTAGTTATCTCCAGCAGTGGCAAAACACTCCCGCATGAGTATACTCTTCAAAAGGAGGATTTGGTGCTTTTTTTCCTCTTCCTAGACAGCAGATGACCCTCCTTCTCTGCGACTGCGGCCGCTTCCCTGCTGCTGGCTGTAAGGTCTGGCTCCTCTCTGCCTGCCTGCGCTGAGCGCTGCCCTCCCGTGCCAGCCATCCCGGAGTTAAACTCTTCATGGTAAGGTTGGCAGGGGCTGGCTGGGAGCAAATACAGGCCTATGACAAAAATCAGTGCCTGGTATCCTGTCCTAATGCGACACGTTCATGGAGAAGGGATAATTTATCCTTTACTGGAGCTGATGGGGTGAAGAATGGGTTGAACAGCAGCAATGGGCAACAGTGATCACTGGGGATTTTGTGTGGATAACCAATTTTCCATTAGATGATTTGTTTTTGTGTGAAAATGGAAAAACTCATGACCTTTTTCTCTAAAACGGAATTCTTAAAGAAGGAAAGATTATAATCCACCGTCCAAATATCTGACTTTGAGTCAGACCTCCTTTTGCCTTCTGGATGGCAAGGATAGTCGGCATTTCTCCTGGTGACTTTTTCATGTAATGAAGTGCCTGAGCTGCTAAGGAAGGCTAGATTACAGGTTCAGCAAGAAAGGGGGTCTGTTCCATTTGTATTTACAGGTTGGTACACTGGTTAAAAAAAGAAACAAAGATGCTTTATATGACAAGTCATCTGAGAGGCGTCATCTGTCCTATCGGAAAAAATGTGTGCTTCTTACTTTGTTCTTTCTTCCTGGTTCAGCTAAATCAATACTTTAAAAATAAAAGGAACGGACCGGAAAGTTTACACTAAAAGAATATGCAAGTCCAGAAAATCAGTCAGTAACAAAGAAAAAGTCCACATAAAAATTTTGGAATACTTGATGTTTCATTTTGTTTCCATTTATTCTTTTAGAGCAAACCTTTTTATAATGCGTAGTTGTGTTGGACTCTGAAATCATTACTGAATTATTCCTAATCGTACACTCAGAAGAGAGACATCATGTGTCCCAGCGATCGTATAACTCTCAGTCAGTCCCTTGAACTTCTGTTGACACCCGTGGGAGCACTTCCAACCACAGCGAACAGGAGCAGCCAAATGATAAGTGCTCTGTAGGGCGACGGTCAATAGGGGTGAGCAGGCAGGAGGTTTTGCTAATTTTGCTTTACTTTCCCCATAAAAAGTGAGGCTTTGTGACATAGTCCTCCAGGCAGATGCCCGCATGTGCCTGCCACTACTCCTGCAGGTCTTCTGGCTTTGCGGGGAACATGCGAACGCAAAGGGTGTTGTGCAGCGATTTATTATTGCGTTTGTCTTTTCCTACAGCTGCCAACATGTGGAGCTCACCGGGGCCCATCTCGGCGTTTGTGATGCTGGTTGTTGCCGCCGTGCACGCGGGAGTGAAGGTGACCCCAGCTGTGAAGTACACGAAGATGAAGCCCCTACAGCTGGCGGGTGACGGTGCCTCTCGCACCCCCCTCACCCCCCTCGTGGGGAAGAGCCCGTTCCCGGCAGCACCGGGCAGAGCCGAGTCACCCACCCCGAGCCCCACGGCCCGAGGGGCCACCACACTCTTCCCCTTCGAGAACTACACGCTCGACACAGCCGATTTCTTCTTCAACTGCTGTGACTGCTGCCCGCCTGCCGTGGGGCCCCGGGGGCAGCCGGGGGAGCAGGGACCCCCAGGTACAGCGACGCCTGTCTCGCCCCTCTCAGCTAAAGCGCATAAACCGTATCAAGGAGTCTCCTGCTTTTCCTTCAAGAAATGAGTCGGCAGGACTTGTGCAGCAAATGCCGAATGTGATTATACCTTGTGTAAAGCCAGAGCAAAAAAAGTGCACACCAGCCACATCCCAGAAGTTATAAAACACCAATATGAGTGGGAGAGCCCCAAAAAGGAGCTTCCTCCCCATGGCACCTGCTTTGAGGGCCACAGTGGCGTGGGAGCGCGTGCAGAGCTGGCCCCATACCGCGTCGCTGCTGGCGGGTGCCCCACGTGGCCGCACTCTTCAATTCTCTGTCCCTGTCTCTGATCCCCTGGGAGTCACAGATTTACTTTCACATTCAATTCAACCATGGTTTTATGACCCTCAAAACTTCCTGCAAGCAGTTTTGTATCTTTGCTGATACAAAAAGCCTCTTTTTTCTTGGATTTTTTTTTTCCCCTTGGAAAAGAGGAAGTTAAATATTAAAATAATTTTGGGTTCAAATTTTAAAATACTTATTTGCTCTCACAAGAGGCAGCTCTGTATAGAGACCTACATATTTTATAAGACATACTTTGTCTCTTTTTTCTACTGCTAAAATACATATCTATAGAGTGCCTAATTCTAATACCACTATAATGAATAGTGCATTAGCCTGCAAATGTTCACTTGAATAGCACTAATATTGGAGGTAGAAACTATTCATCTGAGGAAAGGTGGTAAAATAATGAAATAATTTTCCTTTAATACCATATACTCGAGGGATTTTCACTTCGCGTAGCTCGGGAGGGATTGGCTAATGGAAATTATAGTGGCTGCAGAGGGAGTTTGCACTTGTACATCTCTTGAGAGTTGACGGAAAAGTCCTTGTGTCAAATGAGTTGTGTTGTGATGACTGAAGCTGCCATAGTCTGCTCCCAGATGTGCACCGGCAGTATCTAGATTCCCAAGCGGATGAAAAAGTAAAAAAAGATTGAAGCCAGCTCGCTTGCCTTTCAACCCATCCTTTAGCAGCATGGAGCTGTCTGCCAGGTTCCACTTTTATATTTGCAGACTTAATTCTTTTTAAGGAGAGGGGCAATTATGAAGCTATGGTTGCTCCTTAGATGCGCTCAAATATTAAAGACAGATTACTTCTGATGTTTTATGTATGTCTGAGCTCCTGTGGCTCAAGGGCAGCTGAAAGTTGGTTTTAAAAAATCTTTTACTACAGCCATGAGTGAAATGCAAAACTCTAAGATTTGGGGATTGCAGTAGCTGCAAGGCAAAGGTTGGGGAGCTGCGTGCCTGACCGGGGACCTGCGAGCATGCACCCCGCTAATCTCAACACGGGCAGTGCGGCATTGCCCCTGCCACCCCTCGTCTTTCGCCCTGAAATAGGGTTTCAGCTGCAGTGTCTGCATAGGGCTCAGGCCAAACCCTCTGCCTCACATCTTCTTTGTGTTGGTTTTATGATGCCAAATAGCCAGCTCTTCCCAGGGGGATGGAAGCAGACTTTGCCTTACGTGCATCCCTTGACGCCGTGTTGCCTAGCTATTATTGTGAATCGTCTTTATAAACTTAAACCTTTGAGGTACTAAGATAATTTTCTTGATATGATTACGTTACAGGTCCCAAGGGGGAGAAGGGAGATGCTGGTCTGCAAGGTCTGCCAGGAAGTCCAGGTCCTCAAGGTCCAAAAGGTTCTAAAGGAGAAAGAGGTAAAGCAGACTAACTGCTCATTTCAAAAACAGATGCTGTTGTCCTCATTGAATACCACAAAATTATAGGAAAAAATATTTTTCAAAGGAAACGAGTATGCTGCTATGGATTGACACCTTGTCAGATTTAGCTGGCATTAGTGCAGGGACAATAACTCAGATGGTAGTAGCGTACATGCAGGCGGTATAGGAACAGCTGCTCATAAAGATCTCACTCGAAACTCCTTGTTCTGAATGGGAGTTTAAAAACTGAGTTCAATTTGCTCTGGGTTAGGGACATAGGTAGGAAAAAACCACCATGGAAGCTATGCGCAGGTGTAGAAGCTGCATTTCAATTTAAGTATCTCAGGCAAAATGATTTCAGCTAAGATGGAAAGCAATTATTATCCATCAGTAGCAACCGAAAGGAAACCCTGCCCTTCATTTCAGGCTCGGAGCAGCTCTGTCCTGCTGCCACACACCGCCAGTAGCACCCTGCGGCTGCCTTCAGTCGCAGAGAAACACACAGCAAAGCTGATAACGGGAGTACCAGCAGCAGCGTGCTGCGCAGTTCAGTCAGTGCGGGCTCTTAAGCTTTGATTCACTTGAACAAGACTTTTGGCAATCCTGGAGTGAGAAATGCAGAGCTGTCATTTCCTCCATCTTGCCATTACACAGCAGCAACCGCCTCCCAACGAAGCACTGATTAGAGTCAGTCAACGTTCGGGTGAGATGCAGTTGTCTGCGTGAGGGTGCTCGGTGCTGTGCGATGCAGATGAGGTTTCTGAACGCATGTCTTGAAAACACACATTGCTCATCTCTGTTTTATCAATGAAGTGAGAGACACATGCAAAATGGTACCAGTCATCTTCTGCGTAAATGATTGCTGTGCTGTAGACAACATCACTAACAGTATATTAATGGTGAAATGTCCTAGGAGGCAAAGGGGAGCAGGGCGAGCGAGGAGTAAGTGGAAACCCCGGTTATCCAGGCAAACCTGGGCAGCAAGGTATGTTACACGAGCTGGGAAAGCCAGGAATATTGCACTGACCTTTCCCTTTGCTGTTGGTGATGCCCCTCCATCTCCAAAGCGATCCTTTAAATCTCTTTTTCCTCCCCACTTTGCCCTTTTCCTAGGTGAAACTGGAGTAAAAGGCAATAAGGGCAACTACGGCTTCCCTGGACTGAAGGGACAAAAGGGGTCTAAAGGGGACACTTGTGAGAACGGGACCAAAGGAGACAAGGGAGATAGGGGGGATGCTGGAGACCCGGGAGTGGACGGAGAACAGGGTGACAAAGGGGAAAAGGGAGACACGGGGGAGAAGGGGTATTGCGGGGAGCCAGGGGGGAGAGGTGCGAAGGGAGAAAGAGGGGAAGGGGGGACAAAGGGAGAAAAAGGGAGCAAAGGGGAGATGGGAGTTGAGGGAATTCAGGGGGTGGATGGAAAACAGGGAGAAAAGGGCGAGCGAGGAAGTAAGGGTGAAAAAGGGGACCTGGGACCCGCTGGTGTGATGGGACCTTCTGGACCCAAGGGGGTCACCGGCAGCAAGGGGGGCCGAGGGGCCCCGGGAAAGAAAGGCTCCCGTGGGGCGAAGGGCGCCCGAGGGGACACCACAAAGCTCCTGCGATCAGCGTTCAGCGCCGGCTTGTCCAAACCTTTCCCTCCGCCCAACGTCCCCATTAGATTTGACAAGATCTTGTACAATGACCAAGAAGATTACAACCCTTCCACCGGGAAATTCAACTGCAGCGTGCCCGGGGTGTACGTCTTCGCCTACCACCTGACGGTGAGAGGGCGGCCAGCCCGCGTCAGCCTCGTCGCCCGCAGCAGGAAGGTGGCCAAAGCCCGTGAGACGCTCTACGGCCAGGAGATCGACCAGGCATCCTTCCTGACCATCCTGAAGCTTAGCGCGGGTGACCAAGTGTGGCTGGAGGTTGCGCGGGACTGGAACGGGGTCTACGTCAGTGCTGAGGACGACAGCGTCTTTACGGGGTTTCTTCTGTATCCAGATGTTTTTGAGATCCTGCTATAGATTTAAAGGGCAAAGGTGTTACTGAGAAATATGCCTTTCCCTCCACCTGCGAGAGGAGAAATGAGCATCAGTTTAGCATATTGGTTTAGTTGCTAGGTTTCGTGATCTTCTAACAAAAATATTTATATTTGCAAAATATAGATTAGTTTTAACTAGCAGCCCCAAGAAGCGGTACGTCCTTTGTGCAGGTGGGTAAGAAAAACCATTGTCCAAACGCCAGCAGGACCACCACGGGGAGGGGATTTCACATCACAGACTTCAGGTTTGTAATTAGCCTATTCAAATTATGTAATGAAACTCATTGTCCATCTGCAATTTTAATCAGGCCAGCTCCTGCGATCCTTGCATAGTCAAAACTCCTCTGGAAATCAGTGCTGATAACCACTGGTTTTGGTAAAGATTGCAGTTTGTTTTGTAGAGCTTAATCAGACGTGAACATGAGCAGTAGGTTTCTTGAAATCACATGAAAAGATTTAAAGTTATTTTATCATTGAATCAGTATTATCTAGTACTTTAGACTTGGTCATGAATTATATAAAGGTTTGTCTGAAAGAGTATTAGAACTATTTGATCAGTGTAAAAAAACCCTAACTGTTGTCCTTAGGCAAAAATGTATTTGAAACTTTCAAAAGTAACTGGGAGAGATGCATAATCCATCCTATTGAGCTACTCAGAAACCCCATTTCTGAGCCGCTGACCATTCAGCGGATGCTGCAGGATCGGCCCTCGGCCGGGGGAAGGTGGTGTGATGGCCCAGTGGACGTGTGGGCAGGTTTTTAAAAAGCTGTTTTACCAAAATGGAACTGAATCTTGTGAAATAAAAGTATGACATTAAATAATCTCTGGATGTCAGATTGGATATATTTCCTTATTAATGCACCTTATCTCATTGTAGTAGCTTTACACCACGTTTGGCGTATTAAATATGGCACACAAAATTGTTCCAATCACTCTTTTTTTGAGAAACAAAACTCAAGTCCCATAATTAGCCTTCGGTGGCACTGGGATTTACTTGTCTTCTCAGGCAGTCACAAGCCCGGGACATTTTCCCAGTGATTTGATGAATGCTGGGTCTGACTCCAGCGCAGACAGGGCGAATTAGGCTGCTATTCTCATTGCTCTCAATTTCCTTGCTTAAATTGCCATCATGCTTTCCATACCGTATTTAAATACCATCATAAATCACGTCCCTGTCCCTAATGTCTTCTTTTTACACGGCACCAAGATGAAGAGTTCCTGAGACTTTTTTAATACAGCGAGAAAATTAACACCAGACAACTGCTGTTAAATTTTAAGATAAAACCAAACCAATTTTAAAAGGCTGATCCTATCTAATCCGGTAAATGTAAAGGGTCCTTCAACTCATCAGCTCGGCAGCCCTCTTTCAATATCAGCAATTCAAATGTGGGATGTACTGGTTTTGTCAAAAAGTTGGTACTTAATTCGGTACTTAACCTGAGTTAGTTCCTATGTGGTTCAAATCCAGAGTACTAAGTATATAAAAGATGCAGATTTCAGTTTATGAATTCTCTGGCAGCTGTTAAATATTGAGGAAAACCAAGAAGTTGTAATAATAATTTTGGATTCCTGCTGTCACAATACCCTCAATTCTTTTGTTGTGCCTTCATGCTGCTTCCCACACGGCCCCTGTAGCAGATGGTGCTATATGGACATCTGACTAGCAATTTTCTCTTCTCCTGTTGAAATTTCTTACACTTTTTGTATGAATAACCTCTACAAATGCTCTTGAGAAAGGAATGCAAAAATTCAGGGTCTCTCAAGAACCTGCTCAGATCTAATCCTCTCCATAAATTAATTGCTTGGTCCTCTGGGGAAAAGAGGAGCTGGCAACACCATACAAACAGGAGGAGCGCTTGCTTCCTTCCAAAAATCTCTGCATAAAATATACCCACGGAGGGGGCAGCCAGAGCAGGAGACTTTGAGCTGCTTAAATCTGCAAAGGTGCTCCGAGAGCAGGTTAATATCAGCAGCTGGAGACAATTCAGGCTGTGCAAAGGTCCAGACTCGCAGGTCCTGGGGAAGGACCTGGGATGCACATGACACAATCCCACCGCTCTCTAACCCCCCGTATGGATATGGGGGGGCTGCGATGGCAGTCTGTGCTGGCTCCTGTGCTAAGGACGTATTTTGTCATTAACTACATACCAGTGGAAGGGATTTCTGCCTGGAACCTCGTCTGGGAAGGCAAGAAGGATGCAAGTTACTGAAATAACACACAGCTGCTGCCTATTCATAAGTTTCTTCGGGTCTATAGCTGTGCCAGTGGTACTTTTAGTTTAATTTAAAGTGTTGATGTTTATTTTGAAAGCAGTTTTTTTTTTTTAATATTGAATTAAAATACATTAAACAAGTATCTTGCAGTTGAGTGTGTTAAGCACCGTGAGGGGTGGTTTGGATAAATATGGATCTTGTAAAGAGGGAGTTATCTTTATCTAATATCAAATTGAATTAACAATAATGCCTGGAAAATATTGTTTCTCTACATTATTATTTTTTCTATTATGGTATCTTGGCCAAATCATGTGTTGTTTGTTAACCAAGTACCTTTAATCAGATCAGTCCACAGCTGGGCTCAAAAATTGCCCCAAATCAGTTGAAATTTTCAACACACACAAATGTACCCACCTCCTCCTTTTCCACACAGAGACTCCCAGGGCTGGTGCCTCGATAGGCTTTTTCTGTCTTTGAGAGGCCGTACGGAACCTCCCTGCTCAAAGGGTTTCAGAGCTTTAAAGGCAGCGGGTCGGCGGGAGGGCTGAGCTGGAGGAGCCCGGCTGGGTGCGACACGCTGCCGGCTCTGCTCCTCCTGCCGCAGCACTGGGCTTTGTACCCTTCCCTGCCTCCTCCCCAAGACCATTTGGCTGGAAAACTTCAATTCAAGCCATTTTCCATTGTAAAAGGGTTTTTTTTGGTTTTTTTTTTTTGCAGTAGCAAGTGCAATCTCACTGTCGTGGGGGTTCTTTAGTGACGCGTTCTGCTGCAACAACTTTTAAACGAAGCAAACTGTTCTGTGGGAAGTTTTGAAGTATTAAAAAAGCCCTCCTTTTTATGCGGCTTTCCTCATTTTTCATGCCGTGTCAGAACAACAGTGAGTCAATTGTTTGAGGATGTACTTTTTCTCATTGGCTACCACTGCTAAAAAATGCCAAAATATTTGTTCCATTTCGCTTCTGCTTCCACTTAGCACAGATTTATTTTGTAAAACTAAGCGTCTCCTGTCTGCGTTGGAATGAAGCAGTTTGACACTGGTATAAGAGAAAATAAATGCTCAGTGTACTAATCAGAAGAGCAGCTGTTTTCAATAACTAAGAAAAATTATTCCAAGCTGACATAAGGCCATAAAAAGCAGCTGCTTCTTTAATCAGGGTTAGGGCTAAAGCTACAGAATGATTTGGGAGCCTTGCTAGCCTGAGTTAGACAACTAAGTCCTCTGCGTAGAACCAGGGGAGAGCGAGGGATATCAGATGGATGGATCCTGAGCAGGCACAACTCCTTGCTGCAAGCACTCTTCCTAACCTCAGAAAATAGAGGTGGGAAGGAACATAATTCCTGATACTTTGATAAAGCCCCTATCTGAATCAGCTTTGCTTTATGCCATGGCTTTCATCTCCAACTAAATAAAGTACCGGGAGTGGTGTCAGGGCAGTGCTGAACTCGCTCTTGCCTGGCACAAATCATGCTGCAATCAGCTATAACGAGATTACAAAGCTGTTCTGATTTCCACAGAAAAACACCTTCCTTCTGGTATTTTTCATGCCTTTTTATCCCTGATGTTACACAGATACCACAATATTAGCACTTATTTTCCCAATTCTGTTGGCAGGGCAGTGGTTTCTGCCCAGAGGAACACCAGAGGCACTGTCCTACACCAAGTAGCTTGGGCATCCCCGGCTTTCTTGCTCTTGCTTTGTGCCTTTCCAGATGCCCTGTGCTCCCGAGAGCCACCACTTGCTTTCAGGCATCTCACCTTGCTCACCAGCTGAGCTGAGTTTGCCCCAGAACGAAGGCCACCTGCAAAGCCTGCTGTGTTGGTTAATAAAAGGGATGATATCCCACCGACCGGGAGTGCTGTGTCTCTTTGGGAGCAGAGACTGTGTCTTGGTGGCCTTGGCTGGTGGAAGGCAGCCGTCCTCAGCGAGGTCTTCCTCCTTTCTTCATCCTTCCCTGCTGGATCAATACGCCGTGTCCCAGGCAGCGGCCGGGTAAGCAAGCGCTTGCTGTTGTAGACTGGTTTGGATGAGAATGGATGTGTTTTAGTGACTTCAAGATAGGAATTCGTAATAGGTTTGGAAACACAATATAATAATCCAAATTCAAGTATTTCAGCTGAAATATGTCTTGTTTTTTCAGAGATCTGTAACTTTGCTTGTAACTACTTGGCTGCGTAAAGACTCTGCCCTCAAAGGAGAAAAAAAAACATTTTTTGATGTGAAATAAAATGGATTATGGTGTGATCACTGCCAGTTATCTGTTATGCTTGTAAAATGCTGGAGCTTCTTAATAGGGGATATTTATCAGGCGGGGTAGGCTGGTATTGGTTTCTAGATATAGCCACCATTATTTATTCACAGCAAGAGCTCTGTCACAGCTGTATCTCTGAGGCTGGAGTTTCAGAAATATTACCTGAAATTGTTTCAGAATGGCAGAGTACTGCACCATGTAATAATTTAACTTCCAAATGAAAAGGGTTTATTCCTGCGCAGTGTTACAAGGTCTGATTTAATGACAGCTGTGGTCTTCTATAAAGGTCTCTGAGTTTAGATGCATATATTAAATGTTGCAAAGTCAATTTTGCGGTAAATCTGAATCACTTTGTTGTGCATTTTAATTACTACTTTGAATTGCTCTTGTTTTTTGTAAATGAATTCTTTTTCAAGTATGGGTTTTTCTGTCTTGATAAAAAAGCTTTCTGGGTGAAGTTCCCTTTGCTGCAGCCAGAACTTTCATACTTTGTTCCTTTTACAGGTTATCACATTTGGGGTAAAACCCAAAATCTCTTATTTCAATAAAATAAAATTGAGGATGGACAGAAAAATGCCCTGGCTTTGTTCTGGCAAATCTTTCTCAGTTTCAGTTTTGTTTTACAATCTGTTTTGAGACTCTCCAGACTTTGACTCAAATAAAAAAAAAAAAGTCATCCTAGAACTGAGAGATCTGTTTGTTTTTTTTTTTTTTTTTTTTTTTTTTTTTTTTTTTTGAAACAGGGATTTGCACTTGAGACACTGGGGGGGTGAGTGAGTGAGACTGAAGGCCTGGTATCAGATTGTGACATTACAGCCATCAAATCAAGCAAAAAAACCATGCGTACTCTTTGAGAGATTAAACTAATAAAATATTTTGACTGAGAAGTTTTCTGGTATTTGGTCAAAAAGTCCCATGCAGTGGCTTCCACAGCACTTAAATTTTGTTTTGCTATAAATCCTTTTTATGGTCAATGGGATTTGAAATTAATTATGGGACTATGTCTAGGAGTATTTTTTTTCTTAAAAAGAAAAGAGGTTTCAGTTCACTTAAGCCTGAAACGCTTGCATCTGAGTGTGCACCCTTGTGTTTGCACATGGCAATGCTGGTGTATGTTTTGATGTGTCTGTGTATTTACTATGGGATCGCACATGGGAGGAAGGCATTGCTTTGCTTATTTTTGGGGTATCTAAATGGTGACTGAAACTCCCGTAGACACACCCGACCTCTGGAACCCTCCGGCTGTGTTGTCGGTGGCTGTGGCTGGCGGGGATCACTGTGCAAATCCTGCTTTGGGAATGCCGTTGTCCTGTCCCTGTTCCTCTCCCCCACCTCCCCACATGTCTGTGATGCTGTGGACACCAGCACACAAATTTGTGGGTGCCTGTGGGTGCTGGGGCTGCTCTGTGTACTGGGTGGCACATACTGGCATCGCCTATTCAGTTCCTCATTGTGACCAGTGCAGTTATTAATATTAAATATACTTCTCATGTAAACAGGAAAAAAAAAAGCAAGTCTGATCTAATGGTGCAAAGGTAGTGGGAGAGGAAGGGAACAGAAAAAAATACATGTAGTGTTATTTTAAATATGCCAGCTCTGTGTTAATTGCTTTGTATTTTCTGGATGTAAACAAGGTGGTGGTCTGGGTTCCCCACTGATCGTGTTCAGTGATGTTACTGAGGTTTATATTTCCATAGGGTCTGGACCTATGTGTTTTGGAAGAGAGCAGATTACAGGAGCAGTGAGCTTTTGGGGAACCTATGGTTTGGTTCAGCTTGAAGTCAATGGGCTGATGCTAATGAATTCAGTTACGAGCCACAGCATGTTGCATTTAAGGGAGTGTGGCTAACTGGGCTGTGTTTGTTTTGTTGTTGTGGTTTTTTATTGTTGTTTTTTTTTATTTTTCCTCTAAACACCTTTAGATTGCAGTTGTGTCCTAGTAAAGCAACGTGGGAAAGTTTGTTAGGAAAAGAAAGCTGGAGGAATGAAGAGCGTTAAGGAGTGCTCTGGTGAGCTCCGCTCAGCAAATGGAAATCCAGAGCTGAGCCCCAAATCCCCATTGCACCTCCAGGGCAGCCGTGGCAAGGGGCGACTTAGGTGTTTCAATGGTCTTGGTGTTGCTCCAAATAATCTATAGGAACAAAGTTGATTTAGGAGTATTAACGAGGAAGAGTATAGTATCGTCTGAAGAGATTACAGATTAGGCTTTGGCTAACTGCGGTGTATGCGTGTTCATTTACAGCAGGGACTACAAAATGTACGTACTCTTGGCTCCTTGCTGGTCCTTGGCCGCTTGCTTCTCCTCCCTGCTGGAGTTGTGTATGTTGTTGGTCAGCCTGGAGAAGAGGAGGCTGAGGGGAGACCTCATCGCGCTCTGCAACTGCCTGAAGGGAGGTTGGAGCGAGGGGGGGTCGGTCTCTTCTGCCGAGTAACAGCGATAGGACGAGAGGAAATGGCCTCAAATCGCGCTAAGGGAGGTTTAGGTTGGACATGAGGAGAAATTCCTTTCCTGAAAGAGCGGTCAGGCCTTGGCACAGGCTCCCCAGGGCAGTGGTGGAGTCCCCATCCCTGGAGGGCTTTAAAAGACGTGTAGATGAGGCGCTTGGGGACATGGTTTAGTGGGTATGGGGGGGTTGGGTTGACGGTTGGACTTGTTGATCTCTGAGGTCTTTTCCAACCTTCATGATTCTATGTAACAACTGGGTACATCTAACTCAATGTTACAGTGTGACCAAAATACTTTGGTAATCTGTTGTAATTCTGTGTCTCTACCTTTCCCTATCTCTTTTTCCAGGTGGGTTTTTTGGAGAAGGGTTTTGTCCAAAAGTGCCATGTTCTGATAACAGATCTGCTTCCAGAGATGTGTTTCTCAGTGAAATATTTTACTTGTCAAGGCACAGTTTTGGAGAAGAGCTCCAACTCTTGCTCTGCGTAGTTTAGTTCAGGGTTTGGGGCCCGTTTCTTCACACGCTGTGTGGGAGAGCAGCCCAGCAAGCCCTCAGCTCCTGCTGCTTCTGGGGGGAACCAAGTTTTTCTTCCCCCACTAGTGCTGCTGAGAAGCCTGGGTTCATTTGGATGAAAATTAGAGTTTTTTTCTCTAAGGATCAGTGCTTCTTGCTCAGGATTGCAGTAGAGCAGCCGAGTACAGAAGGGGTAGGGTATAGCTTGAAAACTTATTTTCAGTTTCCCTTACTGTGTTTCTGGTGGATGCTGCGTGAAACAGATGATTAATTTCTTTGGCAGCCCCTCCAAGATAATATAAATGTTTTAAGACTCCCATTCCTGTTCCAAGGAGCTTTCGGTTTAAGTGTTTGATGGGAGATGGATCATCTGAAATGAGTTTTTTTTTGCAAAGGGGCTGGTGCGTGTGGTCTGTTTTAGCCCAGCTCTGTCTCTCTTGGGAAGCCAGGTAGATGTCTGGGAGAGGAGATAACCAGATGGAGCTGCTTTTTCTTTCTCTGATGCTCCTCTGGTAAGAGATCAATGTAAATGTGTCTCTTCTAGACAACATAACACTTAATTGCTCCTCTCTTAGAAGGAGCCACGAGGCAGTGGGGAAATTGCTGGTGTGCCTTTTCTCCCTGGCAGAGGAAATATCTATTTTCGCTTTATAGTTAAACTGTCTCTACAGTTGCCTCCTGCCCACCTTTATCTCTGCACTTTTTCTTTCTATACCTTAAACTGTTGCTCTCTAATGGAAAATCAATTATTAGTAAGTAAAAATTGCATCTCTGGAATATCTTGCAGTGCTGAGTCACCAAGTGGAGAGAAAGGGCTGGAAAACTGAAGTTTGCTATGAGGGCCAAGCCCTAAAACAAGCACTGGGTTTTATTTTAGTTAGATTGTGAGTCAAATGAGTAATACTCTATTTTATGGTGTCTGTGTAATATTATTCTGACACTTCTAGTTATCTATGTAAACTTTCAGTGCTCCGTAACAATCTATTAAGCTGTAGGGTATTCATAAATATGTGGCTAGCTTAATACCATTGCTCATCAGTTTGGTATTGAAAGGGCACCAACCTAGTCAATAAAGATATCTGTCTTGGTGGTTTTTTCATTTTAAAGAGTCGATACAATGTCAGGATAATACGATTGCTTTATGTGAGTTAAACTGTTATTTTTTCACTTTGACTGTTGCCCTTTTTCTTCTGGTATTCAGCTGCATGACACAGGTGTAAATTGGCTTTAAAGGTGTAAGATTGGGGTTATGGAGGACAGCTTTGTAAACACCAACTGTAATAATTTAGATTCAAAGCAGTTGTGACCCTAGAAAACATGTCTTGCTGGATGAAACTGTTATCAGCCTGTTCAGAATATTTTCTCTTTAGTGAGTGAAGAAGCTCGGAGCCATGCAAAGTGTGGCTGAAACTGCAGGAGATCTTGAGAATGGGAAGAAATAAAGAAACAAATTTTACAGGTTTGCAAGTCCTTAGTAAGCTTTTTGGTATCAAAACCAAATAAAAATTCTTATTAAAACTGACAAGTCATATTAAAGCTTTCAGTATCTCTATAGCACGTAGATCATAGCTCCTGAAAATCAACATGACTAGAACTTGCTGAACAGTGACTCTATTCCAAGTGTTTCTTCCGGGATCAGTTACAACAGCCAAAGTGGTGATGGTTTTCCCCTCTCAAGATCCCCAAATAACCGGGGATTCATCTGCTTTCAGTGCAACATGGCTCAATGCTCAGAGTACGTGGACGTTCAGGGTGTCTGCCTGCTTAAACAGGGACCTGGACTGAACTCAAGGGAGTGGTGTAAGGAAACGATTGAGAAACCTCCTGTCCCAGTTACCACCTTGATGAATTGCCGCAGACATGAGAGTATGCACAGAGCATCTGTAAGGATTTGTTCCTAGAGCTTTGGAAGGTCCCTGCAAGGCTGGTGAGCTCTGGTAGAGCCACACACGCTGCATGGCAGAGGGGACAGACCCCGCTCTCCTTCCACCGGCTCTTCCCCCTCTGCTGAAGCATATCTTCAAAGCAAGCAATCCTGTTGTCTCTTCCATAGCTCCTTTTCCTACCCCTTCCACTTGTACCAATGTCATCTTCAGCCTCTCTCTGCCCCGAGAAGGGCTCTGATGTGTGTGATGGAAGCTGATGTTTCTCCAATTGCATAGCTGCTCTGCTTTTGGAAGCTGATGAGCAGGGCTCCCTTCAGCTCTGCCTGTTTCCCCGCTGCGATAAGAGGAGGAGAAGCACCTATCCAACAGCTGCCATCGCTGTTGGGGCTAGATCAGAGGAAACGAATGCCACAGATGAGAACTTTTTATGAACTCCTCTGTAGTTTGTTATAGTTACTTGGTAGGACCTAATTGCACAAGAAAGCTCAGTTCAAATGCTTTTTTTTTTTCCCCAGTAAAGCTCTACAGCCTTATAGCTGTTGTAAGTGGTCTGAATGGCCCAGAAAGGTCAAGGTCTGACCAGGACCACCACAGAGCCCCCTGGTCCAGCTGTCATGAGAACCTAGGAGCCTTCCATGCAATTACCTGCTCTAAATAGTAGATTAAACAAATGCAGCTGCAAGTAGCTCTTTGTGGCTTGTTCCTCTGCTTTCCCCTAGAAAGAGTAATTAACATAGCTGCAAACGAGCTCTTTCAGCAGTTTTCCCCATTGTCCCATAAAATGTGAAAAATATGGGTCAGTGCATTTATTAGACCCTCAGAATGTGCACAGCTCTATCAGCTCCTGGCACTTAGCAATAAGTCTTCTGCTCTCCCATTAAAATGTAAATTGGAGGAGAAAATGTCTTCAGGCTGGTGGGTTTCTAACTTAGCTCTTCTGGTACTGCATTGGGAAGTTAATGGGAGAATGTGATTTTTCACAATCTCCCTCATGCTGAAAGAATTGGCTGTTTGAGGCTGATATTTAATTAGTTCTGCTTCTCCTGGATAATAAATGGGGAGAAGGGAGTTGATGCATATGTTACTTAACTTCTGCCTGGAACAATGACTTGAGGGAAAGACTGAGCAACTATTAATTCCCTGATGGTTTTGCTGTGGCTGATGCAGCTGTAACTGGAGTTTCCTACCTCTCTGCAGTGCTAAATGTAACTGAAAGGTGGACAGGTATGTCTCACATCAGTGATAAACTATACCTTTAGACTGCTCCGTTCTTTGATGGCTTTTGGTGAGCTAAGGGGTGTCACTGAGTGCTAGAGCCTCTCGTTAAGTATATGAAATAGGTGGGGGTTTTTGTAGACAGTGAGGAGAAGATTTCAAATGTTTCTGCTCAAAATATTTACAACTTAATTCTTTGAGATAAATTGAAGTAATTGTAATGACACATGTTCTGGAACCCAATGATGTGGTATCCAGTCGTGATGCTTGGGCTGGGAACGAGTTTAGAATCAAAATATTTCTATGTTTTGGCACTGCCATTCTTTGGCTGTTTTGTGATAGCTCCGCTTCTGCGGTCCCCACCCCAGCACAGCTCCATGGCATCAGGAGGAAATAAAGTGCCGACGGAGGCAGGCTGAAACATGGATGTTTCTGCCTGTGTTCAGGACAAAAGTGTGGGTTTCCCTTACCTGTGTCACCTACCTCTCTTCTTCTTGGGTTCTCTTGTTCAAGTGCCCAAAATCCTTAGGCAGCCAACTCTACAGGATTTAAGAGAAAATCAGAAGAATTCTTATCCATGGAGAAAGGCTGAAGTCCAGTCTGGTCAAAACAAGCTGTGGGTTGTATTAAAAAAAAAAAAGTACACCTTTTGACTAATTTTCTTTAAGGCACTGAATATTGATGACACTTTTATCAAAACAATAAATTGGTTTTAATAATCTCAACTTCCATCTAGAAATATTTGTAGATAAAGCCTTTAGACCTCTCCTGCTCTGATGGAACGATGCCAATGTGGATTTTGGTTTGGGCATCTCCTTGGGTTTGTTTCCCAGGCAAAGCTTGCTTGCTGCTCTGATGCTATCGCTATACGGAGAAGTGGGAAATAGCAGCCAGAGTAATAAGCAGCTCATCCCTGTTAATTTACCAAGTAGATGGATGCAGGGCAGGGACTAGTGTAACTGTCTTTCACTGCCAAGTGTAATCCAGGTGTCTGATGTGCTCCCAGAGAGAATACTTAATACTCCTGTGGCTCTGTTTTTCTCTTTTTTTTTTAACTCCTGCCTCGTGAAAAGGGTAAATACAAACAATATCTCAGCTCTTTTATCCCTGTGTCCTCTTGTTGAACAAGATGATAGCCTCTGACTTCCCAGAATTTGCATCTGTGGATCTGGCAAACAATTTCTGGACAGGTGCAAAGCAACAGGGTCCAGGAGAATAACCTGCTGTGCATATGCTATTTCTAGACACTCTGTATTACGTGTAATCTGTAATGCAAACCGAAGGTAATGACACAGCCCTGCCATGAGAGGTGATTAGATCATCCAGGCCATCTTCTGCCTTGGCAAGGTTGCTTTCTCTAGAATATTTCTAAGAGAAATGACTCCAGAAAAGCTATTTATTGCCTAAGAGATCCTGCTCTGTGGCCTTCTTCTCCCTAATAATTTTAGTCTTGAACCTTAATATGCCCTGAATATCATACCGCATCTAGCTGCTGGGGCACAGAAGGTGAATACACACTGCACAGTGCCTGGGCTGGGAGTCTGATGCTGGCAAACACCGGGTGCATCGCACGTCTGCTCCGGGGTGACCCCACGCCCGGACTACCCAAAACTTGTAGGATGTGCCAAAATCACTCTGCAATGTCAGATATACGTGGTGCCGGCCGGACATGGTGGGTATATGGCTCTCGCGGTGCTGGGGGGTCTGCTGGCCGCGGCTCCCTGCACAGCTCTGCTGGAAGGGATTTGTGCACAGCTGGGCACATCTGGGAAGTTGATAGCCTCAGTCTTCTGGCCCTAAAGTTTTGTGGAGGGAAATACAAAAGTGTTTGAGAAACTGCAAATCTATGGACCTGTATGTTAAAAGACTAGTATCTTTAGTGCTTTAAGATCTGAATCTTTTTCTTTCGTTATGTTATAAATGTAGTCACGCAAGAAATGAGCATTTAGCAGCGAGTTGTATGTGCCTGCTTTGTGTTGCCTTGGCTCTTTTCTTTTTATATTCACTTTATAGCTGTTTCTGTCTTCTGCATACTCATAGTCTTTATTTTTTTAAGGTTTTATTTTAGTTCTATTGCTATCCAGATTTTTCTTCTCCCCAGGGCACATCTATTTGTTTGGATGACTAACTTGCTTTCCCTGTATAAATCTGAATTTCTAAGTTGGCGATCCAAGTTTCTCCGATCGTAAGTCATTGTCCATCTGTTTGCTTCTTCCTGAGCTTGCACTGCGAGCTGCAAAAGGGATTAATGTATACATAGTAGGCATGGAAGTTAGGCTAGTCAGAATTAGTAAGAAACAGCCTCATGTCTTGTTCTCTCCACGTTCCTGATGGTGTTTATTTTTCTCTATTGGTTTCTGTGCTTCTCTGTAGCCTGGTCCTCTGGTCCTGTGCTTTCCTCTGGAAGTTAATGAGTGATGCTTGCTCCCCCATGCACTCTGCTCTCTGTTTTTTCAGGCAGAACTGGATGGTTAATGCTATTTCCTGGCTGCTGGTTTAGATTTCTTTTGAAGTACTGAATGAGTGCGGCTGACTGATCCCCTCAACATCCCTCACTATAAGGGGCTTTTATTTCCACCCTACAGACAAGACAAGACATGGCGAAATGAAATGACTTGTGAAGAGGGGTATTTTCCAGGTTTTTGTGATGCGTTGGCAATGCTGAAGATGGGGGTCAAAGCGAGCTGAGGTTCATCCTTTTCCTCCCTACTTGCAAAATGGGGCTCCTGCCTTCAGGAGTTTGCTTGGAAAGTGGCTATTTGCCGATGGCCTGTACCCAAACCTGTTATCACTGGGCAAATGGAGTAATTGTACTCGCCGTGATAGAGGGCTGTGACGGGCTGAGTGCACCGGGCTGGCACCAGCTGCCGAGGAAGGAGTCCCCTTTGCTGGATTTACCTTCTCACTTTTCATTCCCAGGGTAACCTTCTGAAAAAGAATATTCTTCCAATTTCCCACTGTAATTAAGACCCAAGTTCCATCCCCAGAGTTGTCCCAAAGCTGCTGCTTAAGCCTGTATTTAATAGAGCCCTTTCTGCAAGTTCTTTAGGAAAAAAATAGGACCACGGGCAAGCCATGGAGGCTCCTTGCAAAAGGAGGTAGCTTGCCTGTTGCACGCAGGGTTTAAGCAGAAGATTAAATCTGCTGCAAATAGCTTGGTGTATCATTTCAGACACCGGCAAAAAAAAGCTATTGTGTGTTTGGATGATAAAAACAAGACATTATTAGCTGAAGAGGCATGTTTTAGTCTTGAAAGACTGAATTGCTGAAGTATAAAAAAGCTGGTTTTGAAGCGATAGCACCTGTGCATGCTGTCATCCTAGTGTGCCAAGATTTAATACTTGTGTTGCTACTGTACACTGCTTTTTGTTCGTGACACTTCATCTGACTGCACCCTTGCAAGCTCGTGTCTTGTACTTCTTAAATGGTTAATTAAAACGTTAAAATCCGCTTAAATAAGTGATGGATCACGGACCTATTTGCATTTTGAACAGCTTTGTTTAGACTGCGCTAGCTGTGCTGCTGTATTTCACCTGGTTGTTGGCGAGGCTGCCAGGGAAGGCGAGGGACAGCAGATGGCAATGTGGGGCTACAAACGGACCAGCAAATTCGAGGAAATTCTGGTCTGGCCTGCAAAGTCCCCTAAAAAAATCAAGGCAACTGCTACTGTGTAGGACCTACCTTCTGTTCTGACCTTGATGGGGTGGGTGCAAAGAGAGGTTTTATGCTGGAGCTGAGGCTGCAGGATGGGTTTTGGTCTCTGGTATAATTAGGTAGTGGTGGTATAATTAGAGGTGTGTGGGCTGCTCTGCTCATCAACCTGCCCACAGGCTTCCTGCAGCAGCGAGGCTCAGCACAGCGCCCTCTTTGCCGCTAGCTGATATTTTGGCTGGGCTCGGGGCTGTGGCGTTGGTGTGGGAATGACCAGGGCGTTCCGTCCGCTTACAGTGAAGGTCAATTTATGACTTAATGCCCCAGAAGCTGCAGAAAGGCTGAATGTGGGTCCACGAGTGGGGTGGTTCACACTTATCAGTGGCTCCTTGTGTGTATTTTAGGGCTGTTATGGGCTTGAAGAATGGGATTTCCTGGTACCTTTGCTGCCTGTTTCTTCCTCCCTCCCAGCCTCATCCTCACTCCCAGCCTTACCAGTTGGGAGCCATATAATAAACCATGGCACGTCACACTGAAGAGCTGCATATGGTCTGCAAAAGCAAGCAGGCCACTTCAAGCGGGGTTGTGCTGAGAACTCATAGATGTTGATCCAAATCCCCGAAGCTAGCTTTGTCTTGTATTTGGAGTTCAGCATTGTTTCACCACAGAGGGTAGGTGTCCATGTCTCTGAATGCAGAGAGCTGGAGTGCAAACGTCAGCATGTAATATGTGTCTTATTCCCCAACCGTTACGGTCTGAAGTGTGTGACCACGTGGGGACTCTGGTTTTGGGGTTGTTTTATTTTTTTGCATATAGGGCCTGGGCTAAAAATGGACCAAAACCTAAACCTCCACATTTCTGGTGGATGCACAAAATTAGGAGGCAGAAAAACTGTAAGTGTGATGTCCAGCTCTCAGACATCTACTTGATTTGTGAGACTTGTCAATTAACATCCAAATGCTGTTATCTGCACCTGCGATTGATTTTTGGATGGCAAATTACTGGTACATAATTAGAGGTGGTCTTTAAAAAAAAGAAAAGTTCAGTAGCCTTTCTGGAGCCTGGAGCACAAATAAATCCAGTGGGTTTTCAATGTGAGAGGTATTTGTTTTCCCTTTTACTGGCTGGAGAATGAGGAAAAGATGCTCTCGGTTCCTTTGCAGGTGCTGGTACTTCCCAGGTGCCTCATTTGCACTTGAGCTCATTTTGGATGGAAAAGCAGGGAGAAGAGGGACAATGTGGGAGTTATTTTGCAGAACAGGGTTATGGTTACCAAGCAAATGAAACCACGTCAGGGCTGTGCTCTGTGTGCCCTCAAATACACCTGTACGGCGCTGAGGAGCTGTTAGTGGGTGTCTGCACTTCATAACTAATGCATGCTCAAAGCACTGGAGCTTGTGGAAAGTTATATATTAAAAAAAAAAAGTATATTTTCCCCTTGCTTAACTCTTGGCCTAACTAATGAACCAAGGGAATATCAGAATTTAACTCCTCTGTGCTTTGTGGGCTGAAGGACCCCACTAGTATCTCCTGGTGCTGGCACAAGGAGGTTTGAAGTCTGTTTTCCTCACCCAGCTGAAGAAATAGATGCTGTGAGTCGCGAGGGCACGTGAATACAGCGGCCAAGCACTTGGACTGGAAATGGCTCCTCTCTGAGCAACCTGCCTGGGCCCAGAGATATTAGCAGAAGTTATTGAATGAAGAGTGGAAAACAGTAACTGGATGGCAAATGTGACTGATCTGGTGACTGACAGCTGAGAAAATAGGAGTAAACCAGTAAAGATCTTGTTTGCAACACAGTGGGAAAGCTTTTCGGGAAGATGCACTCTGAAATAATTGTGCTTTCCATTCTTCATGAGGATCTTGCAAGCACTATAAGTGGTTAACTTGATGGATATATTAGCTCTCTTTAATTTCAAGCTCTTACCTTATCTTGGAAGATTTGTTATAATTTTTGAATGAGCCAGGATTGGAATCTGCTGTAGTCTTGTGCCCTTAAGTGCTGTGAAGGATGATTTAAGCCTCCCTTGGAGCTTTCCCATTTACTAAAAATCTTGTTTTCACAAGGTATTTCCCTGGTGTAGCTGGGCAGAGGCAGACTGGTTTTGGATGGTGTGAGGTTAATCGATAAGCTGTTTTTAAGCTGTGAGGCTCTGGGGTTGGGGAGAACAGTACTTGGTTGGTGTGGGGTATTTTTTTGGCTTTTCTATCTGCTTGTAGCTCATGCAGCTGCTGCTCCTGAGCACCTGAAGACACGGATCCCCAGTGATGAAGTCTGGCAGCAGCATGGGTGGGTGCTGGGTGCCAGCCCTGCCTGGGTCCCCTCCTGCTCCTCTGCCAGGACACCGCTTGTCTGTTCTCTGGAATAATTGTGCATCCTTTATTTTTAAAAAAAAAAAGCCATAATGAAAGAGGATCAAAATTGGGTATCCACATTATTTTCTCTCTTCAGCTGTAAGCTGGACTTTGGAAATTCTCTTGGACAAAATGATTATTGATATAGAAATTAATCACACTTCCTAAATCTGTTCTTTCCATATCTTGTACGGTTTCACAACTGGCGAGCGCGTGCTGACCGCAGGAATAACGGCCCGTTACAAACACTGTGGAAGTGCAGAATTTGGATCTGGGCTGGCCTCTGAAGAGCTCTATACCGGGGTTTTAATTCCTACTACGTTGCCAAGCTTCACACAGGCATAAAGTGATATTTCTTTCTAAAGTACCTCTTTCGCTACAGACTTCTTTTCTCATTAGGCTGCGATGCAATGATTTCTTAAACACTGTCAGTAACAGTTACACCAGTCTAAGCTATTTTAGAATAGCAATAATAATTTTTTTCACTAGAAATCTCTAATGTGGTAATGTTCTCTGAAATGTACTGAAGCAGATGGGAATAAGAGGAGATGAACATCTTGTTTTTGATTCAGCATAGCTTAATGGAAGTCAAATGGTTTAAAGCTGATTTTCACACAGTTTATATGTATGAAAGAACAAATCCTGCCTTGTCAGGACACCCAAATGAGTAACACCAGCAAAATCTCTTGTTATGAGACAGAATATAAACAGTGTGGGCATATAAGAGAAGACAAAAGTGTTGTTAACATCACTGAGGAAAGAAATTAAGTCATGTAGAATAGACTGAAGCCAGATATGAGGATTGCTTGCACTGAGCAAGGCTTTAAGGTATGTGTAGCATAACACAGCGTGACCTTTAGCGAAAGACCACCTCTACAAGGTAGCTGAGTCTTATTCATCCCCGAGGTGGTTGTTTTACAGCATTTAATCACTGTCTCTCAATGTTGGGCAATTTTAGGGGGGACAGGTAGTGTGTGTCACTTAAATTCTTGAAAATGGAAACTTTATGTTGAAGTATAACTATGCTCTCTAGGTTTCCTAAAAAAGTCAATCTGTGCTTTTAAGTGAGGGCTCTCTGTGAAGGTGAAAGTCCCCCCAGACCTCCACCTGGTTTAGCAGATGCTTTGACAAGAACTTGTAGCTAATGGCAGTTCGCAGTGGGTGGGTGGGGCTGACATGTGGCTTGGCTGGAAGCACAGCTGGAGGTCTTTGGTCCACCGCCGAGCTAATACAGGGTCAATTCTGGAGCCATAGTAGCTTCATCAGGGTCCTGTAGTGTCATCTACATATGGTGAATGGAGTTAAACCCAGTTGGCAGCTGGTCACCAGTGGTGTTCTCCTGGGCTCAGTATTGGGGCCAGTTCTATTTAATATCTTTATCAAAGAGGGGATCGAGTGCTCCCTCGGTCAGTTTGCAGATGACACCAAGCTGGGTGGGAGTGTTGATCTGCTGGAGGGCAGGAGGCTCTGGAGAGGGACCTGGACAGGCTGGATCGATGGGCCGAGGCCAATGGAGGAGGTTCAACAAGGCCAAGTGCCGGGTCCTGCCCTTGGGCCACAACAACCCCAGGCACCGCTCCAGGCTTGGGGAAGAGCGGCTGGAAAGTGCCCAGAGGAGAAGGACCTGGGGGGGCTGGTCGACAGCGGCTGAACACGAGCCGGCAGCGTGCCCAGGTGGCCAAGAAGGCCAACGGCATCCTGGCCTGTATCAGCACTGGTGTGGCCAGCAGGAGCAGGGAGGGGATCGTGCCCCTGTACTGGGCACTGGGGAGGCCGCACCTCGAATCCTGGGTTCAGTTTTGGGCCCCTCACGACAAGAAGGACATTGAGGGGCTGGAGCGTGTCCAGAGAAGGGCAACGGAGCTGGGGAAGGGCCTGGAGCACAAGTCTGATGGGGAGCGGCTGAGGGAACTGGGGGTGTTCAGCCTGGAGAAGAGGAGGCTGAGGGGAGACCTCATCGCGCTCTGCAACTGCCTGAAGGGAGGTTGGAGCGAGGGGGGTTGGTCTCTTCTCCGAAGTAACAGCGATAGGACGAGAGGAAACGGCCTCAAGTTGTGCCAGGGGAGGTTTAGGTTGGACATGAGGAGAAATTTCTTTCCTGACAGAGTGGCCAGGCCTTGGCACAGGCTGCCCAGGGCAGTGGTGGAGTCCCCATCCCTGGAGGGATTTAAAAGACGTGTAGATGAGGCGCCTGGGGACATGGTTTAGTGGTGGGCTTGTCAGTGCTAGGTTAATGGTTGGACTTGGTGATCTTAGAATTGTTTAGGTTGGAGAAGACCTTTATCTAGTCTATATTCTACAGAAAGTTGATTAACATAAAAGGGGGGGACCCCCCTCCCTTTTTTTCCCTCCTGCTGAAATGAATGAAATCTAATTGTGGTATGAGGATGTATATCTTCATTGACTCTCGGAGACAAATGCCTCTTTCAATCTAGGCTTTGACACTTGTTAAATATCCCAATGGAGCACCTTATCAACATTCTTCTTTTTTCCATAAAATAACTAATAGCTGGCTGTTTGTACGGTGTAACTATACAATTCATACCTGCATTTTGCATCAGTGCACTAGGTTTTGGGGATAATAAATCTATCAAACAGGTGCAGTAACTGCTTGCCTTTAAGCTTAATAAGATTTATTCATGTGGATTTAGTGTATGAGAAGTAGTCACAGGCTTTATTGGCTGTAGCTTTACTTGCACTGCTACTGTATAAAGATACCAAGGTGCAACAAATGACGTTTGAAAGCTCGGAGCTCTGGAATACCAGAGTTTTCGTGAGGATAAAATGGTATTTGTCATTTTTAGTGCATTGTATATTCAGCATTGAAGGCTTTTCCGTAAAGTTTACCTGCTAGTGACTCTAGACGAGAGGAACCTGGATGAAAGTGCTGAGATACAGAGACTTAGTAGACTTTACAACTTTGTTTTTATGAAGAATTTATTTAAAAACATCCTTCAGTGGCTATAGTTTGGAAATACTTTTGAACTGTGTGAGGTGAATTGGAATAAATGTGTTTGCAGGATCACCTTGCTGTTTACAGCCGTTGCAGTAGACCTTTGGACCGAAGACGGTCGCAATGGTATCTATGAATGGGTTGGACACTCCAGATCCAGCTGTGGCCCGTGAGAGCAGTACATGTTCTCTGGTATAACAACTGTGCAGAATGACACAATATTCAGGTATCTCAAACATTTTTTAAAAAAATTCCTTTTGTGCACTGGTAGGAGGTCACTGAAGAGTGTATTAAGCAGGAATTCCACCCCCTTCCCCCAACTTGTCTTCTAAGCCAGGGATAAATATCAGGCTTGGAATTTATACTTCCAAAATGCATTGATAAAGCTATGGAAAACTGGACAAACAGGCTTGCAGCGAACGGTAAAGTGTGATGTACTTTCTCTTGGGACAATCTGCTGTGCATCTTAATAACATAGCACACTGATCTTTGTATGAGTGTGGTTTTCTCCTCAGGCCTTTTCAGAGCTATTTTTGATCTTGGTATTAAGGGTGACTGCTCCTTGGCAGGAGGACTAAGTAGCTTTTTGGAAGGGAGCAGAGTTTGGTTTGTGGGTTTGACTAAAGATGATGATGGTATCGACATTAGATGCTGATCCTGTGTTTGCTTCTGCTCTGTTACTCGTGGGCTTTATCTCGCTGACGCCAGAGGGTCCTTCCCTGGCTTGAACACTTATTTTTGCGGGCTCACCCGTAGAGAGATTGTGTGAAACACAACTTGGGGACACCAATGCTGGCTGCCACCGAGCTACTCCCAAGCTGGAGGTGGCAATGGCTGCCTCGATGCCTGATGGGGGGGTCAGCCCAACTCCTGTATTTACCTCTCAGCAGGTACGTCCCAGCTTGTGTTTTCACTGCTAACCTGGAATATTAATGATCAAAGACAATTCAGACCAGTAACCTCCCATGTAGCAGTGCTTTACAGTCCTATTGAACGTGTGACCGCAGCACCAAAATGAGGTTCAGCCTACCTTCCTGTGCTCGAGACAACGTAAAGAATAATTGGAATAGATTGATTTTGTTCAGCCTTCACACAAAAAGGAGATGCCCAGCCAGCAGGCACTCTGCTTTTGATGCCATTAGCTTCTATGTGTGGCTTTTGTACTCTGCCTTAACTCTTAACTCCACGCAGGCAGGGCTGCCGAGTGGTATCGACTTTCAGACTTCTCCCTTGAGATTTGTTTCAATGCCTTTTAAAAAGAGCAGAATTTTTGCTCTGGATCCAGCCCCGAAAGGTCTTGGCTGCAGCCCGACGGCTGTGGGCAGGAGGACACCTCCACGAGGCACTGGGGCTTGGGCTTGGCTGTGCCAAATGGTGACTCTTAATCCTGAATTAGACTTTATAGGTTGAAACTGAGCACAACTCAGCTTTCAGTTGAATAACAATAATGGAAAAGAACTGCAAGCTATCAAAGTGGTAATCACAGTTATAAACAGTCGTGCCACAGTCTCTCTGGCTATTTCCAAATATATCTTCCGATTTCTTATTCACTGTTGTTATTCGTGTTTAACTCCAATATAAATGTTTCCACTCAATTGGTTGTAATTGACTCAGTCACTTTAAGGAAAAGAACTTAAAAAAATTGCATCTAAATATATTGTTTCAGAGGTTCATAAAACCTTCCCTAAACCAAAAAAGAATAAATCCCATATATGAGCTGCTGTTCCCAATGGAGACTAAATTCATCTGCGACGTGATTAGAGTTACAGCATCTTTTGGCAGCCAAAAAGAGTAATCGAGAAATAAAACTAGAAAGATCTCAGGCACTGGAAAGTTATTTGAAAAGTAAAATAATGCACTTGAGCAAAAAAGTAACTTAAAATAAAAACAATTTTTAGTAACGAACTATCAGCTTGGTCAAACCAGGTATCTAGTTAGTTGTATCCACCTCTCTGTTTTATTCTGAGTAAAGAAGCTATAACTGAACTTACAGGAGTGTCAACAGCTCCGGTATCCAAAGTGAACTCACAGACATCAGTATCTGAAATTATATGAACTCGGTGCAGAAAACAGCACCTGGATTTCAACTCCATATGCCCCCCTTTTGTTTACAAATGAAGGTATTCCAGAGGCAACGCTTTCTTCCCCAGATAATAACGTGCTTATTAATCTCCTGGGTACTTCAGTGTTTCTGGAGCAAGAGGTGTGCAGCCTGGTGCCGGTAAGCTGAAGTCTGCAACATATGTGCCAGCTGCAAAGCTGGGATGCTCCAGATGTGCTGCCCCATGGACGGGCTCCTCGTGGAGCCTTTACTTATCAAAGGAGTTGTGTAAAAACCATGGGAAGGGCTTTGATGAAGACAGAAAATATTTTCTGTTGTGTCATTTATGTGCTAACAAAATATGTAATGGATACAGAAATACTTTTTAGCAATATTGGATATGAAAACATCCTGGCCTGTTCTGTGCATAGTTTTAATGGAAGAATAGTGATTTTTTTTTTGCTTCTTTTTAATAAGTGCTTTGAGCACTTACCAAAGGCTCTGCTATGTATAAATTGTTTTTATTTTTCCTTTCCACTGCTGCCTCTCCCCACACATTTTACCTTTTATTTGCGCATTATCTTTGTCAACGCGTTTCTCAACTTGACACTTTTCTTTCTGAGGTTCCAGTCTTCTATTACAGGGGCATTTTATTGCTTTGCAGCAGAAACTTGCCACATGGTGGTTTTTTCTCAAATAGGTGAGGCAAAATTTCTCAAGGTGGTGTAAAAGGTATAGATATTCCTTCATCACTGAATATACGGAATAGTCTGCTCCCCAAGCCCTGTGTGTGCTGGGGCAGGGGGCTGTTGCAAGGGTGAGGTTCTCCCTGTGGCTGGTGCCACACGCCCGTCCGGGCTCTCCTGGCACGTATGTGTTTTCCAAGAAAGCTGATGTAAAATTACCTTCGGGTGCCAGGGCACAGGGACGGGGGTTGTGGTGCAGTCCCTGTGCTGTATTTCTGTGCTCTGGTGGAAGTTGTTTCTACCTGTTAGCACCTCTGCCCTAAAAGTTCAAAGTGTGATATGGCAAATAATGTTTGCATGTGAGATCTAACTAGTTTTCTGTCCCTTTATTGCTTCATTGCTGGCTCTTACAGACCCCAATTCAAGGGGGAGAAAAAAAAAAAATCCTGGTGAGCTTTACGCAGTGAGTTGCTGGTGGCAGGATTCCCTCACTAGTGCTTAACTTAATTCAAATAGAGGAATATCTGCTATGGAAACAGAGTAACTTGTCCATCCAGGAGCACTTCATCATTTGCGGGCTCCTAACCAAGCCCAAGTGTGCTGTCGGAGGGGTTATCATTCCATATTACACAGAAAATCCCTGAACACCTTCATCCTAATGAAAAAATCTTTCACAGCGGACAGTTTGAAAGATGTAAAAGTTATTCTCTGTCATCAGGGTTTTACAACAAAAGATGCTTCTGAGTGCTGTCTCCCAAAGCAATCCTAATAAATCAACACGGCTGAAAACATTAAAAGTTTAGTGGGGCAGAAAAAATTATGCTTTCAGAAAATGATGGTTTTTCTTTCTATAACGCTTCAGGAGCGCTTTGCTGTTTGGCCAGAGCCAGCCCCTCCGATGAAGTCTATGGCAGACGTGAGCAGAATCGGTGTGCTGGACCCGATACGATAGCTGTGTGTTCGCGAGGTGTTCTTATCAGCTGAAATGTGTTTAACGTGCCCTGGCTGCGCTGGGATTTATGGCGAATGACTTTCCATGAGATTTAAAGCAACTTCAAATCTGCTTGAGATTTAAAAGACTTGGAGAAGGGAAGCTTTGGGGATTTACAGTGTTTTCAAATTTGCAAATGCTAGAAATGCCATTATCTGAGTAAGTCTTTATTAATAAAAAATAAATAAAACTATTTTTTTTCCTCCAGCAGAAACCTGTAGAGCAACTCCCGAACTTCTGGGGAGTGTGTGGTAAAACATGCAATTGAACAGAAACCTGCAATTCCACACCTTGGATAATAAAGAACTATTTAGAGCCAAATTGAGCTGTTTCCTTCAGGTGTAACTCAAATTTTTTTAGAGCCTTTCCATGTGTGTAACATGTTATAAGAGGTCTCCAAAGCCTGGGGGAGTTTTTACTATCAATGTGAATGAACTTGGCATGCAAAAGGAGAATAAGATTTATCTCTGGATACATTTTGGGTGATTTGGGGAGGTAAGACCTCATTTACTGAGTGGCTTCAGATGCTCTGGGCTATCACTGGGTAGGGATTTTGGAGATGTGGGATGTGAACTGGTTGGGACCCTGAAATAGCCCCTTCAGATCTCGATGCAGTGATTTCCACGGCTACCCGAGCTGTGGCCGCGGGGCTGTGCGAGAGGAAGGGTCGGTGACGTGCGGCTCTGGATGAGGTGCTGGGGAGCACGTGGCTTGTCAGCAGGGAGCATCCCACGTGATTTGCTCTCTGCGCTGTGTAAAAATGTTGTGTTTTGACATGCCGGCTCTCTGGGTTGGGCTGGGAGAGGGTTGCTAGCTGCAATATATACATGAGCTTAGTAAAATTTGTAATTTTACTGAGCTGATGCTCTGTACAAACCTTGAACACTTTAGTGCAAGGCAGCTTATTGTTCCCTCTGAAGTACTTGGCTGATGTTGACAGATGCTGGTGATCCCAGAAAGGTGTGAGTGAGAAGTATTCTTCGTGGATGTCTCTTTCTGGACTTAACCAGGGTATGGGATCAAGCCATAAATTACTTATTTGGAGCTGCTTTCAGGCTTGTGGCATCTGCCCTGTCACATGGGCATTGCAAGCAAATTTAAAGTTATTTAAAAAAAATTCTTGCTCTTGGGGGCAAGAGTACAAAAGTGAGAGCAGTCTCATTCCTCTTTTTTTTGGGTTTGTGTTTTTCTCTGAAGCGGATTCAGATTTGGTATCTGAAGTTGGTTAATTTAGCACAATTTTGCTCGGTTGTGTATTATTCCACCAGCTGTTTTGAAACTTTGTCTAGTCTACTTCATGCTTTGAGCACTTACCAAAGGCTCTGCTATGTATAAATTGTTTTTATTTTTCCTTTCCACTGCTGCCTCTCCCCACACATTTTACCTTTTATTTGCGCATTATCTTTGTCAACGCGTTTCTCAACTTGACACTTTTCTTTCTGAGGTTCCAGTCTTCTATTACAGGGGCATTTTATTGCTTTGCAGCAGAAACTTGCCACATGGTGGTTTTTCTGCTCTTCCCGATTATTTCACTTCCCACCACTGACAACCTTTCAAGCTCCCGTGAATGGAGGTGTCTTCATGCCGTTTGCTTCCTCGCAAGCAGAGTCGGCTTTTTAATACCAGAAAAGTCTGAGGGGAAACAAAATGCAAAGGATGACATTTTTGAAGAAGAGAAGATTTGCATTTTGTCAATTCTTCCATTCAGTGCAACGTCAGTGGCGGGATGCGGCAATGATTGATTCTCTCTGCCATTAAAGTCTCCTGTATGCTCCTGAGTAGGGCCATCAGAAATGTAGCTAGAGCCATCTGCAAATAAAATTTTTGATTGCTTATCCCATTCAAAAAAGTGATTAAAAAAGTAATAAAAAAGTAGTTAAGTAACAGCTCTTGCTGTGTATCATGTTCCTGTGTCCCTTCAGGCTGTGGACCAGCCTTCAGTGAGCGCTATTAAATTGTCCCCATGCTCTAATAGTGATCTCTCCCTTCCCACCCCCCAGCCAGTGACAGAATATTCTAGTATCTAACAGGATTGATATCAGTATTGCAAAGCACTTACAAGTGATGTTTAAATCTTGTGTATCTTAAATATTTTGTACACAAGGATCATACAATCCCCAAATCGTACAATACATGGCAAAGCAGGGAAGAACAGAAGGGCTCTTTGACCAGATAATGCACCAGCAAGGAAATGGGAGTGGGATAATCTCCCTCAAAGGGCTTCATCATTAGACTATAGCCTAATTGATCAGACCAGCTTGATTAGTCCAAGGTGAATGCAGTTGTTCTTAAACTTAGCCTGAAGCCAGAATATCTTCTACTGTTCTATTTTGTTACATTAAGTGATATAAATGCTTTAGACTTCAGTATTCAAATGTCTTTTTTTCTTTTCCTTGGTCTTTCTGGAATTCCCATTTCATTGTGCCTCTGTTGCTAGCTCCTCTCCCAACATGCTGTTTTGTCTTGGCCAAATTTCCACCTTCTTTAAGATCTCCTATTTTTGAAGTGTTAGCATTACAATCGTAGAGGTTTCTGCCAGATTCTTAGTCTCCTTACAACATTCATGCGACCTGTCCTCCCAAGTCTTGCTTACTGTTTCCTGCTTTTGTTCTTGCTAGAGTGCTAATTAGTGCCTGTGTCTCAAAACTGCTTGTTTAGGAAACTGTACCCGCCAGCAATTGCTGTACAGTGGTGTTGCTGATGTGAAATTTTTTTAGTGGTTTCATTAAGTGTGTCTGGGGCTGTTATAACTGCAAGCTAACCAAAGAACATTGAGCAGGCAAGGTTGCAGGGCCACAAACAACTTGTCACTTGCAGGTGACTTCCCGGCTATTCTGGTCTTATCACAGTCTCTATGTCTATTTTTTTTTTTTCTTGGTATCTTGGACTGTCTCATGAAAAATCGTGTGCTGGATATTGAGTCTCAAAGGACCCCAGGCTGATTTTTTTCCCTGAGGTGCTGCGGATGTACTCGCAGTATAAGCGCAGGTCTCCTTTATCTTAAAGCCTAAGTGTATCTGTATCTAAAATGCTGCTTGAGATGAATGTATAATCACTGTGAAAAAACTGTCCAGGAAATATAACTTTCTCTTTTCAAATTGTCTGAGAACACCATAAATTTTTTTTTTCTTGAACTCTTGAAAGTCAGTGTTAGCTTTTAATATGTTCTGCAAATACATCCTAGCCCATGGATTTCTTGTGGACAATTTGTTGAAATATTCGAAATCCAGGTAATGCCTCTTTCTTTAATCATGAGTTTGGATTTATGCCTGAGATTGGTTTGGGACATGACCCACAGCCAGCTGTAATGGGTGAGAGCTCTTTCAATACCTTTAATCACTAGAAAAACAAAGGTCTGACTTTGATTTTACTTATCGATTCTATTGGCTTGAACGGGGTTACAAAGACTTCAGAAAGGGGGAATGTTACATCTTCTCCAGCAACTTTCAAGAGGGTGCTCCTCATCTTGGACACATCATTTGTAGCTTATTAAAACCAAACTATAGGCTTTTATTATATAATCAATACATCTAATCAAGTTTTATAGGAAGGGTGGATTTATTTTATGTTTTCGTAAATTCTCCTCATTTTGTCTATCAATATTTACAAGATATTTGAAAAGTAGTTTGAAAAAGAAACCCCATTCTGTCTCACACATCTATTCTATCAAGGGGACTCTTAAATCTCTGGCCATGCTGCATTAAAAAAAGAATCAAAAAAGTGTTTGATAACTCCTTATTAAATCTGTTCTCTTAAATCAAGTCAGACACCCCAGATAGAAACTCACCTCATTCTCATAAACACACTTTATGCACACAGGCACAGGGCATGGATACTGATGAAGCACTGAAATAAAATTCTGATAGATATAAACAAAAAAAGCAACCAACCCCCAAACATTGTAGTGCTAACTCTCAAGTCTTTATGCCTTTAACATGCTACTGTTCTTGTCTGTACCTGTTCTGCCATTAGAACAATAACATTGGATATGGTGCCTTCCAGTTGCAAATATAAAGGAAGGGCATTGGGTGTTCTGTCTCAGACTCCATCCTTAAAATGCATTTAAAACAAATGGACATAACTTCATTTTTATTTGTTTGCTATTCAGCAACATGGAAGAAGTCTAGAGAATTCAAAAGCCCTTTGCAGGCTCTCAGAAGTGAAGCCTGGGAAGCCAGAACGTGGTGCAGCTTTACCTATTCCTGTTCTCAACAGAACAATAGACTTTTTTCTTGTTATTTTTACTAAAAAATGGTTGCAAACCTGGAACATAGGGTGCAATATGGATACTATATCTGAAGTACTGTAGCTAGACTGCAGGGCCTTTGGAGTCTCTAGCAATTCCTTGTAAAAAATAAAATTTTATTTTACGCCCAAGAAGACTTTGAGGTGGATCTGTGCTGCTTCAGAGGTAGCACCAGTGGAACCAGCTCCTCTCCATGCCAAAACTCATTTTTTTGCTCTCTGTCCTTTGGAAGGTGCCAGGGAAGCAGGAGTTATTTCAGTGAAGGAGCCTAATCAGCTAATAGTGGAGGTGTCTGACTTGTGGATTATTTGTTTACACCAGTCTTGCATATTGGGGGTCCCTGCTTTCATTCTGTGGACCCTGGAGAAGGGTCACAGGTAGGAGGTTTGTGTGGTGCAAGGAAGGAGCAAAGTGATATCCCTGCTTTCCAGCTGTGCTGGGACTCCATCCAAGTGAGTTCAGACTTGTGGACATCAACTCTTTGAGCAAAGTGCCTTCTAGACAATTTTTTTTAAAGTAAGATTCGAGGCAGCTGAGTTTGTTAATAAATTTTCTTTTACATGTTAATTTTTTTTTAAACTAATGAAATCTATGTCTGTTTTCTCTGAGGAAAAATAAGTATTTAAAACCATTTTATAAAAATGACTGCAATACAGAATTTTAATCTGATGTGTAAGTGTGCTGTTTTCCTCTGTTGCTCCTCTTGGGTTTCTTACCAAATATTGGGTTGGGTTTGGGCTTGAAATTAGCAATTATTGCAAAGCAGTAGAATCACAGAATCACTAAGGGTGGAAAAGACCTCTAAGGTCGTCGAGTCCAACTGTCCACCCAACCCCCCCATGCCCACTAAACCATGTCCCCAAGCGCCTCATCTCCACGTCTTTTAAAACCCTCCAGGGATGGGGACTCCACCCCTGCCCTGGGCAGCCTGTGCCAAGGCCTGACCCCTCTGTCAGGAAAGAATTTTTTCCTAATGTCCAGCCTAAACCTCCCTTGGCGCAACTTGAGGCCGTTTCCTCTCGTCCTATCACTGTTACTTGGCAGACGAGACCGACCCCCCCTCGCTCCAACCTCCCTTCAGGCAGTTGCAGAGCGCGATGAGGTCTCCCCTCAGCCTCCTCTTCTCCAGGCTGAACATCCCCAGGTCCCTCAGCCGCTCCCCATCAGACTTGTGCTCCAGTACTTGGGATAGGCAGACTAAGAATCTGTGTGCTCAGGAATTAAGCAACTCCCTTACACATGCAGTAAACTTAACCTACTCCCTAACACCAAGTGTAGGGGTCTAAACATTGGAGAGGGCTGATCAACTGCATGTAACTGTTTGCTCTGTGTGTGACCTGCCCCCGAGAATGTTGTCTATGCCGCAGGCTCAGTATGAGCCTGGGAACTGGGCTCATCCTACAGGATGAGATAGATCTACGTAGATCAAGTTTTATCCCCCTTAAGGCACCACTTGCTAGATCTGATGAGGATAAAATGCCAAAAAAAAAAAAAAAAAGACATTGCCGCCACTTAGTGAAGATGATTTCTGTGCTGGAGCTGCCCAGCAGAGCAGGCTGACCTTTCTGGATGCAGAGAACTATCAGCATCTTCTCCCAGACCTCCCCTGTAGCAAGGCTTTAAGTGGGCAGGCACTTCACAGCACTTTCTTGATGCTCTTTAGGACATGCTCTTTCTCATTTAGACTTCTTCCTTTTACATTTCTTTTTTAGGGAGGATTTTCTTCTGTGGTCCATGCTGCTCTTAGGTTTTTTTTTTAATCTCCTGCTACAAGCACCTCTTTCCCTGCTGTGTAACTGGGAACCTGTTTTCTGGTAACCTCCCTCTGAAGCCTGCCCTGCTCTTCAGCCTTCCGCTGCTTGCTGACTCTCCATCTTCTGCTGTCCTATGCCAGTGAGGTTGGGGTTACTCCTCAGACTGGCTCCGAATACCAGATTGCTGTAACATTTTTTTTTAAAACTCTCTTTCGATGTAGAGTGTTCTCAAAATGAGAAGTGTGTGTATAATACTTTATGCAGAAATGCTTTTCAATGTCATGCATGAAAGTGTTTATGGCCAAACTCATCTGAACTTATTTTACTTTTTTTTTTTTTAAATTTCACTATAGATGAAAAGACATGTTGGAGCGTTGTCTTGGAGTAGAAGCAAGCTACCTGCTTTTGCAGGGCCTGGGACAATAACCCGTCTTAGCCACAGCCTTGCTGTGTGTACAGCTGCTCCCACGGTGCTGCCCGCAGCATTCCCAGCCGGCAGCACTCGGCAGCGTGAGGCCTGCCTTGGGAAGGGCTGGTGCTGTGAATCCTCCCTGATGGGAGCTGGTGTCACGCAAGCGGAGCGGACCCGTGCCCTGCGTGTGGGGTGTCTGGGCTTCCCTCGCCCAACGTGATGGGGTATGGGCGTGTGCTTAGCAAAGCAAACGGGTATTGGAATCTTGTAGTTTGCTGCAAATGGCCCTTTCTGTCCCCTATCATCTTAAAATACACATCACTTGTATTTTTATGTTGAAAGTAGCTTTTTCCCCTCAATTCAGGAGGGTGTGCGTTTTATTTTTTGCCGAAGTGGTTGTGCTGGTTTTTCCTAAGACAGACATGATGGAGTTTGTGTTGGTACAAACCCCAGGACCGAATCATTGTGCATGTCTGATACTGTGTTCATGGGGAAATGATTCATGGAACTCTTCCCAGAAGGAGAGCAAATATCAGCCTTTGGATTGTCAGGTCACTGCCTGTATATGAGCAGAGGCCTGTTGACCCTGAACTTCTTGCAGCAACAGAAATAATTTGTTTGCCTTTTGTAGAGGTCCACTTTTCTTTTGGTGAAGAATATGTGTTTATATGGACACATGCGTAATTTTGCACAACTATCTAGGGTGCTGATTGAGTTCAAGGACAGGATCAGGAAGCATTGCCAACGAATTTAAGATGCCCTTCTGTTGTGCAATATTGTGTCCTATTTTCACAGCAGACTAATAGTTTGCAGACATCTTGTGTTCAACAGTTACTGTATGTTTTAATTGTTTATGTTGTAATTTATTCATGGCCAGGAAGACATGGCTGGATTATTAATACTCTCTTAATTGGTCTGTTTTCTGGTGGTAACTTGCCTTTTGTGGCTGAGCAGGAGCTGACAGTGGAAGTCAGGCGGTAACCTGGAAGGATGTGACCGCTTTGATCCTGACCTTAAAATCAGGGCAGGTTGCCTTTTTTCATATTAATACCTCTTTTTTTCTAAAGTAACTATAATTTCAGAAGAAACTGTATTTACAAATAAGAGACAAAATGTTGCACTTTCATGATGTATTTTTACGGTACACAGATTTAGAAAGGTCTCGGCTACGCAGCGGTACCTAGTGCATTACAGCCAGCGGGTCCTGTGGTGGGTGATCTCCAAGGTCATGAGGGTACTGATATTTTTTTTTTTTAACCTTTGATGACATAGCCCATGGAACACCATCACAGAATATCCTTCGTTTTACAGTCTAAAAATAAAACAAGTCAACAGTTAATAGCGAAAGACAAAACAACGAAAAACATTGAAATCTGGTAAATGCAGCAAACTTGACTGGTGACCTGTTCCCTCTGCAGCTGACCATTAGGGATCACTGTTCTTGGGGTGGCTGTTGTGCATCAAACAGAAACCAAGTGAGGTTTTTTCCTTGGTGTTTTTTTTTTTCCCCTTTCTTTTTTTTTCCCCTGGGGATTCACCAAAGTACATTCGCATATGCAGGGAGGGTAGAAGAGTCAAAATGCGTGGAGGTCTCATATCCGATAATGTTCCAGAAGAGTCGTGAAGGCAGAGGAGGTGGGTACAGCCAGCACTTGCTCTCTTGCTGTCTTACACTCGCTGCCAAAGACTGTACGTGCACTGTGCATCAAACAGGGAAGATGCTTTTATCTTCTGGCTAGTAATTAACCCTGAAGTTGAGCTCTTTCTCGAGCAGGAGGCTAGAAGCATAGTGTGGGAAGCCAGGTATTTATCTGATTACTTCTTTGGTTCTTCTTGACACACTGCATATTTATTTCCAGACTATTTCTGGCCAGCAGAAGTTACTGACATTAATAATGGGTAGACTTTCAAAAGACCCTGAATTTTAAAGCAACTTTGAAGCCAGTTTCCTTTAAACTCCCTTGAGAACTTCTGCCAGTACAATTTATTTAAACATAAATAATTAAAATCTTGCATCCGTATGATCTCATGGTTATTGTTCTCTATTCTTAACTTTTTGGGGTTTTTTTTATAATCTAGATTAATAAACTCATTTTTGGGTCAGAGGTGGACTGTTCCTATATTACTTTAAATATCTTTATGTAGGTTTCAATACAGTTTCATACGATTAAATCATGACCTTGAGAGGAGGCTTGAGCCTGTATCATGAAACTTGTGAGGACATTCAAAATTCACACTACATCTAAAGTGTTTAACAGGCCTTCTGAACGCATTTTGCACCAAACGAATCAAATGCTCATAAACATAGGGTATTCAAAATCCCAAATGTAAATCAGATTGCAATTTTTGTAACGCAAATATATCTCTGTTGTTGCCTTTTACTATTGCAAAAGGGTAAATCTTTCTCATTGAAATGTTAAAGAAACCATTAACTCGGTGTTTTGGTGGTCTTTTGCCATGACTGTACCTTCACCTTGACATTTGATAGCAAAACATCATTGTTATCTGTTCAGAGAGGAATTAATCTGAGCTCTGCTGCTGTTATTTCCTCCTTCTTGGCCACTTGTCTGATCAAAGCCTAGTGATGGGAGAGCTTCAATTTTCCTTTACTCATAATGAAACCCTCTTGCTGAAATTAGATCCAGCTGTTGCAAAAAATAGCTCTGCTGCAGTTAAGAAGGTGCTTGATGGCCCCTATGATCCCTTGGCTAATTAGCAGGTTAGGGAACAGAGCTGCTTCTATTGAACTGGCCCACAATGAACCAGGGAATGGAAATTACTGTATTCCTTGTCTCCTCCTCCCACCTGGAGCTGCTGGGTATGTGCTGATGGATGCAGAGCTTGGCAACGGACCAGATCTGTGATGTGCAGTCAGACCCGTGTTCTGTCAGGTCTCCTGGGTCTTCACACTTCGTCCACATGCCAGTGAATAGTATAGGAGCAAGTTGGTTTTTGTTTACTTGTTTCTTTTTAACTTTTCCACTAGAGGTTTAAACCAAAACTGTCAGCTTTTGGTTACCAACGGTTTATTACGGTTCTTCTGAAGTTTCTCCTTGCTGGATATCTGGTAGCTCCTACCTTATGGGTGCTCTGGTTTATTGGCACAGGCGTGCAGAGCCCACCAGTCTGCACAGAGCTTGGGGTCTGCTGGGCACCTTGGACCACTTTGTCTTTGATCCATGTGCTGTCCTGGATGGAGACACCCCATCGACTTGGTGGGGGTTCTGGCAGCCTCATCTCCTGCTGTGTTCCTCCATTTCCCTCCTGGTTCTGGAGGCCAGGCTGGAGAAGCTGCTTTGCTGTAGCAGTTCACATCTCTCTGTCAAGTAATGCTCTGTCCAAAAGCAGGAAAGCTCGATATTCTCTTCAGTTTTCGGTTCAATAATTTCTACTGGTCCCTTCATAAGTAGGAGGTAAAAAAAATTAAAGGAAAAAGCAATGAAACCCTGCAGCCAGGACAGGCTGCGCACTCTGTTTGCTGTTGCGAGTCTCCCCTTGCAAAAGAGAGGCCAAGAAACCTGTCCTGGTTTTGGCTGGGGTAGAGTTAAATTTCTTCCTACTGCTGTGTTTTGGATTTAGTATGAGAAGAATGTTGATAATGCAGTTGTTGCGAAGTACCCTGCTAGTCAAGGACATTCAGCTTAAAAAAAAAAAAACCCAAAACAAACAAAAAAAGCCAACCCCCAAAAAACAGGCACTGGAGGGGAAGCAAAGCTGGGACAGCTGGCCTAGCTGGCGAACGGGGTATTCCATACCATGTGATGTCATGCTCAGTATATGAATGGTAGGTGTGTTCCAGGAAGTCCTGATTGCTACTTGGTTATCAGTCAGTGCGGGTGGTGAGCAATTGCATTGTGCATCACTCATTTTGTATATTTTATCATTATTATTACTATCATTATTTTCCCTTTTCTGTTCTATTAAACTGTCTTTATCTCAACCCACGAGTTTTTCTCACTCTTACCCTTCCGATTCTCTCCCTGTCCCACTGTGTGTGTGGGGAAGTGAGCGAGTGGCTGTGTGGTATCTGGCTGCCTGCCAGGTTAAACCACGACAAACCTGATGGGAATGGAAGGTCTCCAGAGCCCTGAGACCCAGCCCTTTGGTCTGAGTACTCGGCTTTCAGCCTGACTTCCCGAAAGCTTTGTTTCAGTTGGGTTGCTGCAACCAGTGGCTTGCCTCTGGCATGGACATGGCAGGTCTGATCCCTTTGCTTCTGTGATCTCCACCATGTTCTTACCCCTCTGGTCTCCCACAAGCACCATGTAGGCCAACCCAAACCAAAGCTTCCTTCAGCTCCCTTTCCATGAGCTCAGCCCTACCGTGGGCTCCCTCGTGCCACCCCCTGATCCCTGCCCTCTTCTCCGGGCAGAGCGTGCTGCCCGTGTATGTGCCTGTACCCCTCTGCTTCACAGTACATAAACCAGCTCTACAATTCACATTGGGAGTCTCACAAAAATGTCATAAAACTTGGTAGCAATGCATATTAATCTTTTATCTTGTTTTATAATGTGTGAAATGTTGTGGCTCAGGTGCCTGTCTCTGAATAGGTGTAATAACCGTGGTCCTGCTTTGCCTTTCAAAGAAGTAATTGATATTTGCTTGGGGATGTCTGTGACTCCATTCTCTGCTTTATTTATGTGGGGCTCCAATCCAATCAATTTAGTTTGAAAAAGTGATGACTCTGTCCTTACAAAGTCAATATTTCAGAATAGCTTCAAGGGGGGGAAGTTAGAGGATACCAATATCCAGAGTGATGGGTTTTTTAATTCTTTATCTTTAATTTAGGTCAACTATTGTGAAATAATCTTGTTATTCTTAACTACCTGGCTGCGTACGATGACATATTCCTTCATTGTTTATGCCTCTGTAGCTCACTGCCATCCTTGTCTGTAATAGCAACATGTTCCCGGATGTCTAATGATAGCGTGCAAAGTGTCTAATATTTTTAGATATCCTTTAGTGAAAGCTATGAATTCATATTTAATGAAGCCCAAGTGTCAGGGAGAGTTATTTCAATTATACTTCTGACAATAATAATATTTCAGAACATGCAGAGAGCTGTGAGAAATAATTGTACATTCCTTATTTATATGGCAACTAATAATGGAAAATATTTTTTTTCTCTTATAACATGATTTAGTCTCATGAAACAGTGATTTCCTTCATTTTTCTGTGGAGCATGGTTTCAGCTGCTGCTTTCTTCTGACACGGGAATTTGTTAATGAGATATTTTTTTTTTCTGGAGGTCAATTGCTTTTCTAGCTATCTGAGTTAAGTGATGTGACTTTAATTTTAGCCAAATTTCCTAATATTCTGTTCTGCATGTGAAGCAGAAAGATGTTGCTTGACAGATAATGGATCATTTACAAGAAGAACGACTAAAAATGTAAAACAAAATACTGCTTTTAAGACATGTTCTTCTTAAGTGTTTGGGGGCTGTCTGGTAGCAGGGAGTGAATGGCTTGAGCTGGAGAGCCTGGTCCTGGTCCCAGGTGCTGCTGTCTACTCCCCAACAGATTAAAGAGAAAGAGTATTCCCTTGAAAACCTTTTATTTTGATGGACAAGAGAGAATGAAAATATGTTCTGATCAGCAGAAAACTTTTCTGGCTCCATTGAAAATATTTCTGCCATTGTGGGAAGCGCAAGTTTTATTTGAGGATAAGCTGATATTTGGTAACATCTAGTACATCTAGTTCATGAAAATATTGTTGTGGCAAATGACATTTAAACACAGTCATTTCAAAATCTTCATGGTGGAAAATGCTGGCTCTATCTTTTTTTTTTATTGGTACTGAAAATATTAACTGTGTGAAGCTCTGGAGTTGAGATTTGTTCATGTTACTTCAGGTATAAAAAAATTTAGCACTTACACAAACCTTGCTTTGCATCTCAACCTGGTGATTTTTAAGAGATTGAGTTTAATTTTCCTCATGCAGGTTTGTTTGAATAAATGATGCGTATTTAACTGGAACACATGAAATAGAGCTCAATGGNATGGTTTCTCAGTGGATCCTACTGGAGAACTTGTCTGATATGGAATAGTTGTAAATAAAGATGAATTTTTCTAATTGTAAATTGATTTAATTAAAACCAGAACACCTGACTATACCTGTAATTCTAATAAACATCTTATTGCACCTGTGCAGGATCTTTACACCTAAGTGCAATGCTTACCTTGTTGCCTTGCCCATAGGGAGTTGCAGCCTTGAGCCTCCTAAGCCAGCATAAGGCTACCAGAAATCTTTGGTGGGAAGGATGAGGGCAGTGCTGGAAACCTTTGCAGATTCCTCCCCAAAAAATTAAAAATATATTGGTTCTTCTATCACTTTTTTTTGTTTCCTGCTTCTTCTGAATTAGTTCACCAATTGTCTGTTTTAACACAGAGCCAGGAAGAAAAATACCTTTGTGCTCCTGGTGATTTTTAAGAGATTTAGTTTAATTTTCCTTATGCAGGTTTGTTTGAATAAAAGATGCGTATTTAACTGAAACACATGAAATAGAGCTCAATGGCAAAAAAAAAAAGTCAGTGTAGCGTGGATCTTGTTGAACTTTTGAACTACATGTAGACATTGAGACAAATTTGGTGTTTGGCTTAAGTGCATATAGCTTCAGAGATTCATACCAGCGGTGAGCTGGCTTCTGGCATGTTGAACATGATGATCTTTGTACTTCAGAGGTAATTCTGGACCTAATCTAAGAAGTGCTTACTATTCTAGAATTAAATTGTGGAGGATATATATTTTGGTTGGATATTCATTTAATTAAGTATATTAAAGAGAACATATTAAATTTTGGAGGGTGTATTCTGGAGAACTGGATATATTTTTATATCTGTTCGGGATGTTTGGATCGAAGATCTTTAAACAAAAATCAGCAGCTTCAAAAATGCAACATTTTTTCCTTGGATTTCTGAGCAGTTAATCCTTGAAAAAAAACCTATTGCTGAGCTTTTCCTGCTTAATGCTTTACCTCCCTAAAACTATTTCTGAGCTTCCCCATGGTGTGTCCGACTGTCATGCTTGCCCAATGGTTCAGACTGACAACCCCAGACTGACATCTTTTATTGACTTTAAACCCATGTAAAGATCTGCACATGATCATGTGTTTTTCTTATTTGGGATTTGTCTGCAGAAATTCAAAATTGTTTTCTGTTCAGGAATAGGTAATACTAGTATTTCCCCCCCCTCTCAGAAATAGCTAGTGCTACCAGTCTTAACTGCTAACATCAGAGTGTTAATCGGTACGGACTACGCAGTAATTAGTCCTCTAACTAAAATAAAGGCAAGCAGAGGAATCCCTTGAACGGTCACAAAGTAACTGGGACATCAATCAAAGGCTCAAAGATTTTGAGATTATTCTAAATTTAAATAGAGTTCAGACCCCCTGGGGAACCGTACCCTGCCTAGGAGGCTTAATTAGACTGTCTGCAAGACAGCGTAAAACAGATGGGTGCGTTCCTGTTGCAAGTTGTTTAATGCACCTTTTGATAGCTCCAACAGCATATGCGTGAACTTCTAAGCATCTTCAAGTAAGCCTTTTGTTCAGCCTCTTATTTCCTTGAGGAGAATTTTAATAATGGGAGTAGCGATGTTGAAGAGCTTCATCCTTCCGAGAGCTTTGAGCTGGTAACATCTGCCTCGCGTGGGAATTCATCTACAAACCAAACCTGATAGCTGGCTGAGTAATTTGAACAGCAGAGCCCCACATCTCAGCTAAATATAATTTATAGTTTGGGAAATGTGGGGGATATTTCTTTTAATGAATTGAAGCATAGAATAATGTATTAAATAAAGTCTGTGTTAATAATGAAAATGTTGTGTAAACTGTTTTGCATGTGGTTTTTTTTAATTAATCAATTTTTCCCAACCAGTACTTTTTATGAAGCAAAACGTCTCCTTCCTTGCATACAGTGACACTGCTGCTTTTACAAGAACTGATGCAATTAAACCATAAACCAAAGACAAATGCATTATTCTGCTGCCAAGATCTTGCCTGGGGCTGATCTTGCCTCACCTGCCCTGGCCCCAGGTTGCCCAACCAGTGGCTTGTGTCCCATTTTTCTGTCACTTATCCTATTTAGACAAATGTTCCCTTCCTTGACAGCGCCCACAAATCAGGGCTGACACAAATCCCTGTCCTTAGCTCTGATACAACCGAGGTAAGAGCATGCTGTGATGTTTTATGTTGCAGAGGTAGACTGAAGGAATGTGGTTGTTTTTTTTCTTTGTAGAGTAGAAGGTAAGCAAGTTTTCAGTCACTTTTAGTTAATTTAGCTATTTGCACACTAGTCTATTTTCTAGTCTAGGAGCTGCTACCAAGCTGTGCAATGCTCTGCTGGCACGTGTGTGCCGTACACCCAAATACCGGGCAACGCAGAGAAACGAGAAAAGTTGGGCTCCCCCCAGTAGGAAAGACAAGGGATTCTACCCAGCTAAGAAAACGCGATAACTTGATACCCTTTGGTGTATGACAGTTGGGGACAAGCAATATATTTGTATTCAAGAGTTTTGAGAGATTTCGTTGCTTTTCTCAAGCCCAGCATCCGTGGGGAGCTCTCGGGGTCACGTAGCAACCTTCAGCTTGCTTCCTTGCCCGTGAGAACAGATGGAGGCTGACTTCGTGCTTGGGCTAAGTTCAAGCAACATCAGGAAATCGGTACAAAGGTAGATGAAGAGAAAAACACCGACATGTTTATTCCTGCTTTATAGAACTCTTCTGTCCCAGTGAGGGTTTTTCTTTTGTGTTGTCCCTTGCCAGCAAAGCGGTCTTACCAGCTTTGTGTGGGATTTGGGTCATCAGACAAAAAGGACCAGATCTTCTGTCCTTGAAAAGCTTCGAATTGACGTCTGTGGGTTTTTGGTTAGAGTCCTGGACAAATTTTAACTGTTGGTTTGGCTTATCTATTAATTTCATTTCTGGAAAATAAATATGATCTTCTTGGAACAGTTGGTTACATGCATCTGCTAGAAGTCTGTATTTATTTTCCTAAAGTTAGTTTTCATAATATTATGGCTTTTGCTGCAATATCATTTTCCCAGCTTTTGAAGCTTAAAAGAGGAATAGAGCTTCCTAGCTTTATATCTTGCTAGATACTTCATAAGTGATTTGTATTAATGTGTGCTTAGATGAATCTGTTTTCATGGAAACACTGGGGTTTTCATGGATGAATAAGACCTAATTCTGCCTGGCGAAAACATCACTATAAATAAGAGCTGATGCCACTGCATTGAGAAGAAGCAATTGTAAATAATGGGAGGAAAATTCTATTCCTAGAAATATTTCTTGTCCAGAGGGTCATACCCATTTTTATTTATCGATTTGTTTTTAACTTGCAAAGTGTCTGTATTTGGAGTGAATACAGATGGGTTGTGTTTTATTAAAAGTAGGAGCTGAATGCTCTGGCTGGAATTGGCCAAGTTTAGAATAACGTAATTGCTGAAAATGCGCATCTTCCATAAGAAAACTCTGTGTATGATAAACTCTGCCCGGCACAACCATCCTGCCACTGTTCTCAAGCATGGGGATTTATTTATTTTTGTCTTGGTGGCTGTTTTGGTGCTTCAGATTTTATCTCATCTGTGCTGAAATTTTCTAAGATTAAAAGGAGTTATACAAAGTTATTCTTGAGGCTTCCCTTCACTGATTCTCTGACACTTAATGCTTTTTTAATGCTGTATTAGGCTTAATTTATCCTTAGTTCTCCTAGTCTCCTTCCTCTTTTTCTTTCTTCCTTCTGACACTATAACATGTTCCTTTTCCATGTTTTTTATAGATCAAAGCATTCTCCTCTACCTTTCTTCCTGTTGCTGCCTTTAAAACAGGTATTTCAATTAACGTTGACTGCAGCTGGAAAGGAAAGATGATTCAAGAGCACTATAGTGCTGTGGTAATTTAATTTGGGCATCTCTGAGTATCTCACCGAATTTCCAGTTTTTAATGGGCTTAAATTTCTTTGTCACGTTTGATTTTCAGGGAAATCTTAGGGGATACCTCCAGACAGCCAAAGTGCCCCAAAGAAAGCAGAGTAAAGGAGAGAGTTTAGAGAGGTCTTGTTTATTCGAATATAGTTTTTGAAGATGAAATGAATCTTTAATTGGCAACCAACTCTCTGTGAACATTGCGATCTGGTTGGGGATGTCCCTTGGGACTTGGTCACCTCCTAAGCAATCTTTTGGGTGTTTTAGTTGTCCTCTGTGCTGCTGGCAGCCAACCTGCAGCGAGGTCCTCGGGGGAAGCCTGGTGCACTGCTCAGGAGGGAGCAAAAAAGTTATTCATAGTTCAGAACCAGATGCTTAACCAAGATCATTTTACTTACTTCATCACAATAGCTAACTAGATATTTGTATGTTCTCTCTCTTTATCCATGTATTTTATAAAGTAAATCCCTAGGAAGAGGATGGGAGGTAGAATCTCGTTCTTACAGCTTTCTCCACTGTGGAGCAATCTCACTTGGCAGTAGAGGCTGCTAAGACATTGGAAGGCAAAAGAAAGATGGATGCAGGTGGCCTTTCTATAGCATCAAAGGAATCAAAGAAATCATAAGGATGCTCCTTCCTTTTAGAAAGCCACCAGTTATGAGGAAGTATCCGTTCTCCATAAGCAGAACTCTTTTGCTATCTAAAGAAAAGTCTTAGTAGCTGAACTGTGTGGAAATGGGTGTTTTTCCCTGGCCCGCTCTGCCCCTGCAGTTCACCTCCGGGCTCTCCTGCCCCTATGTCCTGGTGGGGCAGGAGGATGCGGGGCAGTGGGTACCAGCATGTTTTGGGTCTCTGTGCCTAAAAACATCTGTCCCAGGCTATGGCCTGTGGTTGTCTCCTACTTTCCATGGCGTCGCATGCCATATGTGGTTTCCTTTCCCTTGTTGTAGGGCCTCATCTGGTCCCTTCCCCTGGTTGTGACACAGAACTAAGTGGGAGGAGGGAAATACAGTGGTTTGGAGTCTCCTAAACCTGATTCAACTCACGAGCCTGATTTTGGCCACCTGTGGTTTGTGCCGAAGACTGGAGATATGGATGTAAATGAGTGCGCATCCAATCCCTTACAGAGAATCTTAATTTGTTGCAAGAATTGGGTACTTTAAGGTACTGAGCTGAGAAAACAGGGACTCGGTTTATAGCCTGTGTTTGAGCTTTTGTGAGTACGTGGGAGATGGACAGCTGAAAACTCATCTGAAAACTCTTGTATGAAGCAGTAGGAATATGGGATATTTTTGGGGTTATTTAACCACTCGGTTGGAATAAAGCAATTGGTATCTACTGAGATGCTGATGACTCTGGCCTGTTCTACGCATGCCTGTTTCTAGGTGAGAAGGTGTCTCCTTGTAGGTAGGTTGTGAATCTACTGAGAGCAGCACTTCAAGAAACCTGCAGAAGAGAGAAGAAACTTCAAGGTGGAGAGTTACAAAACGCCATCTGTGTTCACACTTCCTTCGCTGTTAGGAATCGGTTAACGGTTCGGTCGTACCCTCGCAGGAGAGGGGTTATCTCAACTCAGTTTTACAAGCCTTCATCTAAGCTCCTCTGCCAATCCTGATAAAACCATGGTGGTGTCACTGGCTTATTTCCTCAGATCTGGTGTCAAAATTTCACGGAACAGTTACAGACTGGTGGGCAGTGTAAATATGTATTGCAATTCTTTAAATTCGTTTTGCAATTTAATTAGCTTTACTTTGATCTGTTGCAGTGTAAATAGGAAAGTGAGATAGTCCTTTTTTCCCCAAAAGGCCAAATAATGTATAAACTGATAAAAACACAATGTGTTTCTGCAGCTGCTTCTGGTTTAGTTTGTCATCAAATGTATTTATTTGTTAGAAAACTGCCAGCAGGATCATATAGTCTTTTTTTTTACTTGAATTTCTTCTTTTCATTTTCAAATACTGTAGGAGCATTGCACTTGTGTTACGTTAATCTTTTCTTACATTTAAACTGAAATTGCGTTTGTTATAAGTAATCATAAACTGACAGACTTGAAAAGCTAACATTTGCTAGCTTCAAAGGAGTGAAAACTGGTGATAAGTGAGGTTGTAAAAAGTCAAATTAAATGTTAATTGATGCAAGGGCACAAAGCAGTGAGGCACTTATTTTAGATGCAGGCACTACATTTATCAGACTTGACAAATTGACCACTGTGGTTTCATGGATACTCATTTCTATTTTCTTCATCTTCTCTTACATGAAGAATAAGCTATTGGGGGGAAAAAATGGTGGTTAGACTACAGCTAAAGCCAACGGTTTGTTTAGACTGATGCAAAACTGCAGGTAAGACTCGAATGCCATTGTGTGTACTTGGAGTGTTTTATTTTGGGAAAAGTGGTGATCTAAAATGAACAGTACTGAGTAGTCCTGATAATTTGCATAAAGAGAAACAACATTCACATACTTGGGGAAATAAATTGAAAATCTTGTCTTGATCAGCATATTGCATTTAAATTAGTGAATTTGCATAAATCCTAGATAAATACTAGAAACCGAATGATTCTTTTCAGAATTGTCACAGAATCATAACAACTACTTGTTATTACATATATTAAACAAGGAATTAAAGTTATTAAAATTAAATCAGATCTTAAGGACTATTCTTTTCTCTTGTTTCCTGTTCTCTCTCCTTAATAACCTGAGATAAATTGGAGACTGTTTAGAATTGCTTAATGCTTAAAATAGGTTGCAGAAGTAGGACAGATACATGAGCATACATTTAGGATATTTACATTGGCCTTCAAAGTAAGCTGATTTTGAAGGAGAAAAAAAGGGGGGGTATGACACACAAGTCCTCTTTCTCCTGAAAATTAAATTCTCTTGAATTCTAAATCAATGCATCTCCATCCTTGAATACTGTCTGCTCAGCTGAGGAAAGCTTTGGAGCAGAAAATAGCAAGACTCAGACCCTGGTCTTCAGATTTCTTTTAGCTTAAACCTAGTCCTGCCAAATCGGCCTGTTTTTTTTTTTTTTTTTTTTTTTTTTTTTTTTTTTTGTTGTCCTCAAAAGAAAAAAGCAGGCACTTTCTCACCCACTTGTTTGACTTGTGTCAGAAACCCTTTGGGACTACTTGAGTGAGTTACATGAGTGGGGTTTTGCACTGAAGCTCCTAATATAAAACCTTCAGCAATGTGTCAACCACCCTAAAAATTGTGTTTAAAAGAAAAAAAAGCATTAAAAATAGAGACAAAACAAAAGGCTGGAGATGCATTCCTCATGAATCAGAAGTCATATGTTGCTTGAGCTGGACATGTGAAGAAGTTCCTGATATTTGCAGTATTTTTTATTAAAAATATAAAAAGGTGTTGTGTAACTTGCTCAGGAGGCAGTTGCTTTTGGCTTGTAATGACCATCTTATATGTGAGCACCTTATTTTATTTAATATATATGTGTTTTTTTTTTTTTTTTTTTCCCCCCTCCCAACTCAAAGTTTGAGTTTCTGGTTGTGAACCCACTTACACTGAAAACCCAGGGAACACCCTGTATTTCCCCCCCAGCATGCCAAAATCAGACAGGTTCTCCCAGCTTTCATAATTCTATCTTCCATTGCTGCAAAATCCTTCTCTGCCCTCACTGCAGCACTTGTCTCTACGCCGCAGATCTGTGTGTGGTGTTCTGCCCCGCTTCCCTGCGGGGAGCTCCCCTTGATGCTGGGGGAACTTTCTGCCTGCAGAGTAAGTGATAGTGAGCTCCAGTGGTGATCAGAGCAGGCTTTTGCCCTCAATATTTGATATAATTCTATAAAATTGTTTATATAAAGAAAAAAAAGGAAAAAAAAAATCAACACTCCTTGCCCAACTTGCAATATTAACCTCTTGGTATTTACCACCATCTAAATTTTCACTGCAATGCATAGTCTGGATATTTTCTTTGTTTTTATTTGTTTGCAACAATAACTCGTGATGTGTTAGGAGATGCTTGTGTTGATGTTCTTCAAATTAAACTTGTCATTCTTAATGTATGTCTGAAGACTACTGAATTTTGCAATGCATAATAACATGTTAGAAAGTCTTCCATGTTTTACAGATAGTTGAGGGCTGCTGTTTGAATACTTGGTTTCTAGCCTTTCTAGTTTGCTAGAGTTTGCTGACTGGCTACTTTGTTTTGCTCTCTATCTTGATTTTTGGTAGTGCTTGGTGTGGGGAGTGTGTGTGTGTTTTTTTTCCTTTTTTTCTTTTTTTTTTTTTTTTAAGCAGTGTAAAGTGTCACCAAACTATTTTCAGTCACTGGGGAGGGTTACAGGTGTTTCACATCTCTATGTGCCACAATAACTTCTACATGTCCTAGTAGTGCCTTACTGTTTGCAAGGGTTCTAGTCAATTGGTTAATGAAAATACAGTATTTCTTGGACCGACTACCGCTGCTTGTCAAGTTATGGCTGGCACTATCCAACCATGTACTTGGGTGTACCATCCAACTTGTAAACTTTAGAAAAATGTGTCGTACTGAATGTTCTGACATGTGGAGTTAATGCTGCTACATCTGCAGAAGTGTGGGTGGTGTATAGATGTAAATAAAATATCTTCTGTGAATGCTCTGTATCAGCGTATTTAAAGATACCTCACTGCATTGGGAAAGAATTTTAAAAAATAGCGAAGATTTTCCAGCTATGTCTGCCTGTCTTCATGAGTCAACACTTTAGTATGACGTTATTCTTTAAGTTTCTGAAGAACATTTCTTTATTCAAAGTCTCTTGGCCTCCTGGTGGGGTGAAGTAGGCTTAAAACTGGCCGGAGAGGATGTCTAGAAGACCTATGGAAATAATTGTGAAAACCAGAACTATAGCCTGTGCTGTGCTAGTGACAAAGGTGCAAACAGAGTATACTCAAAGTACACAAGCGATCCTATTATCTCAACAACTATTTGCGTAGTAAAGCTTAAAAGGATTTAGATTAACTACGTAATTAACTGCTACAGAAAGGCCACTGTATGTGAAATAGCTGGGCATGTGTCTGCCTGTTTAAAAAGTGTCTTTTTAAGATGATGAAATGGTGGAGGTGGGGGGGAAGAGATGCTAAAGTGTGGACAAGAATAAACTTTTACAGTTAATTTTTATTTAAACTCGGTTAGTAATTATGTGCTCTGTACAATTTTATAAGGCCAGTTAATTTTTTTGTAAACAGTACTTTAGTTGTGTGTCTTTTTTTTTCTTTCTGGTAAAGTATAGTAACAGCTTCTAAAAGACTTAAAATCTTTAAAAAAAGATAACTCACACCAAAGGGTCATGAAATAACATCTCGTATACATCCTTCTCCTCTTTGACTTTGTCATTGTGGCTTAATTCACTCAAAATATCTCATTCTGTTTTTCTAGGTTTTAACTTTTATGGGTTGTTTGTCTCTACTTCATCTATTTCATATGGGTTAATTATGTAAATCTTCATTTCATGTCACGTAAGCCTCTTCATTTCACACCTCCCTGGAGCTGGTTAATACTCTATAAAGGTGTCCGTCTTATTTTTTTATTTATGTGTGTGTACCCACTGATACAAGTTAATGCTCCATAAGATCTGGGGTTTAAATTATTTAAAGTATTTTGAATCTTTCCACTTTGTATCGTACAAGTTGTATTCAAGGTACATTTTAAAATATGTTTTTCATGAGACAATAAAAGAGCCTAATAATTCTGTATGTCTAAGTTGAAGTATGTGAATAAATATGGCATACAGTGAATATATAGTCTTAACACTCTTGTACGGTGGTATTTTTTTGGTTTGGATTTCTTTTTCCTGTGTGTATTGGAACTTATGAGGAGCAGGAATGAAATAACTTCTTTAATAATCAACAGACTGTAACGAATATAATGATTAACTTCTATTAACTTCTATGTTGCTTGATTTGCAGGTGGGCAGTGCAGGAGTTGGCTGCAGTGGAGGGGTGTGTGTGGGGTGTCACAGTCCTGATTAGGTTTGAAATGCTCCTGGGACAGCACCAGAGTGATGCTGAAACCTAAGAAATTTTTGAGGCAGGAAGATAGGGGTTGTGTGCATTAAAACAAGAAAAGGGGAAAAAACCCCCCACCCCCCAAAAAAACCTACCACAGAACAAAAAAAAAAAACCCAAAAGCAAAAAACCAAATATATGTTAAAGTACATTTAACATGGTGATGCAGCCTCTTGACCCCAAACTGGTTGACAAAGCTACCTGCTCTGGTTATGGCCAAGAACTCCTTATGCAAAGCCAAAAGAAATTAAGCTTTGTGTTAGGGAATTGTAGTGTTTGAGCCACTCGGTAGAATTTACAGGGCGCGTTATCATGCCATCATTTCAAAGCTCTAGCTATAAAATCGGGAAGCAAAACAAGAGAGCTTGAGAAACTGGAATAGTTTGGTAAACAAGGTAATTAATGCATTTCCAAGCATACACATGAGTTCAGTCAGAGAATGCAAATTGAACTGGACTCTACTCTTGATAGAGAGAATTTCCTTCTGCTCCCCTTCTCTATGTGAAAACTTATCTTCTGGAAAATTCAAAATATCTCACTCTCCCTAAGCTTCATCATCATCAATCTCTGGATGCTTCCTTGGGCTTTCAGGGGAAGAGTAGACTTGCTGCCAGGGGATGAACATTTTTTGAGGACAATGCTATGTGGCTGAGCATAACACCTAGGTGGGAGGCTTGGTTTGTTTTCCAAGAAATCTAAAGAAATAATTGTGGAGACAAAGTCAATGCTTACGAAGTGTAACAACTGATGGTTGATGTGCAGCTGTCAACGCTCTCTAAACTATAAAATACTTAAATATGTTAGTATATGCATGTGTAAAGATGCATCCCAGGGTACTTATTTCTATTTTTTTTCTACTCTATGCTCATTTTCTTTCTATTCTTCTCCTTAGCTTGTTTTTTCCTTAAAAATTCTGTTTTTGTTGCTCCCAGACGTTCCTTTGTGTGTGTACAAGAGTACGGTATGCCTGACTGGGCTATGTGTGGCTCATGCACAGACCTTCTCATTCTCCTGGTCTCTTTTCTTTTCCATCAAAATAAAGTAAAATTCAGAACAAGTGGACATAAATTGTTTGACTTAAAATTAATCAAGGTTAAGCTCACATTGAAATTAGTCTTTCTTATCATTTAGTCCCCTCCCCTCAAAAGGGTTAAAAAAACCTCTGCAAATTCTACTGCAACAACAAAAAGTTATTCCTCTAATACCATAACAAATCTTCTATTTCAGTCTCTATTTTCTTCTCAAAATATGTTCGTTTTTCTTGGATTAATATCTAGAAGAGAAGGTCTGTTTCTCAGTCCACGTGCAACAGATTGTGTGGATGAGCAAAGGAGAAGACAGTGAGTGAAACAGTTTGATTTGTTGTGGTCAGCAGGGAAAGGGCACAACTTGAGGCCGTTTCCCCTCGTCCTATCACTTGTTACTTGGCAGAAGAGACCGACCCCCCCCCCCTCGCTCCAACCTCCCTTCAGGCAGTTGCAGAGCGCGATGAGGTCGCCCCTCAGCCTCCTCTTCTCCAGGCTGACCACCCCCAGTTCCCTCAGCCGCTCCTCATCAGACTTGTGCTCCAGGCCCTTCCCCAGCTCCGTTGCCCTTCTCTGGACACGCTCCAGCCCCTCCATGTCCTTCTTGTCGTGAGGGGCCCAAAACTGAACCCAGGATTCGAGGTGTGGGTAATATACGTGGTATTGTGTTGGCAGGCTGTTGTGTTGTGCACCTCTAGCTTGAGGCATGAAAGAGATGCATGCTGAGACGACGGTAGGACTCCTTTAACCATATATCTACATGGGCAAATTCATGGCCAGAGGATTTGAATTATTTTCACAACTATATAAGAAGAGTTGAACCAAGATAGCCTAACATTTATTGTGGACTGTATTGGACGTAGAAAATCTAACAGCTTATTTTTTTCAGTGTAAAATTGTAACATAAACACAAAATGAATCCAATCTCCTTGCACTCTTGAGAGTTCAATGTCGCAGCCTTTCTTGTGTGTTTCACTTTGGTTTTAGTGGGTCTCTTCACTTTGAAAACTTTAGGTGATTTTGTGGGTACTGAAGGATTTTGTGCTGTAATTTTCTTAAGGCCATTACCAATCATATCCCATGTCCTGACTAATGTTTCATTCTCCTGTGAAAGTTAGAAAAGGCTTTTCTACAACAGAATCGGGACAATTACTTCAGCAAAATTACAGTACGTTATCCGTGAAGTGTCAGAAGATGGCAGCCAATTTCTGCTGTTTGATCAGGATATTCAAGATCCTCCTCATTTGGTAAGAACAAAAACTCTCAGAAGAGGAAATGAGATGTAATGGTAATTTTCAGATTGCCTGTCAGCCCTAAACACATTTCTATCCATCAAGACAGTGACAAAACGTTGACTTTGCTAGCATTTTATGGTTAATTTGCATAACCCACAGCACTGGTACTTTCCTGAGACTTCATAACAACTTTTCCACATGTAATTCATAGAAAAACCTTCCACATACTGTTTACATACTGTAAACAAAGTATTTAGAAGTTAACTGCCATTGCTTGACTCATTATCTGAACGTATTGTGGTACTGCTGCACAATTTGTGTAGAGCTTTCAATAAAAATGACTGCTATAAAATCAAAGCTCTCCTCAAATAAACCACACTGGCATTATTTTATGTCTCTTATACCTGTGACTACGGTAATAAATACTCGGCAATAGGGTTTTAGAGTTTTGATGGCTTGGTGTTACACGACTGGTTAGATGAGTGTCTGTCTGTTTGCCAGATAAGGGCTACTGAGTTTATCGCCTCTGGATTAGCAAGGATGTGTGTCCTGCTGGCCGTCCAGGCTATAGACAGAAAACAGTGTTCAAATGTTCAGGCTTGCAAACTGGGTTTATTTGGTAGTAAAGGACTGAACTTGCAGGTTCAGTTAATGAAAAATTCCCAGTAAAATCTTGTAGAATGAAGTACTATGGGGGGGGGGGGGGGGAAGTATTTACTTCTTTACTACTTCAGATTGTATCAGTACAATGACAAAGAGAACAAAGTCTTTAAGTTGTTGCTGGGGAAAAAAGGATGAAGAGTGTTAACTTTTATTCAGATTTGCCTAGGCTGTAGCTTATACTGACAAAAGCACAGGCACCAGTGCAGCTCTACTAAGATCTCTGATCTATGTGACAGCAGAAGATGGCTAGCCTGAAAGGAAAAGGCTTGAGGAAAAGTGAAGCAAAAACGATACGGGCAATTTTTTTTTTACCAGAAATAAAGGATAATAATATGAGACATCAAGGGAGAGGACAGTGTTCTTGTCCTCAGTTAATACTGAAAGAAGAGGCATTGCTGTCTGTCTTGCTGCTCCATTTTAGTGGGAAGATTTAAAAGGGAAAGAGGAAGATGAGTTTATCGTCCTCAAAGGGATGCTAGAAGGGCAAAGAACTTCTCTGGAATTGATTTGTGTTGATAGGGCCAACAAAATCTGCTTTTGGATAGTTTCTTTTCATGTTATTTGAATGTATAAAGGGGCATTTAACAACAAGAGTTTAATTGGCTTTAAATGCAGTCAGAGATAGGTTGGGCTGGCTGAACCCAGGGGGACAGTCTTGGAGGCAAGTTGTCTTATATAAAGCAGTGTTATCTTGTATTCATGCTTCTGTAACACAAACTGTAGAAATGGTTCATTCTGATTTAGTGAAATCTGAGAAATTCACCTCCTGAAGTCAGGTTATGTGCAGCATCCCTGTGGGTATGTGCCTGGATTGATCCTCCCCATAATGAATTCATTTGTCGCATTGAAAGAACTGTGGTGACGCAGTCTTTGTTATATTAAGGGTTTTTTAATTTTATGTAAACTTTCAAAATAAGTGAAGCAACAATTTGATCTAAATGATAATCCTGCTTTAGTTAAAGATGTATGGCTACTTTACCCATGTATTTTAGAAGAGTTTGTGTCTTTTACCTATTCATAGTGCATAATATAATTATTATAATTCTAGTGGATTTATAAATACATTTTTATATAGTTATTTATAATCTTGCATATATATAGCTGTAAATTGGAAGATAATAGACGCTATACTAGGAGAAATGTATTCCTGTGATTTTCCAGCACCCACCCCAAATTGTACAGTTTGATTTCTCATACTGGTTCTAGCACGGATGTTGTCTCAATGGCTTCTGTGGCAATTCTGGAAAACTTACGTAGACTGGTCTGGGCTGATTAATGAACACCAGGTTTCAGCGGTGTGCGTGTGCCCCACAAAGGTTGGCCAAACAGTTAGGACGTGCTCAATCCTCTTGGGCTCCAATTAAGCCTCTCCTTAGCAAAGCTCTGAGGCACGTTTTGTGTTAGGTGATCTACGTAATCTGTGTCCCACCAAAGTGGAAGAAAGCATAGCTGCAATTCCACTGGAGCTGATGGGCATAGCAGGGCTTATGGCTGAATTAATTTTTCTGTTTAAATGTTTCTGGTTTGGTTTTTTTGTGGTGTTGTTTTTTGTTGTGTGTTGTGTTTTTTTTTCTTATTTTTTCTATAAATGTTTCACATCCACCACTGGTTGCATGGTGACTTTTCACAAACTGTGTGACAGTAAAAGTCTAAAACTAGGAAAAACATCCCTAAGTGTGATCTGAAGTCTGCAGGTTGGTCACTGTATATGGAACATTTTTGGGTGAGAATTTTTCTTTTGTTTGTGCCTTCAGCGTCTCTGGAAGCTTCATCCCTTATAAATAATCAGAAATGTCTTCTGACTTATTGTAGCGATATCACTTGCAGACTGGAAACGTCAGACTGAAGGTGAACAGACTTTATCTGATAGTGTGACTACTGAAGCTATTGGATACAGAGCAGCAACCTAGCCTTTTTGCTGAATTGTTTTTTTTTGTGGTTTTTTGTTTGTTTTGTTTTTGTGGCGTTGGTTTTTTTGGTGTTTTTTTTTTGAAGGGGTTTATTTTTAATGCATTTATCTTGTAGCATTTTTGTGGTGTTTTACCAACAACCTAGTCATATACAGGGACCCACTCCCTGCCTGAAAAACTGATGATCTGGCAAGAGGTGAGCTCTCAGGTGAGCAATATGGGCTGTGATACTGTACCGCAGAAGACGGAAGAGTGCAGAGTTTGTTCGGGAAACAATTTGTGTACATGATGCTCATTGTGGCAGCCTCTGAGCGTACGCAGAGGTGGTTGAGGTTAAAACCAGGGAAGGGTGGTGGAAGTGGGGAGCGATTGCTGCTACTGCGCTGGGTAGGGAAGGAGGGGAAGGGATGGCTGAGCAGCCTGTCTAGGCAAGAGTAAATGCTCAAAAGCAATGGAGAGAGGTTAGACAAAGAGGAGGATAAGGTTAAAAAATAGGCTTTGAGGTCAAGTCTGGGAGAGGTACTGCCAGACTCTGTGGATAGTTTATGTAGCACGGAGCAGGTGGAAGCCTGGCTGAAGAGTGCATCCAGGGTAAGAGCTTGGATGTGGACAGACTGCTTGGCAGTTTATCATAGAATCACTGAGGTTGGAAAAGACCTCTAAGGTCATCGAGTCCAACCATCAACCCAACCCCCCCATGCCCACTAAACCATGTCCCCAAGCGCCTCATCTCCACGTCTTTTAAATCCCTCCAGGGATGGGGACTCCACCACTGCCCTGGGCAGCCTGTGCCAAGGCCTGACCACTCTTTCAGTGAAGAATTTTTTCCTAATGTCCAGCCTAAACCTCCCTTGGCGCAACTTGAGGCCGTTTCCTCTCATCCTATCGCTGGTTCCTTGGCAGAAGAGACTGACGCCCCCTCCCCCGCCTCGCTCCAACCTCCCTTCAGGCAGTTGCAGAGCGCGATGAGGTCTCCCCTCAGCCTCCTCTTCTCCAGGCTGAACACCCCCAGTTCCCTCAGCCGCTCCTCATCAGACTTGTGCTCCAAGATTCAGAGGAGTGAGAAAGGATGGCAGCTGCAGAAAACTATCTCCTGAAATAGATTGCCTCCAAGAGTGTGTTTTTGTTCCTGGGACTACAGGAAAGGTACGATTTTTGATGGCTAGACTATCTATAATTAGGCTCCTAAGCTACTGCCAAGGAGAGTATGATTTTTCAAAGGAACATGTGCCAAATGTATTGAATTCGTTAGAAACAAATTAGTTAGAGCTTTGTTTACATTTTTGAGGGAACTTCCTAATTAAGTTAGGTTTGAGTGCTGAGAATGTCAGCAAGTAGTGAAAATAAACAGTTGATTTAAGAAAACCCTTAGATACCTTTCCCGGAGTGAAAGGATTGATGGTGTATCCCCAAGTAGCAAGAATATTACAACCAAAGGGGTCAAGTATAGTTAGCACTTAAAGGCTAATTGTAGAATAATATGTATTTCATTTATTATTTTAGAATAAATGCAGTTATGCCACTTTGTCTGTAACCTTCAACTCACCTGGCCTCGAGTTGTGCCAGGGGAGGTTTAGATTGGACATTAGGAGAAATTTCTTTACTGAAAGAGTGGTCGGGCCTTGGCACAGGCTGCCCGGGGCAGTGGTTGAGTCCCCATCCCTGGAGGGATTTAAAAGATGTGTAGATGAGGCGCTTAGGGACATGGTTTAATGGTGGACTTAGCGGTGCTAGGTTAATGGTTGGACTTGATGATATTAAAGGTCTTTTCCAACCTAATGATTCTATGATTTTCTGAAGAAGAGAGTTTATTTTCTTTATTCCTCCATGCAGTCTTCAGCTTTGCTGCAATATTAGTTTCTAAGTAGTAATGTATTGTCCTTAATTTCAACAGTGAATGATCACGTCTGTTTTCATGAGTTGGACTGGGTTATGAAGCAGCATGGTACATTGTTTGGTGTCCATGTTTCAATGATATGTTGGTTTATTCTTTGTCAGAGTTTGCTGTTACTTTCTTTTGTATCTCTGATTTAATTTCTCAGGATCAGTATAAAATAATTGAAACTCACTCAATGACCAGAAATTTTCAATGGGACTGATGTTTCTCTAAAAGCACATCAAAGTAGCTGCAGAGCCTGTGTATGGGAGGAGAATCCTTGGAAATACTGGGACCAGTTTCCTACATGAAGTTCTTACATGGCAATAGAGACGAATGAAGCGGGGCGGAAATATAGTTCTCATCCATCACCAAAGGAGTAAAACTTACCCTTCTGAGATGAGCTGCTGAGTTTTCCTCTCCATCGTCCACCTCACAAGCAGTAGATCCCCATTGTTGTAGGAAGACAGGCAGGACTAGGAGATGATCAGCAAGAGCTGTGGCCTTACAAGTTTCAGAAACTTGTTAAAGGTCGAGTGAGGTTTGGCTCTCAGATAACGAAATACCCTCCATGAAGGGAACGTTGGGTTTTTGCAAACACCTCAGACAGCACTCTTTCTCTGCCTCTGCTTGTTCATCTTGATCCAGCAGCATTTCTTCTATTGCACATCTTTTCTCCTGTTAAAACCTTTTTTGGTAATTACGAAGGCATGGTTGCAGATGACAGCTTGTTACATGCTGAACAAGAGAAGTGTTGTAACTGAAGTGTTATCTCTTAGAGCTGAATATCTTCAAAAAAGGGGTGACCCATGAAGCATATCCAAGAGAATTAGTAACTTTTAGAAGAAAAAGGTATTTTGTTTTTAAAGTAATCTTTAAAAAGAAAAAAACCCCTAAAAATAATTTGCTGCAGAAGATGTACTGTGTATGTTTATTTTATAGAAAAGAAGGAGGCTTTACTGCTTGTACATTGGGTCCCAAGACCACACAAAAAGTAGCTCCACATTTTAAAATTTTGTTTGCCAAAACAGTCACTATTGAATTTTGGTGTTTGGTCTTTGCTTCATTCACAATGGTCTCTTCTTGAATTATTTTGATTAATTGCTTTTTGTAAAATTACCTTACTGTTATTTTTTTAAAAACACCTGTGGTCTCTGAGGTCTTTTCCTCCCATTAGAAACACTTTTATGGATTCCAGAGGAACAGCTTATACCTTGTCATTGCAAAAGGTGGATGTCTGGGGTACTAAGGATTAGCTATCTGACAGCAGATTTCCTTCTCTTATAGGTGAATGCCACTGGGGAGTATTTATTTCCTAGAGGAGAAACAGTCAAAAAATACCCCCCATATTAATCCTTTCTGGTAAAAGAGCTAGATTCCTTTAGTCTAATCGTAAATACTAAATAACATCAAGTCTCAGCCTCCCACCTTTTTAAGGTGGAGGTGCTAAAACCTGTTGGAGAACTCAGAGTACTTGGAGTTTTCCTTCAAGTGTTGTATCAGTGCAAAGATCTTTTCCGTTACAGCAGGGGATAGCTCGGAATAATCCAGAGACAAGAAAAGATATTGCTGAAATAATTTTCTTAGTTTTAGGGAATTAGTAGGAACAAAAACTGTATCTTCTGAAACTTGATCAAAAAATGAAGCTAGTCATGATACAGCATAAAAATCAATGTGGCATTTTAGATATCGTCTTACTGTTACTTGCAAGCCACTGCTCTGCCAATCAGTCTAGCAAAGAAAGGAAAAGCTTCCCCTAGATTTTAGTTTACACATTGGATCATGTGTATGGTGATTTCTTTTCATTTGTGGGAGACTATGGCTTGAACTGCAGTTATTGGATGAAAAATGCAAGGAATATAAACCAAATCTTGGTTAAAAGTCACAAACTGAAGACCAATGGAAATATATACTGTAGCTCCCTCCCCCCCCAGCCAACTTACACAAACGTGCATTGTCTACTAAATGGAAAAGACAGTGGTGGGGTTCTTACTTCTCAGCACTTTTACAAATTGAGATGAGTTTTTGAACTTTTTTGTTTTGAGAAGAGAATGAAAAGATCTCTCTTAATGGGGCTCATAAACACTGGCACTTGATGTTTGGCAAAAGCTGCTGTGCTGCTTTTTTATTGTGTTTCTTTTTCTTTCCTTTTTTTTTTGTAGGGACTCAGTAATTAATTTTACAAAGGTCCTGTTGCATATTGCATTTTACACTGTAATATTTTGTAACTTGACTGTGGTATTCTGTAATATTTTAAGTGAATTTCTCATTGATTTAGTGATTGCTACTGAAATCCAGTGCTAAAAAAAGAATGTCTTGGTTCAGTCACTATTTAGCTCTTGTAAGAGTTTGTTTTTGATCTTGGAGACACACATTAATATCTATTTCACTTTCTGCTAATGTGTCTCTTCATTTTTAGGGCATTTTCCTTTCCTGCAAGAAACTAGTAGCCTTTCTGAAGAGTAAAATTAATTTTAGATGCAGAATGTTTTTCTTTCTCTCTTTCTCTTTTTGAGAGCCACGTGGGAAATCAAAACCTCATCTCCTGAGATTTCACTCCCACAAAAAAAAAAGTCCGTATCTCTTTGAGAGTCCGTAATTTCACCATTGTTTTAATTGAATGAAATAGGTCTGATACTGGAAAACATGATTCTTGTTTCACATCTTCACACCCTTTGAAACCAAATGCCAGTGTGAGATACCAATTAGAAGCACTTAGGATAAAGACATGGGGGTGTAAATCTCCTATCTGTGATAAATGCAGCAAGATACAACTCACCAGTATTTTGGAATAGGGTTTTTAATGTAATCATAAGAATTGTGAATGTCAGATTTGAGGCTTCATTTTCACATTTAGAAGGGTTTTTTTTAAAAAAAAAAATCTTAAGAATTAAATATATTGAAGGGAAGTCCAAAGGTTGTCAAGCCTTGCAAACTTTTCCAAGCAGATGCATGGATTTTCCTATGCAGAAAAAGGAGAAATAAAACTCCTGGAACTAAAGGTCTTAGAAATAATCTGCTTCTAGAAATGCGCATTTTTTGGTTTTTAGGTACTGATTTTTTTTCAACCATCAATTTCATGTCTGCTGTATGATGAAATGAAGATCATCATGATAGGTTAAATGGATTAGTTCAAATAAATCAGTTTATCTAGATGAACTATGTAATTTTGAAATGTCTCACTTTTGAAGGATGGCAATCCATGATTGAGGTACAGATCATAAATAAGACTGGCAAACTGAATTTTATTTCCTTGGACGGCTATTGAATGCCCAAAGAACAGCATCCAGACTTGGAGACTTCAGCCCCATTTGGATTGAGGGCTTGCTCTTGTTCCAATTGCGTTCTGTGAAAAATTTCCCTGTTCTTGAATTAGTCTATTAGATATCATCTATACTCTGCTTGCCTAGGAAATGTTTAGGGAAAGAGAAATAAAGGACGTTTTCCATGCTGCACAGTGTAACTACTTGCTGGGTGAAAAAGGACTTCCTTTGGTTTGAAAGCTGGATGCCTCCACAAAAGCTTTGCAAAAGAAAGGCTTAAATTAGTACTATATAATCCTCTATTTGCACCTAGGGATATGTAGAATTTAAGCATGCTGCAACATAAAATCAGTTTTCGTTCATATAGATTTGGTTACAAATAAATAAGTAAAATGCTTTTATTTACCCTCCACTGAGGGACCAGCAGTGCAATATCCTGCATTAATTTTACACGAGATATGAGTTTAAGGTGCATGGGCAATTTTCTTTTAATTCCTTGTATAAATAAATAGCATTTTTAGTGCCAATATGAGAGATACAATGGGTAATCCATTGCTTTCTGTTATTTTGTCTCAAATTTTATGGGTATGACATAAAATTGAATTAATCTTTGTTAAAAGATGACCTTTTAAATAGGTTCCCTGCTGAGTATTTTAATTATTTGAGCAGGTATTCACAGCTTGAGACCTATGAAAGATTGATTTGCTTTGAGTGTATCAAAGAGTGGGTCAAATTAATCCCTGGTGCAACCTCACTGAAGTCGGTGCCACTACTGAAAAGGGAGCAGTGAAAATATCCTTATAGGAATATCTATTTTGCCCGAGGGACTCTTCTAGAAAATGTCTCACACATGATATTTTAGTAGTGCAAACTTTGTTAGCTCTATGAAGGTTGGGTTGTTTTTTTTGGTGGTGATTTTTTTCTTTTTTTTTTTTTCATAAAACACCAGATGAGAAATGTGTTCCTTGATCGAAGAGCTGGGAGATGGTAGACAGCCCTTGGTGCTAAGCCACCCGGGAAATTTAGGTGTAGGTAGCCCCTCCAGCCATTTTAGCCCTCCGGATGGTATAAAGCAGGATGCTAATCTTGGACCATGGTCCTTGCGCACTCAGGAGATGTCAGGGCAGCCTGGGCTGCTGCCCCAGGCATGTGTCAATGCCCTGGTGATGGTCTCCACACAAACCTGGGCAACGCATATCCTTCCTGCCTGCATAAACAGACAAATTAAATTTAATCTCCAAAGACTAAATCATGGAGCAGGGTTTCCAGGAAGCCAATTATTGGTTAAACGGGGGATAATTGGATTTAATAGGAAAACTGTAAAGGGCCTAAGAAGCAGACCAAAGACGTGAGAACAATAGGTTGTGTTGAAAGAGAGCGAGTCTTGGGCTGGAGGGTAACTGTCAGCGGAGTTCCTCAGTGACTGCTTTTGGACCAATGTTATTTAATATTTTCATTAATGACTTTGGCACAAAAGTCAAAATGTGCTAATGAAATTCGCTGATGACATAAAACTGGGAGACAGTGTCAACACTGAGGAGGATTGGATTAATTAGGCAGAATTAGATGACCTCGAAGACTAGAATAATGGAATTAGGATAAAATTGAGTAGTGCAAGTTCAGGGTCATGTCCTGAGGATTAATGAGATGAATATCATTCAGCAACAGCAGGAAGAGAAAGACCTTTGGGGCGTTTAGTTGATCACAGAATGCTTTTGACCTGTTAATATGATGCAGTGCGCTGTGAAAGGTGCTGTCGAGTTCTCGGCTGAAATCTGTCTGGGGCTGTGGTTACCTGTGCGTGGGGAAAACCCGGCTGGGGCTGGAACAGATGTCTGGGAAGGCTGCTTGGCTGATCGGGGTGGGAGAGCCGGTCCCACCGGAGGCTGCAGCAGCTCTGCTTGTTAAGCTGAGCAAAATGAAGACCGAGAAGGAGATGCGATTGCTCTGTATAAGTACCTTGGGGGATAAAGAAAAGAACGGGGGAAACTTTAGAGGATACTTTTGTCAGTTGGACAAGGGGATATAAACTAGGTTTGAATAAATTTAGGCTGGAAATTAATGGACGGTTTCTAGCTGTGGGAGGACTGGGAATACTGGGCAAGAAACATAACTCGTTTTATGAGGGACAGGGCTGGTAATACAGTAAAGGTTACAACTGTCAGTAGGGAGAGGGCTGGTGTTGATGGCCCAGGAGCCCTTCCAGCGCTCTGTTCCTAATAGCGTAGAGCTCAGAGTTTCCTGGTACCAAGCCGCATGTCACGTACCCCTCAAAAGTAATTTACAGACATGTCTAGACAACCATCGCGGCATTTGAATAGCTTGCTGGTGTCCGTAGAGGTCTTAACACCAGTATACAGAGGGAGCATGGCTGAATTTTTAAGCCTATCACTTATGCATTCAGAGCCACGTCTGCCTCTTGCAGAGACCAAGTATGTTCATATGGAACAGCCTTTAGAGGGGCTGAATTTGGAATTGATGCTTTGTTGGCACCTGTGGTTCAGATCTGTTTTCCAAACTTTTTTCAGCAGATGATTTGCTGTAAACTTTTCATTTTATAGGGCACACAGAAAAGGGAGTTGGAAGAGGTAAGGTTTGTCTTGAGTGCAATCTCTATTTTAGTGAGGAAGACTATATATTTTGTGGCTATACCTCAAAGAAAATCATCTGCTGCTTGTCTTTTTTTTTTTTTTATTTTCTGAAACACCGTTGGGCTAGTCAGTCATACTGTGGGATTATGACACATTACAAAGAAATACCAAACATTTCTTGGACACATCTGGAGAAAAGTGCTTCCCTGTCTTCATTTGACAAGCGTGGCCGTTCACGTATGGGAGTAAATGTGAAAGGCAACTTGCTGTGCTTATATATGTTTTTAGTGACTGTACTCCTGACACTCCAGGGCTCTCAGACTGTAACACGCTGGGATAGCCAAGCATCCCAAATTAAAATAGCAAGAGACAAATCCTGTTATAGAAATATGTTACCAGCTTGCCAGTCCCATACATTCTGCAGCTGAAAACTGCTTTCTCTGCCTTGTCCGTACTCATCTGTCTCAGCAACAGCAAGCTACAGAAACAGAGGACTTGAAAACTTTCAGAAACTTTTTGGCCTTTAAACTCTCCTTTGGGAAATAATATAAATCGGGTGGGAGAGGCAGCAGAAAGATCTATCCTGCTGCAACAACACACGCACAGTAGATCTTTGGAAGGCTTAGTTTAGTTACTGGTCTTTGCAACAGTCTCTACACTGATTTAGGGAAGGAGGATTAAGGATTTGCAGATGTTGAGATGTCCTTGATGAATGAGAATGAAGAAATGGGATGGATTTTTTTTGTTTTAATTATTTTTGGTGTGTGTATACAGTTATATAGCTTTGGGGGTTGCCGGAGCCTAATAGTTAGGAATTACCCAGGTATTGACTGAGGGGGACAGCAGAGGGAATGCAACAGGATTTTTTGTTTTCTTAAACAGGTGTGGGGTTGAAGCCCTTTAGATGGTAGTTTGTGTCATGAAGGGGAGAAAGCCACAGTCCAGGCCTATTTTTCCTACTACAGATTTTGATGGAGAACATTTTTGGCTTTGGTCACGTTCTTTACTGACCACTGAAATACCCAGGTGAATTAAAGAACATGCAAAATATACTATATGTAACACTTATTTTCAGGTCCTACTTAAACTTGTTTTTTGTTTTTAGAACATGGCGTTTTTGAATATCTTCTTTAGTAACGTATTCTTTCCATTTGTAGAAGTCCAACCAGAAGCGCCTATTTCTTTGAAATTTGGCAGTTGACTATAGGTATCCTTTTTTATTTCCACCCTTCTATAACTGTTTTCATGAAGGCAGTCCCGTATGTTACTGAGGTTACTGAGGGTACAGAGCTGCAGGGCTCAGTAGGGTGATTAGCTTCCAGTGACGTGCACAGGTGCTGTACGGCATCCTTCGGGGGTACTTTGCTCAGCGGCGTCGAATGTTAATGCTTTTATTGCTGTTGCCTGATTTCCATGGTCTCCTCAGATCCCCATATGTGGGACAAATGGGATTCTTTGATACAAACGAGCAGAAATCAGTTTTTTGTGTCTCCTGATTTCTTTGCTGCTTTGGAGTTCATGCTGCTACTGGGGCACCTTGAGAGCTTCACTCGTGGTTTTTGTTGTATCCCAGCTATGGCTGCTGTGTCTTTCAGAAAGCACTTCCAGCTCTCTCAACGCCCCTGTTGTGCCCATCTGAAAGTGGTGGATCACCAGTTCGATGTGTAACACGGTTTCAAAGACAAAGGATAGGGCAAATGGATTGTATATGTTCATGCTGTCACCTGGTGGCATGGGCACTCGAGCTGAGGAGGTGCTGGATGACGTAAGTACCAACGTGCTACTGCCCAAGGCAGGGCTCTTACTCTTTATACAGAGCGTTTGCAATAAAATAGGGCTGTGGGGTCAACTGGGGTGGTCCTGTATCCCTCACTATGGGAGCTTCCCTGGTGCATGGTGCGGGGTCAATGGGAGACCTGGGACCCGTGTCTGGATCCATCTCTTGCTGCTGCAGAGCTGCCCACCTGACCGGCTTGGGGCTGTTTGTTCATTCAGGATTGGCTTTTTAATGAATGCACTTTCAGGAATGAATTTGCTTTCAGAGAAAAAACCCATAACCCTCACAATTTTTCATTTGAGCTAAACTGAAGAGGAAAAGTTTATAAAGAACCCCTGGAAGGGTTCGCCATTGCTGTGTTCCTTTACAGTGCTGGGTGTTAAACAATTCACTTGTAGCATTTGGGCTCCAAGGCATGATTTGTTTGCATCAGAAAATGATTTTTGGCTGCTGTGTCAAAATTACCTTTTGTAATGAGGCAAACACAGATTTCATTGCTTGCCTCTTGGAAGCCATTTCCTGAGTATAACCTGGGAGTGTTTGACTTTCCCAAATGCAACCAATTATAGCCCTGTTTTGCTAATGTGTTTTAAAATTATTAGTTTATTATTTTATTGTAATTATTTTCTAAGATGAACTCTTTCCGGAATTAGTTTTGGTTCTGTTCGTACAAGTAGGTATTATTTGCTTTATGTAATTGTAGATCTTCAGTTGCCTTGGCAACGTAACACAGTTAAATTTAGAAACTAATTTGTTTTCTGTCACTTTGCTCTTTACTGTTAAGGAGACAAGCTGTTTCCTATTAAATAAAACTTAAAAAGAAGGAGAGATAAAATGTGTATAAAAATATGATGTATAAAATATCGCGTAGTGTTCACTTGTAGATGAAGGAGAAAGCACTGGCAAGGCCAGGAGGGAAACTCCTCTGTTCCTTAAGAATTAAGTGGAAGCTTTTTTATGCTGCCGAGGGGGATTTGAATGGACGTGTCCCTGCCCTGCTGCAGGGAGAGCACGAGGCATCCGTACACCCTTCAGCAGCCACCTTCCCGGGTGAGATAGAGGAGAGCACGTAGGTTAACCTCAGGGAAACGTTTCATGGGATAAATGTGCGTAGTTTGAAGCGAAAGGTTTGCTCTGCTGTGTTGAAAAGAGGATGGGATGCAAACCAGTCGTGGTCCGGGAACTGTGCAGACACGTCAGCGTGGCTCTGTCCTGAGTATTGCCTCCTGCTCATAGGCCAGATGACTATGAATGCTTTTGTATACATAGACATGTAGATGTAATTATGTATAGAAATATATACAATGCTGTCAAGGACCAAGGGGACCGGGGTTCCAAATTCCTGAGTTTATAGTCCCATTTCTGCCATTGGTTTTGTTCTCCACAGCAGGAAGGTTACTTGGTCTGTCTAATTTTTGGCTAAAATACTGACAATATGCAAGGTACTGAATTATGCACGTGGAAAACGTAGGAGTGAGCTTTTGCCCCTGAAGAAAGTCCCCTTTTGCTCTCTTTCCTACAACTAAGATTTTTCTAATCTGTTTGCCTGCCTGGCAGATGTTTGTCTAATCTGTTCTTAAAAACCCATTCTCCTGATGGAGATCCCTAAATAATCTGTTCCACTGATTAGCTCTTCTCAGTAGTGGAAAAAAATCACGATATCCTACTTAAATCTTTTCTGCTTCTGTTTAAGCCCATTAGTCTTGCACTGTTCCCAACGGATATGAAGAAAAGTGTCCTTGCTCCTTTATTGCAGGAACCTCTTACATATTTAAAGGCTGCTATCGGGCCTCTACTTGAGGGTGTGTGGGATGCAGGAAGCACCGAAATTGGTGGTATGTGAAAAGCAGAGGAAGAAAACACTTTGCTACCAGCAATGCCACCAGCCGTGTATCCAAAACACCAGCAATCCTGAGTTCGGCTGAGGCTATGTGTGATGTTGTCCAGAGTATTTAATATCCAGCATTAGCACTGCTGACTGGGATGAAGTTAGGCAGTCTGTGGGAGGAGGGAACACTTAGGCATGATGGAAAAGTTCTTGAGTAGTGAAAATCAAACGGGTACCCTAGGCTGAAGGTGAATGCTTTCAATAGTTCTCAGCCCAAAATGTCAGAAGACAGTGCAGGTAAGAGATGCAGGTGACAGAGTTGTTTTTATTTTCTTCCATGTGATGTGATTTAGGAAGTCATGATTAACCTCTGTAGCATCTTACTTATTACTGTTTTCCACTTAAAGCCAGGAAGTTTGGCCCTATTTCAGAAATAACTTAAATGTGTGTTTGACTTTGGAGGGACTCAAATGCCTTCTTGAGCCTAAATACATATGCTAGTGTGTCGCTGCCCTAATTTTGTGTTGTGTAGATTAGATAAAATTTAGGTAGGGTAATTATTTTGTTGGATGACTGTTAGTTTAGACTACTGGCTTAAAATTAAAAAAAAAAAGCGATGGGAGCTTCATAAAAGTAGTCAGAGCAAGAAAATGTAAAAAGCGATGGCACTAAGACAAGAAACAATTAAAAAATAAAGGCAGTGAATGGGATAAAAGTAGACAAAGGAAGGACATTAAGAAAAAGGATTGAGAAAATAAAGGAAAACAGAAAAATAAGGACGACGAATTAAAACACAGACAGAAAATTTAAAAAGCAAAGGTGTAAAGGATAGACAAGGAAAAATAGTGAACTGGATAAAAGGAGACAAAAAATATTAAAAGCAAGAGGGATTAAGCAAAAAATTAAAAAAAAAAGGACAGCGAACTAAATAAACAAAACCATAGAAAGTAAATTTTAAGTGAATAAGAGAGGAAAAGATGAAAAAATAGAAGCAGAAAACTACTTAAAAGTAGATATAAAAAAACCTTTAAAGGCCCTGGGATTAAGAGAGGAAAAAATTAAATAATAAGTACAACAAACTAAATGGAGACATAGCAAATGCATTTAAAAAGTGATTTGGTACACAACAGACAGGAAAGAAATAAAATTATAGAGATAGTGAGCTTGATTGAAAAAAAATAAATTTGAAAATCCAAGGGTTTAAGAGAGGAAAGAATTAAAAAAATAAGGACAGCGAACTAAATAAACAAAGACATAGACAGATAACTTCAAAAGTGAGGGCACTAAGGAAATACAAGAAATAATGAAAAATAAAGATAGTGAACTGGATAAAAGCAGACATAGAAAGAAAATTTAAAAATGACGTGTTAAATGACAGACAGGAAAGAATTAAAAAATAAGGATAGGCCTGTTGATAAAAGTGGTTATGGAAAGAAAATTTTAAAAGCAATGAGGTACAGGACAGACAGGAAAAAAATTTAAATGGGGACACCAAAGTAGATAAAAATAGACATAGAAAATTCTAAAAGCCAAGGGATTAGGAGATGAAAAGATTAAAAAACAGGGACAGTGAACTAGAACAGAGACATAGAAATAAAATTTTAAAAAAGGCAGCACTAAGGAAGGACAAGAAATAATTCAAAACTAAAGGCATCAAACAGGATAAAAGTAGACACAGAACATTTTAAAAGTGATAAGGACTAGGGGAAGTAAAGAAAAAAATTAAAGAATAGGGACAACAAGCTAAATAAATGAAGACACACAGTAAATATTTTAAGCAATGGGGTACATGACAGGCAGGAAACAAATAAAAATAGGGATGGGGGGCTAGACAAAAGTAGGCATAGAAGGAAAATTTAAAAATCAATGAGGTACAGGACAGGAAAGAACTAAAAATAGAGACAGCAAACTAGATAAAGACACATAGATGCAACTTTTTAAAAGCTTAAAAGCCAAGGGATTAAGAGAAGAAAGAATTAAATAATATTGGTAGAAAATGAAAATGCAGACATAGAAAGAAAATTTTAAAAGTGAGAGCACTAAGGAAAGACAAGAAATAATGAAGAAATTAAAATTGCAAACAGGATAAAGGTAGAAAGAAAAAGATTAATGAAATGAGGAAAAATGAAAAAATAGTCAACAGTGAACTAAAATGGAGACGTAGAAAGAAAATCGAAAAAGCAATGGCAGTAAGAGACAAGAGATAATTTTAAAAAGATGGAATGGGGAAAAAAGGAGTTGTAGAAAAAAATACTTAAAAAGCACTAGGGAAATAGAAAAATATAAAAATAAGGACTGAACTAAAATAGATGTAGAAAGAAAATTTTAAATGCGACAGCTCTAAGGAAAGACAAGAAATAATTAAAAGAGCGAATTGAAGACAGTGAACAGAATAAAAGTAGAAAATATAAAAAGTGATGGGGATTAGGGAAGTAAATGGAAAAAAATTGAAAATAGGGACAGCAAACTAAAAGAGAAATGTAGAGAGAAAATTTAAAAAATGAGGGTACCTAAGGAAAGACAAGAAATAAGCGAAAAAGACAGCAAATGGAATAAAAGTAGGCAGAAAATTTTAGAAGCAAATAAGATTAAGGAAAGAATTAAAAAATAGCAACAGCGAACTAAATAGAGACATAGAAAATTTGAAAAAGCGATGGCACTAAGGAAAAACAAGAAGAAAAGAATTAAAAAATAATGATAGTGAATGAGATAATAGGAGAAAAATTTAAAAGCCAAAGGATTAAGAGAGGAAAGAACTAAAAAGTAGTAACAGCAAAATAAAATGCAGACTTAGAAAATTTAAGAAATGACTGCATTAAGGAAAGACAAGGAATAATTAAAAAATAAAGACAGCAAAATAAAGACAGCGAATGTGATAAAAGGAGACAAACTTTTAAAAGCAATGTGATTAAGGAAAAAATTAAAAAATAGCATAGGTGAACTAAAACAGAGATGTAGGAAAAAATCTGAAAAGTGATGGCAAAGAAACAAGAGAAGAAATGATTAAAAAAAGACACTGAAGGAAAAAAGTAGGCATAAAAAAAACATTTAAAAAGGGAGGGGGATTAGGGAAAAGGACATTATTGAAGCAATAACTTGCCAAAACCACATCAGGACTCACTGTCACTAGTTACAAGGCTGCACCTTGGGAAAGCCTGGAAAACACGCAGAAGCGATGCCAATTTGTCCGGTTTTGTCCATGTCTCCTCTTTGACCGGGATTGCTCTAGAACCTGAGCCGCAGTGTGCCCAGGTGGCCCAGAAGGCCAAGGGCATCCTGGCCTGTATCAGAACTGGTGTGGCCAGCAGCAGCACGGAGGGGACCAGCATTCATAGCCTTTACACAAAACAGGCGTTCTCCCTCCACCCCTAAACCCATCTGTTAGGTCTAAATATTGCGGCACTACAGGGGCAATAATGAGATAGGGGACCACAGTTCTGCCACTGGACGTGCCATTGACTGGTGCTATTTATGTAGCAGGACGCGTAAACAGAGGGACATGTTTTGCCACAGACAACCCCGTGTTTCCTGAAAATGTATGTTTACCAAAAATAGGAACATATTGCCAAACGACATTTGGCAATAAAACTTTGTTGTGTTTGACACACACAAATTTTTTGTTAACTTGCTGTTTGCTTCCTATTATTGTTCTTCCTTTAGAAATTCAACTCGTGAAGTTATTCACTACTTGTTCAAGTATCTGCCTTCCTGGTATTACCAGCACATTTACCCAGGCAAGTAACTCAACTGCTCTTCTAAAATGATCCAAATGACAATTGCAGCCATGAAAGAGGAGTGAAAGAGAAGAAAAGGAGAGGCCAGGCAGCAAAAGAGCTCTGCAGGCTGCAACTGGTCAACATTACACTTTTTTTTTTAGAAACCACCCCCACAAAAAACCACACCCCCAGGCCCCCACAAAAAACCAAACTAACCCCCCCATGACCTTGTATCTTTTTTTTTCTTTCAGAGGGCTCATCCCTGTCTCAGCATATTGTCTTGTCAGAGCATGAAGTGCAGATGATCTGTATCCCGATGACATTTGCACATGATGAATATGTGTTCAGAAATAGTCCAGATCTGTAAGACTGGTGTCATTTTTGTGGTTTCAATAATCATAGCTCAATTTTATTGACTGATGCATTTGTGAGGAAACTAATTAACTTTTAAATGTAACATCTCCTTGGGGAAAAAAAAATGTGGTAGAGACAGAAAAAAATTATAATTCAGAGCTCCCAACCACCATGGAGTGGTGGGGAAATTAATGCAAGTGAACACAAACAGCAGCAACATTAAGTGAAATCTGGCTTTAATTCTGATCATGTACTTAAGAGACTCTCCAAGTCTATACCTCAATCCTATGAATGACTAGTTCTTTTTTGGAAGGACAAGCTTTTTTACGAAAAAGTCCTAGATTGAAGGCTCCACAGAACAGAATGTGGATTGAGCCACAGAACAGCATAACATCAACACTAATGGAAAAAAAAATCAAATAAAAACCAGGTCATAGCCTCTTGCCATTGGCATATATTTATCTTTGTTAATCATTGGATATGTAGCCCTGCGGTATTTTGTCAGCATTTCATTATGAGAGCTTCAAGGAAGCAGATGTTTTCTGGAAGGAATCAGCAAAAGGCACTGACAACTTTATTGGATACTGGCAGGAGCTTGGATCTATCTTTGAAATGGGTTTGGAAGAAGTGATGAAATGGCAACAACTCTCATCCCTTAGAGTAAAACAAAATTCAATCAGTCTTTGCTAGATATTGGATGAATGTTTTTAGCCAAAGCTACCTAATGTTTCTCTTAATTTGGACATTTCAAATTATCCATTTTGATGTGAAGGGATTCCAGAGATGACAAGCCTGAAAAGAAAATATTGGAAGTACATTAAGAAATACAATTTGCACAGCCAATTTATGTACATACTTCACAAAATAACAGGATTTCTGCAGCGTTAGGTTTTAACTTTATGCCCACTCAGTTTTCTTATCAGCTGTATGCCAGTGGCTATACACATAATTCTCTCTTTCACTGCTTACTGGACCCAAGCCTACTCAATTCAGTTTAGCTGGCAATGGCACTTCTCACTTTCTTAAAACACAGGGCTTTCCAATTTCCAAGAATGTTTATAGTATCATAATAATTTGAAACAGGTGTTCAAGCCTTTCTCCTCTACTGTGCAACAGAAGTTTTATATATTTTTCATTATATATGGAGACAAACCATAGCACTTAGGATGACCATCTGTCAGTGAATTTCTTCTCTTTGACTATAAGCAAAATGGACTTTTTTGTTTTTATTGCAAACACCGGTGAAGCTGATGGGATGTCCCACTTCCCACATAGTTTTATGGTTAGTCATTTCCAGAGGATTAGCCTGCTTGATTACTTGATGTGACTTTCTTTTGTATTCAGATAATTCCAGTAAAAAGAAGGCTGTGTGTGCTTGAGTGAAAACTTCTTGGTGCTTAGTGTCCCTGTTTAAAGCTGACGAGACCCTCCTGTGGTACGGGATGACTCCTGTGGGAAGTGGCCCAGAATTTCTTCTGACAGTAAATAATGGAGGATCTCGGGAAGGGCTGTTGGTCCTGCTGGTGTCTTTGTGCTTTCTCAGGGACCGTCTCCAAATGCCCTTTGAATATGCTGGGTGCTCCTTGGTGCTATCTGAGCTCATTATCCCACTGTCTGCGTCTCATCTTCTTCCTTGTAGAGAATAAATTTTTTTCTTTTTTTTCAGCAATTTTTTTCCATTTGTGCCCCCTGATAGCTCCCTCCTGCTAGCCCAGCACTCTTTCTTTTCTTCCCTTCTTTGCGTCCCCTGACCCTGCTTGTTGCCCTTTGTATCCCACTGTTTTTCCCCAAGCTCAACTGTCCAGCTCATTGTATCCCCACTGGTGGCCTCTCTTCCTTTTGGCTTCCTCTTGTTTTGTCCAGAAGCTTCAGCCCCTTTTTCGTGACTATTTTCAGGGTAATGCTGCAGGACGTGGGCTCTACACTAAGCAAGATTAAAGATGCTCTGGTATTTAATTGCGAGACTGGAGTGGTAACAGTACCTTCATGATGGGCTACCTCAAAAAAAGTGTTTCTGATGGAAAATACAATCAATGCTGCTGTGTTTTGAACAACAGTTGTGTGGTCTGTAGTCTAGACTGTGGAAATGATTATTTTCATTTTGCGTTAGGATCACAAAGGTAAATTTAGGGGAGAATAGTCACTGCAGTTCACCATGAGATGATATGGATTCTAGGAATAACTTCTGCATGAGGAGGGCAACAACTGCATTTAAACAGTGACCTCTAGGCAACTCTTAGCAACATACCTAATCTCTGATTTGGGAAGGGAAAACAAAGTCAAAGATGCAGCCATCTGAGGTGCGTGGCTGCCAACATCTGCACTGTGCGTGGTGGGGGCTTCCAGCTGTGCTTGGGGCTCCCTTAAATGCCTCTGCCAAAGTGCTGTACCTTCCACCTTTGGCTCTCTTTGGCATCTGTAGAGGGTTTCTATGAAGTTTGCCTTTATTAAGGAGGAATTAGTGGAGAGATGTAGGGAGAGAAACCTAATCGGGCTGCTTCGTGGCTGGAGGGCTGTGGGAAAGGGCAGGGAGATTCAGAGAGGTCCCAAACAACGTCATCAGCCAGCAGGTAGCTGGGCTTCTCTTAGGAGACTGAAAATCCAATTGGGTCTGGGGTGGGTTTTGTAATGGTTTGCTCTTTCTTTGAACTTACTTAATAATATAGTGTCATTAATGTGTGTCTAAGCATGTTAACACAGCTGCAAGCTATTGTCTTTTATGGATATAACAGTTCTTGTATCCCTGCCCAAAGAAATCTTATGGGAAATTTTCCAAGAGCTCATTAATAGCAGACACAAATATACATTCCCACTACAAGTACTCTTGGGTCTGATTAATTGTTATGTCAATTAATTTTATACAAGAACACTTCCAAATGGGCAGGTAGGTGAAGGCTGTAGATAGGTGAGAGGTATTGGTCTCCATCCACTTTCTGTTTTCATTCCATCCAAAATTATCAGAGTTGGAGAAGCGCATGGTTCCTGGAGGACAGCTCACACCAAGTTAAAAAAAACCTTTCCCATAGTCATGTGTTTGGGGGGACGTTTGGTCTGAGTATGAGGTTAGTCATTTCACTTCATTGTTTTCTGTATTTTAGAGGCAGATAGAGCTCTTCCCTAAATAACTGTGTAAGCCGTGAAGGTGTCCTTGCCCTCTCATAGTTTATATATGGGCTATTACTTACCTTTGTAATTACGGCTGGGGATGCTGGCTCCTTTTCCCCAGGAAAAAACAGCGTTGAGAAAGGCTGGAGAAAAATGTGGTTTTTAGTATGAGGGAAGATCCCTCTCCTTGCACCATGCTTCGCTCAGGGTGAGGTGGCTGCCCAAATGGACTCCTGCCCTTGCCATCCATGTTTTTCTCAGGAACAGAAAAAATGACTCTTCAAGTATAATTTAAGGGATTTTTCAGAGCTGCCTTACAGTTCAGTCCAAACTAGGATTTGGAAACCATTGTGTGCTGAAATGAATGGGATCACCCAGAGCACTTTGGCAGATTTGAGCATCTCAGCTGCATAAGAAAAGGTAATTCATCTCAGCCAAGTCCTTGGTGTTATTAACTTGGGGACTCGGTTCCACTGTTCTGGATGGCTACAAAGGGACTGGAGTTTGGCTCTTTATTCTCAGGCATGTTTAATTCTGATATTAAGGAAATAAAATAATTATTAGTTCACATAATTTCAGTATATTTCAGTTATATAAAAAGCAACAAGCAATATTTTTTTTTACTAGCTTGACTGATAGATGAATGCTAAGAAAGAAAATAACTTATGAAAGAAAGAGTATAAAAATAAATAATAGAACTGTCCCTCCTTATAGCTTTCCAGGGTAGATCAGAATAATAACTTGGAGTAGTTTTGCATAGAAAATTTGATTAGCAGGCGAGGGCAGATTTCCCTAAATCTCAAGAATGGTAATTAAAAGGAAGCTGTAATAGCTGGGTGAAGAGCTACAATTAACACAGTTCCGCTAGTCCCTTTCAATTCTAAGTAGCAGGAACGTTGAGTTGATTCATCCCTTGGAGATCTGGGTCTGCCTCCATCTTCCTGGTAGGTTCAAACCCACATCTGAAAGGAACTTTGCTTCTGTGTTTATGTGGAGTCAATGGCTGTTCTAAACATCGGCAGCTGCTGACAGACCAAAGGTGAGCTTGCTCTCAGGTCTGCTGACAGTTAAGAGCTGAATTACAAAGCTGAACTAACTTTGAACAGTTGTAAACGTGTTTATAGTTAATTATCTTCTCATTCAGCCTTTGAAAGAGAGAATACACAATTCTATATATGTATTTAGTCCATTTATATCTTCTACATAGAAAGACTTATGGTTTATACCTATAAGCACTACATATTCTCTAGCTTTCTCTGCGTAAACATATACGGGGAGAAAGACTGGAAAATCAATTTCTAAATTGAATACGGTTCAACCATTTTGCTGGCGAATGAGTTGCAGAATTGCACTCCTCAAGAAGCAATAATTCTTTCTTTGTGTTTCCAGGGTAACTCTTGACACAAAAATGCTTTGGCAAGCTGAGGTCATGGCTGTGTGTATGACATGTTACTCTTAAAAAAAAAAAAAGTTAATAAATAAATCTGGAGTTGCACCAGGAAAAGGCTCTTTAAGTCATGCTTTATGTATGATTTTACTGTGGTCTGATAAAATAATTTGGTAATTAAATACATTTCTTTGCATTTTATAGTAAGGTGACAGTTACGAGTTTAGAAATGCATATGGGCAATATATGGATTTTGATGTAATGACTCCTATAGGAGGCACTACTGAGGAACACAGAGCCAGGAGAAATTCCACCTAAAATACTTTCTTGGTGTGGCTTCTTACATGTGTGTGATGAATATTTTGATCTATTCTCTTGAAATGGAATAAACATTTTCCTCCCTCAAGGTATAGGACCTGCTTAGGGAACCAGGAGCTTGAATTTCTTTGACATAGCCCTTTCCTTCCTGTCTGACATGATACTGCCATTATGTATAAAGAAGCACATGTCTTCGGACGCTTATATCGGTTTGAAGTAAAGCTCCAGCTTTTGCGTATTTTATATCCAAGGGAAACAAGTATACCCTGTTCTCTATGTGCTTCTTGGCATGCTCGGAATTTTTGTATTTTGCAAGAAATGATGGAATTATCATCATTCTGCAGCTGAGACCATCTTGCTAATTTTAAGCTCTAACTTGAGGGGTGTTCCAAAAAATAAGACTTTTCAAAAAAAGAGGAATAATAGATTGAATTGAGTTCTGCAGAGAGAAGCTAGTTGGTAAGAATTCAGACTAACTTCCAACAGGAGCAACCCTTTATTTCACATCTTCCACCACAACCTCTGTTTTTAAAGTCTGTAATTCTTATGATTTGTTGTTCCTGAGTGCATCTTGAACTTTTTTCTTTAGATTCTTATTCTATAGCTAGGCACAACAGGACATGGGAAATTACCTACCTAGTCTTCAGTAACCAAAGGGGCAGCTGAAGATAAATGACACTTAAATTTAGAAATTTGAATAGAATGTGGGTTTTTTTTTTCCTATTAGCAGAAACTTCATCCAATGGCAGAACTTTTTGAGTTCATGTCTACACTGCCTCGCTTGTCTTTGTACCTTAATTACAAAGTTCTCGAGAAGAGGAATGTCCTTCTGATACTGTCCAGTCACCTGGGGCACTGTATTGCCAATGGAGCCTTATAGCTATTAGCATCTGCTGGCTGATGGCCAGCAGTGAGGGGTGCACGCGCGTACCACCAGGAAGGAAAGTGCCAAGGGCTGTAGAGCAGTTGATGTAGGTAGGATGGAGGTCGTAAATCATGGATCTAGCACTCCTAGATCTTTGCTTTATGTCATATTAAACAGATTGGTCATCTCTGCATTGACATCTTTACCCACAGGAGTGTTCCTGGCCCTCCCTCACCCCAAGGTCCTCTCCCCCTGTCCTTGGGCTGTGGCAACACCTTATTCTAACAGCAGAAGGAAAAATTGCTTTCACAAAGAGTTAATGTGAAACAGTAGCATGGTGAACACCTCCCACTTAGAAAAGAAACATCATCATTAGAGAAGGTGGATGGAGGTCAGGATGGTCTCTCCAAGGTAAATTCATGTGCAGCTTTTTGCTGCTGCAGAAGCAGCAGAGCTCTGTAATAAGCAGAGCTCCAGTGATTTGGAACCTCCCACTACCGAAGCCCTCATGTCTTGTTTTCCTTAGCATTTTCTTAACCTTCAAAGAGGAATGGATTAACTTTTTAAGTAGGCAGGGTGCTGGCAACTATAAGAACTTGCATGTACCACCCAGAAGAAACTTGTCAGTAGAATAAGTTTAGAAGAGTAGGGAATGATTTCTTGCTTAATTATACATTAAAAAATGGTAAATTTATTCCTGCAGATTATTTGAAACAAATTATTCAGTCACCCTTAGGGAGCACTCTGAAGCCTGTAAAATGGGTAATGCTTGGGTGCTTCTGCTGGAATAGAGTCCTCCTCACGGTTATGGGTGAAAGAGTTTGAACTGATGATTAGCCCATGATGATGGGAAATGTGTGAGGAGCAAAGGGATCACGTCAGCTCCTAATCATCACAGTCCTATTAAGAGATATCTGTTATGACTGCAGTGAGTTTCCCGCTCCTGTACTTATCTCACATCAATTCACACTGCTTTTCTCTTGACTTGAGATATGTGTGGTAGTAGAAGTCCCAAAACTGACAAAATACATTGTGGGGCAGAGAAGAGTGGGAATAAAATACTTTCTGGGCAAAGCCCAGAAACTATCACAATATTATTTGTGACCTAATAGTAAATCAGTTATATGTTGTGTACCTTGAGATCTATCTATTGCACTGGCACCTTCTCTGCTTTGAAAAATGTGAAAACTGGTGATATGATGTGGGTGCTTGCAAGCCAGGACCAGCCTGGGAATCCTTGTAGATGCTTCCAACAGCTTCAGGGCCAACCTGGGGCATCCCACTGCAGGATCTTGTTCAGCTCTGCCAGCTGTGATCCTGATGTTCCTTTCTGGGGAAAATGCAGTTTTCCATGTTCTGGAGTGAACTACTTTGGCGCCAATGTGTTGTGTCCAATAACTCAATTCATGTCATCAAATTCCTGAAATAAGAGGGATTACCAACCTTTTGTTTTTCTGAGAAAGTGCAGCTCAACCATCAGCGGCCTTCTGTCAACAGCCTTACAATCCAATAGTCTTTCTGGAGAAAATACTTGGACTAAATTCCCTGGGACAAAAAATAGTCTGGATCTGGATGGTGAGTGGGGATTTCTAGACCTTATGGGTTGATGGCAGAGGTGTTGGAGGGGTTGGCTGGTGGTGGGTCTGAGGGCAGTGTGTAGCGGTACCTTCTTCTTTTGCCCTGCCTGTTAGCCAGTGAGTTTTTTATGCTAGTTGAGAAATCTCTTCATAATTTGCTGCTTTGTTAATCACTTCAGAAGGATGGCTCAGTTGTCTTTCACACAGCACTGTCTAATCTGGATTCTCTTTTTGTCCTTGGCTGGAGGTTCTCGTAGTAGACATAGAGATTACAGTCAAGATGTGAGAGGACAAAACAGCCAAATTGTATGTGCTAAATATTCATCCAGAAGACAGACTTTCCAGGATAATCAGGAAAAAAAAGAATCTGTTATTTGATATTGTTCATGGCTGAGACTTATGAAACCAAGTTGAATCTAGGATGTGCCACTTTGTGTAGAATATGTTGTACATCATGCTATATTTTACAAAAAACATGGTATATGTAAAAGTAATAGAGAACCTTTGCTCCTGTAACAACAAAATATTTCTGCCATCTTTAATTAAGTCCAGTTCCCACGGGTAAAAGTATGTAAATCGTTCTCCAATAATAAGTTTGTGATTTAGTTTTATTTGTGAAATGACAATACTGAGTAATCACAGAACATTATTTACAAAATTAAACAAACAGTGCCTGCAATTCAAAGAATTAATATATCCACATGCTCAAAAAACCAAACAAATCAAAGGAAATTCATTTGTTTGACAGCCATACAAACTGAATAATAAAATGGAAAAAACATGAGTTTGAAGCTTGGAATAATTTGAGCTAGGAAGAGAGAGAAGGTGGGGGCGGGAAAGGAAGAGGAAGGCACAAACCCAGTATTTTAAATGAAATGGCAGCTTAAATAGATATAATCTCTACAGGACAAACTGCATGAGGTTACAGGTGTATGAGTGTTAGTGAAGTGAATGTGTAACAGTGAAGAATTGGGCAAATAAGTTCACTTAAAGTTTAACAAGATGATTTCTTTCTTTGGTGAGCTTTTGAAAAGATGCTGTTTGTGACCACTCTAGTAAGAAAAACAAAAACCGTGCAAATTCTGGGGTATTTCCTGATTTACCTGCTTTCATTCAGGCTTCTGACAGGACTCCAATTTCCCTTCTCACTCTGTCCTAGCACTTCTGAACTGTGTCTAAAGACATGACTTTACAGGAATCCGAGAGGCACGATAGTGCCTAATTTGCACTTTGAACAGTCTAGTAGCATCGGTTTTGGCAGGCTGTGAACGAGGTAGTCACCCCGAGCTTGTCTTATTTGTCTATAACCAAGGGTAACCAAATCAACCCCACTGAGAAAGAGGACGTATGATCTCTACTTAGCTTTCCATGAGGGCTGGTCAATGTTGTCCGCTTGCATTTCATTACACAGGAGTCCGCCGGGGCACTGTCTGTGTGGGCCAACATCAGCCATACCAGTTAGAGGTTATTGGATGAGGAATTGGTTTATAATTTTTCTGTTTTGAAAAACTGGTAATTTCTTACTGTTTTCAGATATTTTTGCATCTCACTTTATTATATATTTTTTTTTTTGTCTGTGCTGTACTTAGAATTTCTGGCATAACTCAACGTTTTTCTCAATCTGTTTTTACTGACTGTAGACACACACACAAGGATTTAAAATGTCACCAGGTCTAGAGCTATCAGTATGGAAGTTCGGCATAAAAGTAACATAAAGGTAGAATTATTTCGCTCTTAACTATTTTGGTATTGGTATCAAAACAATTCAGTAGGGCCCGATAAGTAGGACTGAAAAGCATGATGGCTCCTTTTTAGGAAAGACTCTGTGTTACAATCTGAGGTTAACAGTAATACATTTTTCTCTTTTCTTATTTTAATAAATGCCTCAGGGCATTGCATTTGGTTAAATCAAGCAGCAGACAAAATGTAATGCACTGCTAACCTCTAAAGTATGTGCAAAAAGTTTCTTCATAAAATATGTATGCAGAACACAGTGCTGTAATGATAACGATCCTCTCTAGGTTATTCTATGAAAGATTTAGTATTTTAGGGTCTGTAGTCTTTGATTTTTTTTTTTTTTTGAAAACAGTTCCAAGTATTTTACTTTTGTATTTGTTTATTTTTAATGAACTTTCCATTAGCATATGAAAGTCATATTAACATATACTATGCTGAGTGCTCACTTTATGTTTATTTCTATTCCTGGTACGTATTTATCTGAGAAGAATTGTAATATAGGCCTGTAGATGGCATTCTTGCTTAGTAGTTCAAAAGTCTGTGGTAGTTACAGAACTAGTCTCCCTTTTTGTGCTGGTATGGAAGGTATATTTTAATTTATGATGCTCCCTTCCCCCATGTTACATATGCTGTGTATAATCCATTTGGGGCGGCTGGCGTTTCTGCAGAGTATAAGAATGATAAAAAGTGCATTGAGCTCTCCTGATAACCATTTAAGTGATTTCTTCTACTGCCTGTATTTGACACGGACATGATCTGTAGTTAAATATGTGTTCCCTGTTAAAACCTGGAGCCCTCATCTGGGCCTGTAGGCAGAGGTGTACATGGGGGCTGCTCCAGTTCCTCTCTTAGAGAGGATGGGGTCTTTTCAGGCAGCAGAAATGGTAATTTGTAGGAAGATACTGCTGTTTGCTTTTCATCCTCCCGCTGGTAGGTGTCATACTGCAAAAGAAAGAAATTGCCCGGCAGAATTCCTAACTAGCCTGCAGATGGGGACAACCCTTTCTGAATTGAGGTGCAGGACTTAGCGCTGGAGCTGGGCAGGTAGCCAGCATGTGCACAAGTACCGCTGTAGAGGCCACTTACACACGCGTTTTTCAGCTCTGTGGACAATGCTCCGCAGGACCGTTGGTTAGGGAGGGAAGAAGAAAGCAAATTGGTGAGGGAATGGTTTTGCCAAACAGTTGAAACTTCATTCTGGCTCATCAGAAGGCAGAAAATTATGTCAAAGCCTGATACTTGCTATAATGCAACAGCTTCCAGGGGACATCCCTGCGATGTTTGTTTTGCAGTGATGATGACATGTACCCAGTTTCCCTTCCGAAACTCTCAGATGAATGGGTTCAGCTTTATGGCTAAAATCAAGGTTCCAATAGTCCATAAATTACTTTCTGTATGGTAGGAACTAGCTATTTATGTGCGCATTTTGGGGACGGGGACCTAATTCCTTAGAATGGCCTGTCTGCATCGCTCTGTCCTGCTGCTGGATCTACTCTTCTGTGCCACTGCGGCTGCTGCAATTTAGCTTCTGTTTCTCAAAATGAAGCAAACTCTTTGTACCACACCAATGCCTGTTCTTCTCCTTACCTGGAAGACCTCTCAGCCAACCTGTGTCTTATCTTTGGGGTAACCATCCCTCCCAGGAGAGTTTAAGTCACAACCAACCCACCCACCCTTTGCCTGGGAACAGTGAAGGTCTGTTGGACCAGTGATTGATTTGCTGCTGCCGCAAGAGGAGGTGCAGAAGGGAGGGTCTGCTCCCCATGTCCCAGCCTTGCCTCTTCTTAGAGATTACCTTTGCAAGAAGTCTATGAAAGCATAACTGTTGTGTAAAACAATCCCAGCGATCTGGCTGGGTCAACCCGTGTTAAGCAAACAGCAAACCCTGTGTGCGCAAATACTCCTCAATACTACTGCAGGAGTAATCCTTAGTAAGAAAGAATAGATAAGACATGTTCCTTCATTAACTGAAGTCACAGGCAGAGAGTATAATATCATTAATCGACAGACACAGCAGGATAATATTGGGTTAGAATGAGCCACAGTTTTAGTAATTTTATTGGATATGATTGACTTCTAGTATTTCTTCAATGGCTTCCCTTCAGGACACCTTGTTTTAATTGTCAGATAAACTGAAAAGCAGTGACTAGGTGATTATGCAAGGTCACTGTTGTCTTTGCTGAAAGACAAAGGAAGAAAAGCAATAAAAGTAGAGGCAGTTTTGCTGCATGTGCCATATCTGTCATTAAGTTGTGTGAACGAAGCATCTATAAAGAGAAGAAAAGGTGAGAGCCTGTACCATCACTTTGCAGAGACCAACATATATTGTATTGCTGTGTTCTTGATGATAGGGATATTTGAAATTCCAGACTAACATCACTTTCCATTTGTTTATAAAAGCAAAAAGGTCATATTCATCCTCCTTGCTGCTGCCAGCCTTAAACAACTCCTATGCAGTGCACTGTACACCAGAGCTAACACTTTTTATGTCATATAAAGCAACTTCAAGCAAAGTAAATAAGTGGCATCGCATGTTTTATCTCTCTTCTGATATTCTTGGACTTTTTACATCTTTCAAAGTGCAAGTAGTATTGTTTTAAATTAGTGTAACAGTGACGTCTGGCTCCAGCAGACATCACTCATTGCGCTCGAGATAGGCAATGGATGAGGATTTTCTGTCACGAGGGGCTGATAATGTACACTATGCTATTAACAATCGATTATTCTAATGCCTTGGAGTTCTAGTTGTGGACTAGATGACCTCTTGGCTTGGTTATGCTCAAAACAGGACAAAGAAGGTGGTTTTTACCCAAAAAAGCTTGCAATATAGATGTAAGACAGGAGGAAGGTGATAAAGGAGGAGGAGGAAAGGTACTAATCAGCTTAATTGGTAATAGTCTGAATACATCAGTGGTCTGACTACTGCCCAGTTTCCACAGATGAGAGCAAGAAGAGAAATAGAGATACATGTACTCCAGTATAGGGAGATGCTCAGGAGCATTGATTCAGAATCCAGAGCCCTATTCACAGCTCAATAACATATTCATATGAATATCGGGACATTTAGTTTTCCAGTATTGGGGGATTCTGTGGATGTTTTCATAGCTTTTTTTCACTGCAGCACCAGGTTTGCAGAAGAATGTGGCTTCTGTGTTCTTGTGCTTGGGTCTCTTGAGAAAATGCTGGAGGTGGAGTTTTGCTTTTCTATTCAAACACGGTCATTAATGGAGCTCAAGGGATAGAATGGGACCCCACCTTTTTTCTGGGTGACTTGGGTCTTTCCCTCCTGTAGAAGGAATCGAAGGGCAGGCTGTCATGGCATCACTCTGTCCTCGGGGCTGAGCTGTTGGACTCCCTTAAGTCTTAAGAGGTAAGGAGAGCATATGAGAGAAAGAAAAGAATATGTATTCCAAATTTTCTATAAAATAGATCCATCTTTCTAAAGGAATATATTTTTTAACCAGCTCTGGAAGATTAAGCTGATATCATTTTTCCACATTTTTTGAGTCTTTTTTTATTTTGTGATCTAGGCTGTATTCTGGGAATATCGGAGAAATGCGGAAAAGACCATAGGAGGGAATGTTTGACTGGGATATCAGGAAAGGAATGGTAATGTAATGCCTTCTTACTTTTTATTTTCATCTTGGATCCAAATATGTGCCACACCAAAGAGGAACTCTTGGCCTCTGTTGATAATTGTAATTGTGCTGGGACATTGCTGTCCTTTTCAAGGTTGTAGACATGTGTTAACTCTACCTGTGTTTGAAGACAAAAAAAGGAAAATTGTTTAACTGAAGGAAGGAAGTTTCAGCTTCTTTGCACTTGTTATCCACGTAGTCCTGTCACTGGTTTATCAGGAGCAAAATATATTCCAAACACATGCTGGAATAAACAGCACACACGAGTTGCCTCTGATGAATACTCAGTACAGAGCTGTCTGAGCCAGATGAGTTTACACTTTTTTTTTTTAGCTATTTAAATGCAAAGACCAGGAGTCAGGGACGTCATGTGGATTTGTGACATTCAGTGGCAGACACTGAGTTCAAAAACTAAAAAATATGTTGCTTTCATTCATATCAGCGACTTCTATGGCCATTCTTTATCTCTGGCAGATATAATATTCTGATCATTAATAATCATATAGGGGCAAAAGCCACATTCAATGTATATTGAATCTCATAAAATGATCCCTGTTGACTTAGTGGCAGCAATGAGACTTTACTAACTACTCCTAGACTAATCCAATCAGGTTATTAATGCTTTTGAAAATGACAATTTAATTTTTTTCATGATTGAGTAAAAACTCATGCAGTGAGAAGAAAGGAGCTGATATTCTATGGAAAATTGTGTTATATTTTTGAGATGGATGATACAAAAGGGCGAGAGATACCTGTCCTATAACAGACAGATAATATAATAATAAAGGGTTACTTGTTTTATGAATATCCTTACGAAACATTAGGGGTCTCATTACAACTATTGAAACAAAACGTATAGCTGTGAAGTATTGGATGCAGTTATACGGTTAAACCTCCATAAACTTCTCTAGAGCCCCCCAACGTGGATAGTTGGCTGAACGTTGTTGCTATGCTACAGCAAGCAAATAAATCAGCATCTTGGGGAAAGACTGCTTTTCTAAATCTGAGTGAGGAGGTGCACACCTCAGCCAGTTAAGTATATTATACTTGTGTCACGGGAAATGGGGTTTTAGTCTTTGGATAGTGATAGTGCTTGGAAGCTGCGCTTAGCATTGAGGTTGCGGAGCAGAAGTCTACTTCAGCAGATGCAGCAGTGTCATGGGAAGCCAGGAGAACACCTCGCATCCAGCAGAGATGCTTTTTGCAAGAAGCTTCTATGCTGAAGAGTTCAGAGTTTTCATTTTGATGAGGGGAAAAAAGCTCTGGTAACTTGCTGCTGTTGTGGCTGAGTCATTTTGGGAGAAAGACAGCTTCTCAGGCAGCATGTTACAGTCTTGTGGGATTTATAGGATCCGTGTATATAAATGAGGGAGGCTGCAGAACACTGTTATAGGGGCGTATAGTCAAGAAATCCATTAAGATGATAACTCTCCGTTGTGCTAAATAAATGACATGCATGTGAAATGCTGTCTCTACTGATTTGGATTTTGTACAGTTAAAGAGAATCCCTCTGGAGCCATTTCTGTATATCAGAAAGATGTGACCTACTGAAATCCATTTTTCCTAGTAGTTAACATGGGTGCAGTGACTTGTGGGAGTACTTACTAACCTGGCGTTTACGCTGTGTATCCAGTGCATACTGCATATATACAGAAGAGCATTTTTCATTACCTTTGAGACATTTTACGAAGCTCAGCTTATGTAATTACTCTGAGCTATATGGTAGCTTTTATGATTGACTAAGAAATACAAGACAACTTACTAACCTGGCGTGGCGTTTAGATATTAATGGAACATTTTAATGGAAGCCCTTGGTAAAAAATGAGGGACTTGATTAAATGAAGTTTAAATAAAACATGAGCTACACTGTGTGAAACTTTTGGAAAAATAGCTGCAAACTGCTGACCAGCCAACACACCTCAGAGTACCTGTGCCAGTACCAAATTCTAGTCTTGTGCCCCTGGCACAGGGCGAAGACACTGTTGTATGTACGAAACACCATCAAGGAAGAAGAAAGATTCTGAATTTAAGAAAATCTGAGTACTAAGCCTCATGTTGTTATCTCATTGTACCTGAAAAGGGAAGGAGGAAATTTTGGTCAAAACTTACAGCAGTCATTTAAGGTGATAGGTGTATAAAAACATTAAACAGCACTAGGCTCAGCAGAGGACAGCTGGTAAAAGAAATTTTATGATGTATCCTGGGTTATTTCTTGGCTTTGAAACATTACTGAGGTCAGCAAGATTTTGTCAAACTTTTCAGCTGAAAAGGATGGGGCTATCAAACTGTGTAGACAGAGCAACCCATAACATTTAAAGGCGTAATTCTGATTAACGATCACTTTAGGTGTGCTGTTTTTACCTAGTTATTTGGATAGGTTTAGGCAGAGACAACCGTTGGTACAAAGCACGTGTGCCTGATAGTAAAGCAAAACCTGTACAGCTCTAGTGTGCTGGAGCTGGTTTTCTCCTCAGATGGCTAAGTTAAAAGTCAACGATGAGCAAGACCAGCTCATCATTATGTAAAGGCTGCCCCCGTAATCTTGTCGAGGTCAGTGTCAATATGGCTTATTGGCCGTGTAAGTGCTGGTCATGGAAGTTAAAGATGCCTGAAGGCAGCCTTAGCCCTCGAGCGCAGTTCAGTGTAATTCAAGTGTCACATTCTTACTTCCTACGACAGAAACTGATGGAGGGTAACGCTGACTGAAATACTTGCTATTACTAAGGGCTTAGAAAGTATTTCTACCTGTAAGTATGTCAGATTATGTTAAATAAACCTCTAAAGATGCTTCCAAGATTAAGCATTTTTTTTTTTTTTTATGTGCTCGGGTAATGAACTTTCCCCACTGCGCTCATTTGAAGGGAACCTTGCTTTCATGGACACGAGGGGTCGCAGCTTATTGCAGTCTGGTTTTACATTTAGAATCATAGAATCACTAAGGTTGGAAAAGACCTCTAAGATCATCAAGTCCAACCGTCAACTCAACACCACCATGCCCACTAAACCAACATTTAGAACAACATGACTAAACTTCTCGTGAACAGGACTTCAAATAATGACAATATATTTTCTACAATTTCAGTGTGCCTCTTTCTGTTGAGGGAGATGTTAGCAACCAAGAACTGATGTTATCGCATGCAGCAAGCTCGAGAGCATTAGAGCCCCCACAGGGGACGCAGACCTGCAGGGACATTCACCGGTGTTTCCTGACCTCAGTAGATTTAAGCACAGGGTCATCTGGACAGAGACAGCTCTGGTGCTTTTTAGCTGGTGCAGAACCCAAGAGAAACTTTTATAGTAGACTGTAATTTGTTTAAAATTTTTCTAAAAAGTTTACATAAATACACTTTCTCCCCCTAAGTTTTATAACAAGCTGTTACAGGTTGGCATGTCAATATGAAGACAATACAACAAAGAATTTGCAAGGTTTATAAAGGTCTCGTGGGGGTGGACCTCGCTCTCCTGAGGTAAGAGGTGCCCCATGCTGCTGGGTAAGCAAAGATGGACCTTGTGGATTCATGGCTGCATGCTCAGAAGACACTTGGTACTCGAGGGGCAGAGTGCAGGACATGTGGGCTCCTCTGAGAAGAATGTGTCTGTCTTCTCTCTGCTCTGTTGTTGAAGATTTTAAAGAAACCTCTAGTGACAAACACGATTTGGGACTATCTTAAGTGTACTTGATTCTTCTTTTGGCAAGGGGAAGGTGGCGAGATCTCTTCTGTCTTTTCTTACTGGCCCGGTTTTGAAACTAAGAGGCATGTCCTTGCCCAGGCAACTGCCGTCTCTTTTGGTGCAGAATACGTGCATATCAATTTGTGTAACTGTACGCAGGCAGGCAGCTTAAGCATAGATTGGGTGTTTGCTAAAGGTAGAGCTGTTGTTATTACAGAGAACAGAGGAATTTCACAGTATTTGCGTCCCCCTTGCAAAAATATAAGTAGCGAGGTTGTTGCAGAAAAGACCTTTCTCCATGACAGTACAGTTATTCTGAAGTGCATTTATACAGTTATTCCAAAGGTACATTTTTGGGCTGACAGGTTAGTGTTTTAGTACCAGTCTTAAAAATAATTAAACAAATACACTTCTAGAACACAAATAGTACTAAAGATAAAACAGAAGCAAAAAAGCCCCCCTAAAGGGGCAACCCTTTTGAGAGTTCTCTTGTGGGCGTGGTGAAGGATTGCTGGATGCAGGATCTGCCAAACAAGAAAAACTTATTGATTTCTTTTGATTTTTCTGGATAACATCCTGACACATTTGAAATTTGTGGGTTCCATGCTGGGTAATTTGCCTCAGAAGAGACTTTCTGGCTTTTTCTTGCCTTTCACTTTATTTTGGCACATTTTGCTAGTACTTAACAGTATTGGATACTGCAGGGAATCACTTTGTAGTATGTAATCCCACATCATTCCTGAATGTATAGGAAATCTGAATTCTCTTCCCACATAAAAGTGGGATTAATTTGCAATTTACAGTCTTGACCGAGCTTGTAAGAAGAAATCTACACCTGCAGCCTGTGTCGTACCGGTGCACCTGCACTTTCTGTTGGCTGTATCTGTTCTCCATCGGTTCTCTTGGACCTCACGTCTTCTTTCTATCAGTTCACACATCCTTGGGCCCAGTTCTGCATTGAGAATTTTAATTTGTTGGTGGTGCAGCGCCTCCTCCTTATGTCGCTGTGCAGCCCCAAATGAATGTGCAGTCAACTCTTGGCTGCTCTTGTAATTGTACTGTCCCCTGCATGGTCCATGGCCAGGAGCAACTTCTTGCAACTTGAGGATACCTGAGCCTGTGAGATCAGTTGGAGAGTGTGGCTACAAGCAGAGTAACAGTGCAGCCATTTTATTATGGGGTGACCCAAGACAGAGGGTGAATAAAGTTGCTCCAGCGCAATCTGTGATGGCAGCACCGAGGCAGAAGCAGGGCAATCCTGGCTTTCCATCCTGTGGTCTGACCACTGCATAACGCCAATTCGTACTCTGTCATTGAGGTAGTCCTGCTATGTTTTTTTTTTCCTAAAAGAAAATTACATTTTTATAAATGCAGATAAATACAAATAAATTATGCATTAAAAAGACTGATGTGTAAAACAAGCTTTGAAGATTTATCATTCTGGTGGCGCATGTTCAACTTAGTTCAGTTTTTCTTATCTTTAATAGAAGAGCTATTTTGTATTCTCTGAATTATTTCGATGACTGTTGACTTTTGGCAATTATGAGGCCATAGCAAACAAAACAAGCCAGTGTGCATAGGAGTATTTTCAATATATTATTCTCTTTCGGATGGCATTTGATGGCTACGCGTGGCCACAGTGTATAATGGCATCCTGTGACATATGTCAACCCTATGTGACAAGCAGCATGAGGAATAGGTTTGAAATATAGAGGAAATAAATGCAAGAATCAATGGCTTCTGCTGGCTGCAGTGAACTGTGCAGGCCTCTGTGCTTGACAATTTAATGTTTTATGCAAAAGAAGAAATTCTTCTGGAATGTGTTAGGGAGCCTGTGCTAAAAACCATTTACAGCGAGAGAGTGAAAGAAAGTATGGTCATGTGGAAAGCAGAGCAGCGACCGTAACTTGTGTGTCTGCGGGTACTTTGAGTAGCAGCTCCCAACTCCATGGCCTGTTTGGACCTTAAAGACTCAAACCCAATGATTTAGGTAAAGAAACATAGTTTAATGGAATTATGTAGGGATTACACTGTTTCCTCTTTAAGGGCATGTAAAGGTTGCAATATTGTTGCATTAGCAGTTAGAGAAAGCGAACTTTTTTTGAACCGTAAGAATATGTGGTGAAACTTGCCTTTATTAGTTGGTTTTGTCCTGCAGCATAACTTATGTGATTGCATCTATTGCAGACCACTTTGGTCCTAATGAGAAGCTTTGACTTTGCTTGTCTTTCTTGCTTTAAAAAAGATCTCTTTGTTAGCCTGCATTTCAATTCTTTATATGAAGATGTGGAACGTGATACTATTTTCAAGGTGGCTAATTTTGAAAAGTGAGCCCTAATTTTATAGTTGCAAATAACTGGGTGCAATTTTGCTGACATGCTTTATTGCTTTGAAATGTCTGATGATATCTACAAATCAATGAGTTAGATGCCTATAATATACTGTTGCATTTATTGAGCATCAGAGGCCAAATAGAGGGCTGTTTTTGTTTTTCTTTAAAAGGTAAGGCTGGAACACAATAGGATAGGTTAGCTTGATTACCTTGTATCAACTGTCTTTGTCTGTAAACATAAAGCTTTGAAACTGTGAATAATCTCTAAAGTCATAAGATAGAGTGGTGAGATGATACAAGTTCATGTGGAGTCTACCCTTCTTGCCCTTTAGTTTTTTGGTCCTTTGAGTTCTTCTCTATTACCATCAAACATAAGTATAAAACATTCTTAAGTTGTAGTTAAGTTAATCTTGAAATTTCTACAGATTAAAAAAGACAGGATAAAATTAAAAAAACATGAATTTGCAAGAGTTGCTGATACCATGTAAAGAAAAATACTTGTATGATACAAAGGGGTTATGAAAACTGTTATTGCATCTTGTGTAAAAAATATCCTATTGCTAAAATGTGCAGTTTATTAAAAAAATATAATTACCTCAGCTCTGACTTCACTTAATGTGAAGATGCCAAAATATCTGCCTATTAAAGTCAATTATTTTCCATTTTTTTACCAATGCGTTTCATGATATGAAACTGCAATAGCAGATGATTACTGTCCCTTTAATGTCTAATACATTTTCCATGTATTCTCATTTATTGAACATTTTCTAAGTCACTACTGATGTTCTTAACCAGCTATTTTTCAGTTTTAACCCAGATACTTTGTTCTTATTTTAAGAAGCTGAACCACTTTGGAAATGAAATTAATAATTGACCGCCTCTGTTCTCAGTGCAGTGAGCGTACCTCTGTTTAAGGTACGCTCAGAATGGACTCATTTCGCTTATGCCAAGTTTGAAATATCTAGGGTTTGCCTCAGGAATGATTCTCCAAAGCAGAATGTGTTTTCTCAGAGGAAGGAGAGAAGATGTAGCCCCCAGAAGAGCTCAGAGCCCTGGTGTTAGAGCACTCAGCTGAGATGTGGGAGACCCTCACTCAAATTCCTGCTCCCATTCAAAAAGCCTTCACTGTGTTGGTCTTTCTGGTCTGCTGGACACCCAACCCCTCGTAACAAGGGGAATCGCTCCAACAAAAGCGACTGTCCAACATTTAGAGCTTGAAATTAGCTATTGACTTAATTAGGGAAGGAAGAGATATTTATTTCCCATTGGAAAGGGAGTGAACGTTGAGTTATTGAGTTTGCCAGTGTGCTGGTGATATTGCCTGTTCTCTTCCCATCGCCTATCCACATCTGCTCTCCATGCCAGCCCACTCCACAGCTAATTCCCAGCCCCTGTGTCGCGGGGGTGATGGACCTTCCCACCTCCTGGCAGGTGGAGATGCTCAGAGGTCGCTGTGCTTACAGCCGTCTTGTGAAACTGTGGTGAAAAGGGCTCACGTGGCTCAGGTGCTTTAACAACGCTGCCCTGAAAAGGTGATTTAAACCCTTTCCTGTTGGCCTGCCTGCTGAGCAGGGTTGTAAGCAATGGTACAATTATTCCAACTGCCATGGATCCAAAAGGATTTGAATCGCTCCAGTGTGCAATTGTTCAAAAGCAGATCAGACGCAGCTGACCCCATTTCTTTACTTCCTAATTTTACATACCATAAATGTAGCTCTTCAGCAAAAGGGAAAACTTGCCGTGATGTTGAATATGTAGCGTAACATCGAGTAAGGATCCCTGATCCACTTTGTTAATGTCATGCTTGCTGTTAAAGAAATGAAATTCGGAAGATGAAACACAAGTTATGGCCACCGCTGCTCAGCTGCTTAAGCACACTTTTCTTCAAAGCAAACTGCATATCTTGTTCAAATAAATATAAGGTCGTCCCGAATGCAGCGTCACGGCTGCTGTATCAAATTAACAGTCTGTGCTGAACGCGGAGCATTCGGCAATAAACCATGTGGCCAGCACCAGGGTTTTCCTACTGGTTTCCTTCTGGACAGTTGTAAGCAATGCCGATTTTGTTTTCTTTGGGTAACTTCAATTTGTCAAATGTGCCGGACTGACGGCCTAGGAAGAATTGTATCTCCGTGCACCTGCAGAGCGGGTAGTGAGTAGATGGCAGTAGGATGGAGCTCCTGTGCTGGCGACCACTTGTACCACCAGCAGGACTTGTCCCTGGTCCCTCCACATCCTCCTCCTCTGTGCAATACTCTGGCTTTTCATGACCCTCAGGTTTGTCTTCAAGTGGGGGTGTAGACACCTGACTGCTAAGGAACGGGATGGGCACCACCAGCTCACGTGAGTTGGCGTAACACACTAAAATGTTGCAATGAGCATTTTTTCCTCTTTTACTTGAGATATATTCATATTCAGGTAACCATCCGTTGATATGGATATAATTCTAAAATCAGGGCATGCAAAATATGAGGAAGAATGAAGAATTTGTTTTTTATGCATGAACATTTTTGCTCAGAAAGTTCTTAGTCATTTGCTCAGGAATTAGCCCTGCCTTGCATGCAAACGAGTCCCATTCTTGCTAGAGAAGAAAAAAGCTGTCTTTGCTTGAAGGATTTTGTAATGAAAATAGTCCCATTTTAGGAAAAGGTGAGCGCCTTATGTTAGAGTAGCTTTTTGTTTTGCTACTAATGTTTCATATATTTCTAAATAGTAAAGAGCATTGGTACCCGACCAGTAACTAACCTATCTAGGTGAATGCGAATTGAACAGTTGAAAGATTTGTTTCAAAGACTGCCAGTGGCAGGAGTGGGATTTTTTTTTTCTGATGGAATCATATTTTATTTAGATCTTGAATTTTTTTACTTCTAAATGAAGTAATAAAACCTTAAATGTTTTCTTCTGCATCCCAGTTTCTCCTGTGCCGTTGCTCTGACTGATGTAGCCAAGACTAAGTTTCACACTCTGAATAATGCATTAATTTCTTTGCAAGATGTGGAAGTCTGGAGACTAATTATTGTAAGTATTGTGCTTCTAGTTACTTTTAACAGAAACATTTTGTTCCAGCTGAATGTCAGATGGCAACCTCAGATGTTCATGTGCAATGCAGAATTTAGCCGGTGGAAAGGGAGCACATACTTAGAAGAAGACCAGAGCGGAGATGGTCCTAACTGGAACACATGGTTTCTGTTTGCTATTGCCTGGATATCTCGCTGGTTCACGTCATCGTACATCATTCAGACTGGTAAAATGGTGCGTGAGCAGTGAAATGTAGGGAAGTGCTGCACTGGTAAAATCTGTTCTTCCCTGTTTGTTCATTTTAAATTCAATGAAAATGTTACTTAAATGGAGCTAAATGGCACAAGCAAAGGGCAAGAACTTAAAATGTATATTTAAAAAGGATTCCTTCAGCTTGTATGATGTTTTTCTCCAGTTTTGATAGCAGAAGTGACACCACCTCCCAGAATGAGATATTGGCCTTGCTTTATGGAAAGGTGAATTGAAATCCCTGAAGGTCTTGGGACGTGTGAAAGTCCCCTGGAAAGCCCCTCACAGAGGAGTCCCAGGCTCCTGAGCCAGAATAAATTCTGAAGTCTTAAGACTTAAGCTGAAGTCTTTATTAGAAAAATGTAGGGTTTCCAAGTATTTTGTCTCTTGGATGAAATATACGTTTGATAAATCCTCAAAAACTGAAAATGAAAAGTACTGGGCAAATTAACAAATGACACTGCTGGCTATAATTTTAGCAATGTCACTGTTTTGACAGGTTCATTTTCTTTTACCCACTATGATTGATAAGTGTATCTGTCTGGGATTAGAGAAATCTAGAAGGGGAGTGCTTGAAGGTCAAATTGCTCTTAGGAGGAGTTATATTTTCCTGCCAGTTTTGCTTGGTAGGCGTCAAGGTTTTTTTTTTTTTCTTACTTCTATCAAATGTAGAAAGCAATTAAGATTGATTCATGCCATGAGCTACTTGATTCCTTTTGGTTTTTGTTGCTTGTAACCATTCTAGCAGGAAAAAAACCCAAATTAACATCCCCCTGCCCAACCCTGTGACTCAGTCTATATTGCTGAAAAAAATTTTCCAACATGCTTTGCAACGCTTGACTGCTCCAGAAGAGATGATGTTTTATGTCTCTTAATCTTTAACTTGAAAAGTACATTAGAGGTATGTAATGCTATCCAAGCAAATTATTGAAAACTGCATAAGCAGAGCGGACATGTGAGAAAGCTACTAAAATATTGCTTAAAGAGGACAAAGTACTTATATGATTTGGGTCTGGGGAAGACCATTCATTATTTCACTGACACAGCAAGATCCCAGGAAGATGTAGCCACCTCCGCTGTTGGCACGACCGCTGCTTGTTTGCACGTGTAAGTGTGTGCAAAATAAATGATTGCAAGCAAAAGACCAGGCCAAAACTCTGTAAGAGTCAACTAACGCTGTGTTTCTCCTCCTCTGTCCAAAGTGGGACATCGTTTTATGCAGAGGGCCAGTAGAAGGCACTTTGATATTTGGGGTGGATGATCGGAGTCGGTAGTCCTGGCTGGATGATGTGAAATGGTCCATGACTGTTGCCATGGAAGCCAAAAGAGAAGGTTGCTAAGAGGTGGCCAGAGATTTCCTGATGAGCGGATCAGTAAGAAGATCCAGATCTGTTTTCTTATTTCAGACAGAAATGGGAATTTTGTTTTCAGGAATGTCTGACTCAGATTTGGGGAGAGCTGGGCACATTTGATATTCTGGCTTTTTATTTTTGGGTAATTGCCTTCTTCCTCTTCCTTCTGATTTGTCTCCACCATTTTTCCTCCCCATTTATTATTGTTCCCATCCCTCTCTTTTACAAAACAAATAAAAAATCCAATTTTCCACCCCATCTTTCCTTCTTCCTTCCCTAATTCTTTGTACCTTACTTTGGTTCCTGCCTAAAACACCTGTGTGGTGGCAGGTGCTTATTTCTACAGTCTGATACATTGAGGGCTGTAACCAGAGGTTGCTTTCCCTGGATTAATACTTTCCCTGAGCAGCTTTTGGGACAGGCAAGACCAGGAGGAGGCTGCTGTGGGCTGGACTGCTAAATGAGCTAGGATTATAAAGCTGCATTTAGTGGATGCAATCAGTGCAAAATGGCAAATAGCAAGAAAGCCTTCAATTAAGAAATGTTAGGCAGAATGATCCCTGAGCAGTGCAATCTTTCTATTAATGGGGAAGAGAAATTGTAAATATGTGACCCCACACGAAGACAGGTATCAAGCCCCCCCAGTGTTCATTGTACTATGCCTAATGGTGTCTGAAAAATTTAGCACAAAGCATCATTTTATCAGTTTACTTTGTGAAGCTATTTTTTAGTCTAATTTTTCATGAAACGGGAACGTGCTAGCTGAGCTCGTTAACGGCTAAAAGTTGAGGTGGACTGCTTGAAATGGGTTTGAAGATTTTAATTCGGTTCAGTTCAGCTGTAAGTACAGTGGAGTCCACAGAGAAAGTCCTGAACTGATGCATCTGAGACTCCCCACCATCCTGCTAGGAGCTGAGCAAGCTTGGAATGGACGGGGACCTCTTTTCCTTCTCCAGGGTGATCAGGAACGCAGCAGCCCTACCCCTGCAATCTGCCTTGTCCCTGGGGTGGGTTGTGTTTTGAACAGATAAGGGCTTTGATTCAACTAGGAAAGGACCAGGAGATTCATGTTTGATGGAGAGTTATGTTGGCCTTATAAGTCTCCCCTGAAGCAAGTCAAACTCCTGTTAATGTAGAGAGCTGCTCATGGGCTCCTAAAAACAAGCTGCTTGGTGAGGACCATGCAACCCTCTGAAAGAGTTCAGTGGCTTAACTTATACAGAAGCAGGAGATTTGGTTCAACTCTTTTCCCTAATTTATGTGCTCTAGCATCAGGTTAGGCTGTAGGCTCTTCTGTACAAACTTTTCTATTTTGCTTGAAAGAACAAAATATTCTTTGCTGAGGTTGAAGCTTTGAGAAAAACCCTGTTGTTGGGTGGCTCTAGGGACATTTAGATCCCAGTCCATGATTCACTTGTCTTTCAGTGTAAAATGTTATTCCCTTAACATAAAATAGGGAAAGTTTTGGGAAGGCAGAGATAAAAAGCCTGCCCCAACCCTGAGGTGTAATTCACATCCAAGGAAGATTGGAGATTAATGAAACAACTGCAGCGGAATTGTTCAAAAGCCTCCCTGTGACCCAGGCACGAGATTCGGGGCATTTGGAGTCTTTCGAAGGGTGATAATCAGTAAATTCCCTTTAGGCAGAGAAGAGACTTGAATTCAGGTCTACCATTGTAACTGCTGGGCTAACTCATTGACTATCTTCAGGCCTTTCTCTTGTCAGAAAGAGAGCTGGCTTTTTTTTCTTTTTGAAACCTCACAACAGGGGGTGGAACTGGAGCATCCACGCCAAAATACGACTCCTCAGTCCTAGGCAGGGATAGGATCTGTCTGCAGCTTTTCCCGTGGACGTTTCTCAGAGCCCCCTACTCCACACGTTGGCTTTTATGAGCACCAAAGTTTGCTCCTGGAGTTCATGGTCTAAGATGGGTGCTGTGAAGTCTGTCGGTGGGGTGAGACCCATGTGTTCTTTATGGAACTATGCACAAAATAAACCTTTTATTTCTTTAAAGAAAGCATGTTGTGCAAAACCCTTTTGGAAAGCTGGTCATTAAGATTCACAACAGGAAATGGGGAGTGCTGGGCACTTCTGAAAACCAGCCCGAAGTTTCTGACAAATTTTTAATTAAGGGACATGAAAGAGAAAGTACAAACTCCTTGATGGTTGGTCTGTTGTGGATTTGAATACCTTAATTATAGGAGCTCGGATTTGTTCGTTTTAGTATTCTGTGCTACTTCTGTGCTTTGGGAGGTGCCTGATCTTCTCTCTGGGGCTATGTTAGGGCCACACTTTTCTACTCTCAGCTGACTTAAAGCCCTTCTCCTGGAAATAGCAGTTCTAGTCTAGGTGCCAGCGCCAAAAGGCCTTTTTCCATTATCTTGCCTTTCAACGTGGGAAGACTGAGGATGTGGTAAAAGCTTTTGTTTGCATGAATTGAGCAGTACATGCAACCGCTTCTTTTGCCAGCAGCGAGAGCAAGAAGTCAATCTTGAAAAGTTTTCCTCTCTTTCTTTCTTCAAAATGACTAATATTTTGAAGGTGCGGCTCTGTAGTGGGAACTCGCATCTGGAGGCTGTTTGCACGGTACCGTGCGATGCTGCTGAGAGCGGTGGAGGATGTTTGCTTGATGTCAGTGCTTGGAGCTACCCCGTGTTTCCAGTTCGCTCGCTGATCCCCGCTGGTCATGGGCTGATGCTATTATAGCTCGGTGAGATACCACGGTGTAAAAGGATGAAAAGTGTTAAGAGCACAATGGGATGCGCACTCTGAAAAGCTGGATGGGAAAGCTGAGACTTTGAAGTGCAAAGAGGGTGAAATCTTCCCTGTGTCGGGAACTTGAACAAGTTGTGTGTACCATGTAAATTCCTGTTAAACCATCAAAGTAAGGCTTAAATTGAGCTTAAGTGAATGGGTCTCATGCAAGCATTCTGCCTGCGGGTAAACTTCACCCTCTCTGCTTATTTCTGGAAAATAAGTTGTTTAGAGGAAACTGGAAAACACAATGCTAAGCTAGGCTATAAACAGGTATCTCTTACCCAGGTGTACAAATTGGGACCCAAATCCATCCTTTAGCCCCTCGAAAGGGATGATGTTGTGTCGGAGAGGGCTAGGCCAGTGGCTGAGCCACTCTGCTGACAGTTTTCTCTTCAAATGGTGGAAGATCTGAGGAGATAGTGTGGGAGGATAAAAGGGAGGGAGAAGATGCAGTGGGGGAAGGAGGAGATGAAGAACAGCAAGGCTGGGAGTGGGTGGAAAGGAGCAGTACCAGGCTCTGGCATGGATCCCACCTGAGAGTGGGCATAGGGGGTGTTGGGTTGACGGTTGGACTCGATGACCTTAGAGGTCTTTTCCAACCTTAATGATTCTATGATTCTATGATTCTATGACACTGATAAGCCTGAGGAAACTGGGTGACAAAAGGTTGGGGAGGGTCTAGGAGGGGTATTTAGGGACGTTGGTCTCTATGAATTTTAGTGTGTTGTACAGTGAGGTCAAGGCTGCAGCAGGAGGGGGAGATATCCTGAAATGATGGCGTTTAGCTGCTTCACGGATGTACCGCCTGCTCCTCAAAGCCCACTACTCACCTGTTACAGAAAAGAGAGCCTTACCCTTACCCCCCCCAAACCTCAAAGAATGAGGCAGGCACTAAGCTGCAATGAAGGATCACTGTTGGTTAATATTGTTTCTAAAAAGTCAATTTTTGGCTGCAGCAATAAAACCTTTGAAAATGGGGTTTTCTCCCCTCTCCCCTTTCTAGAGCAAAAGAGTTTTTTTTTTTTGTTGTGTGTGTTTTTTTTTTTTTTAAATGCATATATTTATTAAAAGGACCAAAAACCTTATTTTGACCTCAGAATCAGCTTGTTGGTTTCTCCACCGTGCAGGAAGATGCAGCCCCCCTCCCACCGCTGCGTTTCTGGCTCGGATGCGCACCCTTGGCTCGGGGCTGCCGCATTTACCAGCTGCAGGCTCTGCAGCGCGAGGCACCGGCGGCTGGGGTCATCCCATTACCACCGGGTAGCAGCAGTGTGCTACGTGTTTCTATTCAAGCATTTAATACCTTATTCTGTAATTTTTGTCTTGGAAGTAATGAAGCCTGACAGCTTTGGCTTGTGCACGATAACAATCCCACACTGGTATCTTTTGAATCCTTCATTGCCAAATTCATAAAGGAAGAATGACTTTTCCAAAACGACAGTAAACATGCTTCATTTTGTAAGACATTGTGGTTAACAGCCTGAAACAGCAAAGTGTTTTTTGAGCTATAGCTAAACTAATTTGAGCTATATTAAAAGTGCTGATCTGGAAGCTGAGCCACTTTTTGTAACAGAGTAGGAAAACCTATATGGCCTAACTCTCATAGTTTTTACCGGGGGCGTGTGTGGGATGTTTGCAGTCTTTTCTGTGCAGCCGGATCCTGCAAAGTGTGGGAATGAGAGTGCAATGGTCCTGTGCTGTGCTGCCAGTCTCGCGTGCAGGTCAGCTGCAGGCTCAGGTGGAGGACTAGAACTGAGAGCGAGCAGGAATTTATGCTATAACATGGTTTACACCTTCTAACGGAGTGCTTCATCATAAAGAAACCTTTGAAAGATGCTGTTTAAAAGAAATCTGCATACAATTAACTGAAGCCTGTGAACATCCAGGCGCTCTGGAGAGCACCATTGCAGTGACTTCAGTGCAATGGGCTTGGGGGATGGACTTGAAACAATAAAAAGTCATTTGAATTCTTGTTTGTTGTAGGATAAGTTCAGCTTAATTTGGCTGAAGTTGAATGAGTTACTCTGGGATTTCCTTGGTGTAAATTTGTCCCCCTAAGATATTGCCCGTTGCTTTGCATTTATTTTATTTGAGGATATTTTATGCTCATAAATTGTAAGTGTAAATAAGAAGGCAAAGGGCAGAACGGTGGCAGAACAGACCCCAGTGATGGCCATACCTAGGCTGGAGAGGTCGGGTCCTTGTTTTAATTTAGAGTGAATTGATTGTTCGTTAACCCGAGTTAGCTAATGTGTGTAAGTGCTTGTCTAGCTAATCTATAGACACTTGTTCCAGGACATAACGCAGGGCTGAACTGGATTACAGGGAGGCTGAACCAGACGTTAGCTTGCGTTAGCAGTCCCTTAATTCCTGCCCACGGGGAGCAAAGCCCTACCCACGCCAGCGACTTCTGAACCGCTGCTGATTTTTAACTGTGCAATACTTAGAGGTTTTTTTAGGAAATGAATTAGCTAATAACAAACAGTAAGTCATCTAAAAACATATGATAAGAAGTCTCTAGTGATTTATTGAAAATATCATAATCAAACTAGGCTTGATTACGCCTCATAAGCACGCAGCTGCTTTGGGGGCTTCTCAGAGAGCCGGGGAAGCGTGCATCCAACTGTGCTTCCTGAATCACAGTTTTACTGAAAACATTGCAAATAAAAAAAAATAAATAAGCAAGCGGGGAGGGGAAGAGCAGGGAAAAAGGAAAGGAGGAGAAGGGAGGGGTATATACTGAGCTTTTATGCCAAAAGGTGAACTACCCTTTGGTTGAGGTAGCACAAGCCACTTTGACTGGAAGTTCTTGAGGTCTTCAGCCCCTTACGGGTCTGAGCATGACCCCCATGATGGCCTGGGAGGGGTGGTCGCTGCCTCTGCTCTGCCTGTCCTCCCTGTGGTCTCCAGAGAGCTGGGGGAGGCAGCGCCGGCGTTCCTCCTGCAGTGACTGACTGCAAACCTGCCCACCTCTGCTTCCACCATGGAAATGAGGAGGAGGAATAAATAGAGAAGTGCGTGGTTTTTACATTCGTGTCCCTGGGAAAGCTGTGGGCATGGTTATGCTTGTAGTATCCTGCTTGCAGTTTGGGCGCTTACCATGCAAGCAAGGATAGATTTTCATGGCAGGTTAACGCCAGTCCAAAAATGACTGGCTCACCCCACCGCACACCCAGATGAAGGGTTGTGGGGCAGAGTGGCCGTGCAGCTGTACGGCCCCTGCACCTTATCTCCATCACAGCTGGCTTGTACGGCTTGCAAATCCCCGTCTGGCCTCACGTGAGCCTTTGGCGTATTTACCGAATCCTGCAGAGTTGCATCCGTTGTGATGATGGTTAGGAGTTAAAGCACCGTGCGCAGAGAAGGTCTCTCTGTCGACAGCTCCGGTGGAAAGGCTTGTGCTGCCAAAGCCTCTGCTCTGCAAATTGACAACGTAACTGCTAAAGTTTTCTCTCTGGCACTTCTCGTGAATTCATTTTGCTTTGAAGGGCATGAGAAAGCAACAAAAGGTCAGGGGAGACAATGACATTTTTAAACTGAAAATGTAATTGCAATTTTCCTCTGAGGCTTGTAAATATGCTCTCAACTATAAATAGGCTGTGTCCATCACTTTTAAAAGAATCTTAATTCATTTATCAGTGATCACAGAAAATACAGCTTCATAACGTTCTGACATTCTCAACACTGTCTTGTTGAGATGTGGTGCATATAACTTGTCAGGAACACATCTCAGCTGCCAAATGGGAGAGGGAGAAGGGAAAGTTGGTTGAAAACAAAAGTTTATTTTGCCCTGCAATTTAGTAACCACTAATAAGCAGTTTAATATGCATAGGTGTTTTTCATATCCTCAGAAAAGATATTCCCTCTGCAAATGCAGCATGAATTTTTGCTTTGGGTCTATTGACACAGCAGCTATAGAGGTTGTTGGTGTTCAAAAGATGCACTGGGGCCAGTTGAGAAGGGATGGATACCAGGCAGGGCAGTTAGTGCTGGTTAGGGAAAAGTAACTTCATGGGTGAGGAAAAGCAGAAGGTGCTTTTAAGAATATCCTGGCGAATGCCTATGAGCTGAGGACTTTGGATCGGAGTTCAGACCGGGTGGTGCTTTCTCAGCCCCTTGGTCTTGGCTCCTGGGGTCTGTTTTCTCAAGGCTTTGTGGTGGCTCCCAGGTTGCACACAGCATGGGGAACGTGGCACGTTGCTGGTGCTATTCACAGGGGACCACGGAAAGATACTGTGCCTCGAGATATGCTGAGGTCCATGAGAAATCTTTGGTTGTGCTTAATATCTTTCAATGCTGTCATCTTTGTGCTGCAATGCCATGCAAGACAGAGATGCCATGGAAACTATTAAGGGGGAAAAAAATACACTCTGTTTCAAATTTCTGCCCTTTTGTTGTTAAATCTCCATATAATATCTTTAAACATTTTTAAAAACCTGCACTTGTATTCAAAAAATTGCTAGTTATTTTGTGTGTGAATCTCTTTCTTTCTGTTTTGCATTAAATACAAAAGCAATTGAGAATGCGACAAGCTAGATGTGAAGTATTTGTAAAAATATAAAATGGTATGTTATAAAGAGTGCAGCAAAACAATACTTGATTAATAACTGCTGTAGCTGTAAAACCATCAATTGGTTAACAGTCTCTTAGTCTTATTGATTAATAGTTCACTCAATCTTAACGGAAAGACTGCAAAATTAATCTTACGAAAAGATCTCATGCTATAGATGAGTTGTTGAAAAACTACGGATAAAATAGCTTTGAAAATGTTTACGTGTTAGAAGCTGGGATAAATTGGAGATCTTCAGTAGAAATGTGTAGGTGTTTTGGTATTTAGGTATGGAGCCACAGGACAACTTGTATTCCAAAATGCAGAGTGAGAATAAGGTGATTCAGTCTGTGAGAGGACAGAGATGTTTTATAGCTCCTCACATACAAGGTGCGAGAAATCCAACGTAAGTTGTGCCCATCGGAGCCCGTCTTGTGCTTGGCTCTTGGTGCTGTTCCGTATTCACACGCTATCTCTTCTTTACCAAGGGTCTGGTTCAACTTCCGTTAAAAGGAAGCTGGATGAGTCATAACATCCTTAATTTCTTAATGCAAGAATATTATTCCTGTCCCATGTGCTCCCAATCGATTTTGCTCAGCCCCCGCTCCCCGTGGATCCCCAGGAGCTGTGGACGGACACTCGGCATGTCGGCTGCTCTAACAGCCGGTCTCTGGCTGCTCTGCTTGAGAGGTGGGTCTGTGATGATCTCGGAAGAGGCTAACAAAACTTCTCTAGTGCTTTATTCCACGGTCTCTGCATTCATATATGTCATGGTGTTCTCATGTACATTAAAAGTAACATCCTGAAATGTAATTGCTGCTTGTAAAGGACATTAAGGTCCCCCAGATGAGACGTGCATTCAAGGTGGGAAGTGTTTCTACCTGTGCCTATGCCCTGGAGGGACTCTGTCCTGAAGCTTGAAATCCTTTTGTTCTCAAGGCTAGATATTGGCCTCTTTTCTTACAGGACTTAAAGGGAGCAGGACTTAGAGTTTTTGCCCTTTTTGATGACAGTTCCTTTGATTTTTAGCAAGATTCTTTAAGCTTATTTGTTCCTGCTCGTATTTTAGAAGGCAGGTAATGCAAAACTTAAGACCGTAACAACAAGTGCTGTTCCAAAGTAGTTTAAAAATCCTCTTGAGAAAAACATCTCCCAGTTCCAGATGGCTCCTGCGTTTATTGTCATTACAGCGTCATTTGCTACAGCAGAATGAGTTTTCTCTTGTGGAATAAAACCCCACAACCTGACACCAGGACAGATGCCCAGAGTTCTGCATCCAGCATGGCTGTTGTACATTTATATGCTGGACAAAAAGCTCTGTTGTCTCCTCTGGAGCCTGTGGACAAGAAATGATAGACGTGTCCGCTGAGACCTTGTGTTGCCCGAGTAACCTGTGGTGACAGCATGCAAATGCATATAGGTGATTATGTCATTCAGAAATATCCTAAGACAGGTAATATCTGTTAAAAACAAGAAACCAAGTCACGGCTATCCCCTTGTCAGAACCCTCATGTGAAAATAAAAATAATAATACACAAAGTTCCCTGAAGAAAGCAATAGTTCAGTATTTAAAGTCCAATCTGTGCCTTAGAGTGTTGCCTTTCGTAAGGGGGGGAACGACCAGCGCGCAGCCTGTCAGGGCACACGCCACCTCTGAGCCTGCTGCAATTTAAAATGTCAAGTTATAAACCACAGGAAAGAGAATTGGACATAATGAAACGTAAGGAGACGGCGCTCGTGCCAGCGAGTGGTGTGGTTCTCCGCTTTCCCTCCCCATGGTGTCTGTTGGTGCCCCGGGTCGGCGTCTCGCTGTGCCACGGGCCGATGGAGCTGCTGCTGCACCCGTGCAGCCCCTGCATCCGCACAGCGGGAGGCTCAGCCCGCTGCGCAGCCGGCTGTATACGGAAGGGTTAAAAGATGGGATTTTGGTCTGTGGAGGGACACTGGGTGAGAAATAGATAGCAAAGAAAACCGCAGTCAGCACAGAAAATAGTGTGTTGTCTATTGTGTGAAAATGCTGAGTACCGAAGGATAAGGAAAGTTGAGAAAATGTTGGGGGAGGATGTGAAGGATGTGGAAGATGTGCAATAATGAAGGAATATAAAATATAACGTATAATTTTGCTTGCTTTTATATGTTTTGCTGTTGGCTTGAGCATAGGTTAATACATAAATGCTGTACTATGGTAATATGTCACGTGAACAAGGCCTATAGACCAATAGACGGGGTGGCTGTGGCTCGTGCAGCGCGCCTGATCCGTGAGCGCATGCGCCATAGGCTCCCTGTGTTGAGAGTTGCCAATCAAGGCGTGTTTCGGCACCCGCTGGCCACGTGTGTCGAAATCCGTTTCCTTTGCAAACGTATAAATATCGGGATTTTCCCGAAGAACGGTGGGCCGGTGTACTGCGAAGTCACTGTTGCCTCCGTGGGGATGCCCACGTAAAGCTGGCACCTACCGACTGCTGGGCTGAGTTCATGGCGAAAGACTATACAAGGCTGTACGGATGGTTCATCTTTCTCATGCTCCTCGGGTTGGTGAGACAATCGCTTTGGAAAATACCCTTAGTGTAATGCATGGTTGTAGTTGTTAAAGTGCTTGCTTTGCTTTTCCTCTTCCTTCTAGTCTGTGTGTTCACCTTCTAAAGGAATCCTCGACACCCACTCTAAAACACCGGGTGACAGGGCTTAGGCAGAAGTGGGTTTTTATCGACCCGTTGTTCAAAATAAAGCTGCTTTTACTCTTTCAAAGACAACCTCTGGACTTGAGGGAGAAAACTCTCATGTGCTCATTGCAGTCTGGAGGGTGGAGGACCTGCCTTGCAAGACCTTGTTGCGTGAGTAGCTCTGCCCGGGGTGAGCAGTGGCCCCCAGCGAGGGATGCTCTGGCCAAGCCTTGCTCTCAGCGTGGGGCACAGCTGGGTTTTCCCCTGAGATAGGAGCTGCCTCTTTTTTTCTTTCTTGATTTTGTTCTTTTCCACATGCACTGAAAGTGTGGGCTAGGCGGTAATTTTGATCATTGAATGTTTTTTTTGTTTTGGAGTAAATTTAAAAAAAAAAAGTAAAATTTCTGAATTCACTTTATTTTATAATTATGTCACCTTCTTTTATATGTTGCTGCTTCTACAAGTTTGTTAATCTATTTGACTTCTCAAGGCTTCGCCACATCTTCATTTATATGCTATAATTCAGTTCAGCACTGTAACGTCACTTATGATAATCCACTTAATAACCCTGCAAGAAAGTAGTGAGTACAATGTATAGGTCCCAGTCTGAAGGTATTTTAAGTTATGAAATGACACTAGAGAATCCAGTATCCTTATAGTTGATATATTTGGTGTAAAACTGCACCTCCTTACTTTACTGAATCTCCTCAACATGAAAGAGGAGACAGTCCGTGCACTTGTGCTATCGCTTTCAGCTAATAAACATTTCCTCCACCTAAATTTTATTATATTCTGTCTCTGGTTATGGAAGATGCTGGTGAGGGTGTGTTTTAAATACTGTAATTTTCCAAATTCTCCATACCTGGCATCTGGTACGTAGATGGGCAAGGAGCACTTCTCTCTCCATGTACTTCTGATTTTCTTGAGCACTTCTGATCTGGTTTCTGTCCTGTGCAGGTAGCCCGCTGCGGTGATGAACGCAGAAGGTTTTTATGGAAATTTGGCATGATGTGAATAACTGTCTTGTGGCTTTGCAGAAAGCTCCAAAACGTTGTGAGCGCTGTGGAGGTCTAAGAAGACATTTCGGTCTCGTCGATGATGACTTGGCTTAGAGTTAAGTGGATCCAGAATTTCAGACTTAAATTGAAGGTGCTGCCACACTGGGTGTTTCAGTGAGTAGCTCTGGTGCCCTGAAGTGCTGTTGAATGTGGGACTGAAGAGTTGAGTGTGTACAGAGAAGGTGAAGGGGGACAGCCTGGGAAGGACAGCAAGTGTGCGGAGGAACTCAGCAGGAACCACTGCAGAGTGAGAGAGAAATTCATCCACACAAAAGGGTTACATTAGTTTTAAAAAAAGTTAGCTTTAAAGTGTGCAAACTATACTATATTCTTTGAGAATACTATGTGTATAAGTTGATTCATATACCCATGCCTTGCGTATCATTTCAGCTTTTAGAGTCCAAGGGCTAAGGTGCTGCGCTTGCAAGATGAATTTCAAAACTTAAATGTGTTCCAGGGTGAGCTGGACAAGGATGTGTCTCCGTTTCATGTGTTTATGGCAGTCGGTGTTGGGCATTTTAGCTAATAACTCATCCAGAGCACATTGATATCTTAGCTCAGTTGGAGCTGTGCTGAATGTCAGCATTAAGTAGTGCCCACTACAATTTTTTAATAACTTGAACTAGATCCATTTTTATCCCTGTGCTGTTGATAGACTCCTTTAACTCAATTTATCAGAGTTTATGAACCCATTTTTCATCTCTTGACTTCTTGTTGAAGTTCTTTTCTCATAGAGCCTCTTTTGGATATGTACGGGATCCTAGGAGTGGCACGACTCACGCTGCGGGACTCACACCTGACAAGTCCTAACCCTTCACTGCTGTAATGCAGGACTTAAAACTGATGTGGTGTTTCTTTTTTTTTTTTCTATAATGGATTTTTATTACTGCCTGCACCCTCTGGACAAAAATTTCAAGCTGTGAATATTGTCAGAGTTTACCAGGCTATTCTGGAAATTTTCAGATGCTTTGGGTAATCTTTTTTCATATTTCTCCTTGGACTTTGGTCTCGCTACAGTCCAGCCCTACCAACACAGGTATTGTTTGCAAAATTTTAATATAAGAACGTTGTGCTGCTAAGATAGAATCACAGACTCACTAAGGTTGGAAAAGACCTCTAAGATCATCGAGTCCAACCGCCAACCCAACACCACCATGCCCACTAAACCATGTACCTAAGCGCCTCATCTACACGTCTTTTAAATCCCTCCAGGGCTGGGGACTCCACCACTGCCCTGGGCAGCCTGTGCCAAGGCCTCACCGCTCTTTCAGTGAAGAATTTGTTCCTAATGTCCAATCTAAATCTCCCTTGGCGCAATTTGAGGCCGTTTCCTCTCATCTTATCAGTTGTTACTTGGGAAAAGAGACCAAAGATCTTCTCCACGATGCCCCTTCGTACATGTACCAGAAGCTGGGCAAATATCTACGAGCTGGTGGGATGGGGCAGTTCAGAGGGACTTGTATTTGGATCCATTGAACGACCTTCCTGAAACTGAGAGTTCAAAGACCTCATCATCTAAGGCAGGGAAATGACGGTGAGGGAAAATTGATACAGGTTGGGCGAACAGGACCGGAGATTGTCTTAACAAACCAGGAAAGTAGCTGTCGATAATTCATTTGTAGCGTGGCAAAAAAGGGTTTTAGCAGAGGGAGTAGAAAATGAAGAGCAAAGTAAATTCTCCTAGAGTGGAGAAATAAGAAAAATGCTCAATTGTTTTAAACTGTTGTAATTCCTGTGTGTCTCTATTATCCATGAACCCAGCCTACTAGGACACAACTAGCAGTTTATCTCCACCCTTCCTTAAGAAAAACCCAGCATCCAGATGCATTTGTGGAAATGACGACCCATTTATTTTTAATGAGAAAATTATTAGCAAGTGAATTTATGTCAACAGAAATATGCTGTAGCTATACTCCATGTCAACATTGACTAAAGCTTTAATGGGTCTTATTTTACTGAATCCCATTGGATTAGTAAGTACTCTTTATTGCTTTGAGTGGGGGGTTTTGCATTTTGTCCACTAGCTAATTAATGCAAATTTTGTGGAATTATATATTTCATAGTTAGATTTAATTAAGCAGAACAGTAAAAGAAGCATTTCATTGTGGAGGCATTTTGATGAAGTGTGTGTCAAGTCATTATTTTAATGTAGGAGGATTCATTTCTTCAAGAGCCTTTCCTTAGAGAAAAAACCCAAACAAATACTGTAAATTTGCAGTCTTCTGAATACTGGCCAGGCAGCATCTAGGCTGCTTCACATGCCTCCCAGTGCTAATTAGGAAACCAGATTTTTGTCTATATAAACACAATAATAGCTTTGCGTAAGCAGGTTCTCAATGTGTGAAATACCTTTCTAGCTGAACCAGCTGTTAACTTCCGGATCCCTTTTTTTTGTACTTTTTTTTCTTTAAAGAGAGTTTGCAAAAACAAGGTTATAAACATATGGCCAAAGTTTTAAGTGCTTTTAAAGCACAATTTTGTAGCCAATGTCTTCGTGCCAGTGAAGATGAGGACTGTTATTCCGATGGATGCACCTCTAGAAGAGGTTGTAAGCTTCTGAGAGCGTGTGTTAGCAACGTGCATCTCTGCTCCAAATGGGAATGTTGGAGCTGTTTTCAAGGAAAGGAAAAAGGAGATTCGGTGCAAAAGGAATCCCGGGGCTCTGTGCAAAGTGAAAGTTCAGCAATGGAAGAAATGTCAGTTAACCAACTTCACAGAGGCTGAGGCAGTTTGATTTCCTGTGCAAGTGCCTGCACTTAAATCATGGCTGATGCAGTGTAGCTGCATGCATAAAGGTGAAAATTACTCTCCTGTCAATAGATGTTGAACTTTTGAATCCACGTTCTGTGATTATGCACCGACAAACAATAAGAAAAACTTTTATTTATGTTAGAATACATACTAGATTTTGTAGACTTTGGCAAAGTGTGACTTAGACCAATAATTGATTGGCTCTTAATTGACTGAAGATTTTAGTGTCAGGCGTAGATTAGGTTTGAAAATTTTTGATAGAATGTTCTTTTGGAAAATGCTCACTTGTCAAAACCAAAAGGAACAGCGTGATTTGATTAATCTTTCCATTTTTGGGACTTACACCTGAAATCTCCTTGCTTTCACCCTAGGCTCGTATGGATTTGTGCCTGGGGCCAACCGGAGAGCTCTGGCTCTCCTGTTCTGTGCAGAGCTCCTGCACAGGTGAGGTTTCCAGGCAAATCTGAGTTTCTGAAATCCACAACTTGGTGGCAGACCTAACTCTCCATGAGGATGTTGCGTTGAAAAAATCTTTTTTAAATTTTCATCTTTAATTTTTCAGGGCTGCCCATTGCTGAATAGCATATAAAAGAGAACAAATTTCTGCCCCATTTTGTTCAGCTGCTGTTTTATGACAAAATGCTGTGAGAAAAAGGCAGAATCATGCAATGGGATTATTTATGGAGAACAATTCTCCTCAAAAAAAAAAAAACCCACAAACAAACAAAAACCCAAACAAAAAAAGAAACAAAGGCAAAAATGCAACTTAAAGCACTTTATAATTTGGTTTAATTAAATTCATCTTGAAAATTTCTAAACCATAAGACTGCTAGAGGTGTTAATTAGCTAACAAACTTAAAAAAATAAAAAGGAGAGAAATAAAAAAAAGGAAACCAAAGTAAGTGAAAAATGGAATAAACTTGTAGTAAATAGGACCTGTTCAACGCTTTAGTGTTCCTGGAGCCCTGTGGGGTGCTGAGGGACGGGGCCCAGAGGTGGCCTGATCCCCGGGCTCCCTGGTGTAAGAACAGCCTGCTGTCTGCAAAATGTGTCTGCAGCCTCTGCAAGAATCTCCCAGTACTTCTGATGCACAATGTTAAAACCAAAAACCAGTCTAAAGATCTGAATATTTTCAATCTGGTCTTGGAATGACAATTTTTTTTTTTTTTTAATTTTGTGCGGGGTTGGGATGTGAGTTGCCGGCTAGTCTTGTCAGAGGATCTCTGAATCCTGGCTAATTTGGTGATGCTGGTTTGTACCTGCTGAGCATGGACATGCCCCTGTCCCAGAAGTGCAGCTATTGAAGGTAGGTTTCAACATTTCCTACCTGATGGATTTAAATTCTCAGAGTGATTACACTGCAAAAACAGAGTTACGAGAACTGGACAGCAGAGGAAGGAGCCCAGGCTGGAGGTTACACATTGGGTTTAAAACACTGAGAAAAACTGAGACTACCCGAAAGCAGCAATAGCTCCAGCTGGCAGCATTCTTCACACAGCTTCTGCCAGGGCTGCCTCTAAGGCGCTGCAAAATGGGAAGGTCCCTTCTGGATAGGAAGAGTGTGGACAGACTCATCTTTACCCCATGTGTAATTAGATGCCTTCCAGATGTGGTCTTGGAGTCCAGGAGTTAGTACTAGGGTGGCTGATATCCACACCTCCAGCAACAAATAAAAAGTTTGAGAAATACGGTGAGAGGTTGATAAAATGGAACCTGATAAAGGTATTAGATCAGGGAAAGACCTTAAAAAAAGGAAGAGCTGGTTTTATTTCTCTTGTACCAGAAGGCTAAGGTTTGAGAACAAAATTCCTCCTTGAAGAAAGAGGCTGGTTGGGTGCTCCTCTGCAGTGGTTTGCTGTTAAATTCCACATTTAGTAAATATTAAAAACATCGAGCTGGCCTGACAGCTCCCAGCTCCCTCGCCCGAGGGATGCTCTATGGAAGGAAGCCCTACGGTACCAGTAACGCTGCTCAAACTGGCGTTTGCACGTGCGCAGTGTCTGCCTTTCTCTGCACGTGTCTGTGCAGTTACCCACCTCCTCTTTGTGAAAAGGTTGACAACATTACTGGTTTAATTGGGAGATGTTGTGCTAACGTGATAAACGGGAATAGTATATTGAACATATGTGAGCAAACAGGGTTTTTTCAAAAGAATTTTTGAAAGCAACTAGTCTAAAATATTTTATATCATTTTGTTTTTTTGATTTAAGTATTTACAAAGAAATGTTTATCTAGTTGCTTTTTCTGAACAGTAACTAATTATATTGAAAGGTTTACTCTTGTTATTTTTGAAGAACAGCAAAATGACGACAAAGTACAAAAATTGTGAGAGTATTTCTGGTTTGCAGTCTCAGAAGAGCAAATGAAATGAACTTGAAAGAACTCCTGACATTGCTACTGCAGTCAAAAATGGGCATTGTGTACTGTTTCCACCAGAAGCTGCAGATTTTCCTATTTGGCTTTTTGCTTGATTTGCTCTCACTCTGATTAAATTTGAATGTGTCTGTGCCTCTTACATGAGTCAATATTGCTCAATAGAAGACCCACAGATTCTGGTCCCTTGTTAAAAGACTCAAACATGTTGCTGTGCAGGTCTCAGTAAGGTTTCTAAGCCAGTAAAATAGGGATTCAAGTTTTTTTACTGTTCAATTTGAATTGCAGACAGTGTCCTTTGTTTGACAAAGTACATGGGAGCCTCCTGTACGCTTTGGGTAACAGCTCTGCAGTGGTCTTCTGGGTGCAAAATGCTTTCTGAGCTTGAACTATTAGCAATCTAAATTCTCTTTGCTGTCATATTTATCGCTCTTTACTAATGTGCCTTAAGGAAAACGAGTGCAGGTGGTGTTTTTTAACTTGGAGTCTGCCCTTGTGTGGTTCTTAGGATAGTTTTTTGGTGGAGGAGGAAAGGCTCTTTCTTGAAAGAGGTTGACTTCAGAAGCACTGCCCGAAGGCTGCATTATGAGCTTTAAGCATTTTTCTAGAACTCTCTTAATGTCAGTATTTACATTAAAGCAATGAATCAGTTTTCTCAAAGAAGTCTCGTAGGAGGGATGACTTTGCTTCCCAGTGAGTACATGCGTAGTTTGACACTGCATTGAATAACCCTTTCTTGAAGTATCCCAGGGCTGTTCTGTACCACGGCTACTCATTTTAACCCAACTTTCACAGTGACCTTTTCCAAGACAAAAATAGTCCTTTATCATTCTTTTACCCCTGGACTCTCTATTCTTTTGTCCCAGGTTTAATGTTCAGCAGCTTCCCCTTTGTCTACTAAATCTCTGAGGTATTCACCTCTGTAGCATTGCTTACAGCAAATACTGCTAGAGAAAACTAGGGCCAATGTACAGTGGTTGTAAATTTTCCCTTGGGAGTAGGAATATGTCCTGTCTCAGCAGCTACCAATTTGGCTGCATCCATCCCAGGGGAGTTTCAGGTAAGAAATACAAGAAAAGTTTGTCTGGAAGCTGCCTGGACTCTCTGTGTGGCTTACTGAAACTCATTCAACTGAGTCATATTAGAAGAATTAATTAAAAAAATTTCATTAAGAACCCCTAGGGCTTCATTCTGCATTTACGATTAACAGGAATAATAACTAAGATTAAGTTGATGGAGTTACTCTGCTCTAAATCAATAAGGGAAAAAAATGACATTTTACTTAAATTAATGTAATGTTATGCCAGATTTTATTTGTTCTTTTTATGAACTACTACTAAGCTTTTATGAAGCTTAACTTCAGTGGGGAGTGAAAGGAGGGAATGTGGGATTTTAAAGCACCCTTAAAGTATAATACTGTTAGATGGCCATCCAGAAATGAGCAGTTGTTTATAGGCAGAAGTCTTTGCCAATTTTTGTGACTTAACTTTTAATCTTGCAGCAGATATTTTCTCTCCCAGTAGCTCAAGCTAACCAAGTCTATCTAAACTCTCTAAGAATCAGGGAGAATCTCTTAGAGTTCCCTTTTTTCTTTTTTTTTTTTTTCTTTTTTTTTTTTAAATAACTGGTTTTAAGCCTTGGACGTTGTCTAAAATTTGAAAAATGAGACTGCTAGAAAAATTGAGAATATTACAAGTCAGATAAGACATCCCTAATGTGAGTTTGTAAAACCTTGTGATTGCTGCCTCTGTTTTAGAGCTGTGAATAGCAGGCTGGACTTGGCTTATTGTTTGAGTGCTTTGAATTGAGAAATCTAGAATTGGGCCACTGAATTTGGAGATCTCAGTTCTGTTTTTAGCTTTACCCTTAAGCTGTTTGGCAGTTTTGGGAAAAGGTAGGACAATTTTGTCATTATTTTTTATTTCTCCCATTATCGTTGTCTTTTTTTTTTCTTTCCTTTTTGCCTAGCTCTTTCCTCAGTAAGAGGGTTATCGGGTGGGGGTGGCTGTCAGCTGCCCGTGTCTGCAGCGGGGCCCTGGATGCTCGGGGTGTGCAGGATGAGCAGAGCTGTCACCGCGTGGGTGACTCCTCGGGGTGGGACGTGAAGCGGTGGCCAGGGCTTGCGGGGCAGCGGGGAGCCGCAGCCCCCCGGCACGCCGCAGCAGCCTTTGGGGACACCCAGTTTGGGAAAAGGGTAGCGGGAAGGACACAGCTCTTGCATGAGTTAAAAATGAACGAAATATGTTGTTTTTCCTGGTCTTTGTCTTCCAGTTTGTGGCTGTGTTTGCAGCGCCCTTTAGAATAAAAGCTGGGGGTTGGTGCATCTCCCCTGCTGTCTCTCAGAGACCATCGCATCTCCTGGGGCTGCCGAAAAGAGGTGAGGGCACTTCTTCATCTGGGCTGAAGATCTACTTTGAACTTGAAGTCTTTCTGGACTGTAACCCCCAGTATAGCCTTTTAACCCCAAGGTGAGAGCCAATCCTCAATGTCAATCTCAGAAATCACGTTGACAGAGGAGAGGTAACAACCTGACTACCAGCAACAATATACTGCTGGAAGTAGTGAAAAATATTGCATCTTTCTACTGCTCCATTAATTAATTTGTCAAAATACCAATGGAATAAAATGTTGTCGGAAAGGACTCCTGCCACAGGCTAAGGGGTGAGGTGAAACCATCCCGTTTATTTTCTAAGCTGAACTTCGAGGGGAGAAAGCTCCTAAAGTAAACTTATTTCTTTTATGGCAAGGGCTGGTGCCGGTGCATTCGGTGTTGTGGATGCAGGTGAGTAGGTGTTCTTCACTTGACACGCTTACTGAGTTGTGACACTTCAACCTTCTTAAGAGTGGGCTGTTTGCTGTTGCCAGAAAAGATGATTTTGTCTTCAGAAAAACTCCAAAATTAAAGGCACAGGAATTCTACAAGTGTGCTGGACTCAAAACTTGTTGCAGCTAATGGTAATGTTTCTAGTGACTTCAAATGAATTTGGATGCAGGCTAGAGAAATTAATTTGAGGAATACGGTTAGGTTATTTAAGCAGCATCAGTAGGTATGGCAATATGCAGCCTGATTACCTGGCAGCTTTTGATTTTAGTTCACACCTTCTTGGACAATATTTAGCTCAAAGAAGTGAACAGATTTCCTTTGGCTTTTAAAGAAAGACCTTGCAAGCTGGTAAGGAGAATTATGAGAACATGAAAGAGGCAGCGTGATGGGTGTTGAGATGGAGATGAACTGTGGGGCAGACTGTCTCTAATTAGCTTAAGGATTTTATACTACTTCCTATTTAAGGACTTTCTATAGAAAATCTGTGGCAACACCTGAGGGTCTAGAGGATTTTATAGAGTCTTTAGCTCCCACTTTCTTTTTTTTTTTTTTTTTTGAAAAAGGGCATTTTTCCTGCATTTGGGGCAATGGCTTAGTGTTACAAATAAAAGGGGTTGTTAATAAAATTAAATACCTTGCTCACAACTTTCTCAGAGAGATACTTACCAGCATTTCCTTAGGACCTTAAAGGTTTGAGTTGCTGACCTTCCTATGGAAGGTTATTCCATAGTAAAATTTCCCCTGAAGGACAATGAATTTTTCATTGGTTTCTGAATTTTTTTTTTTCCCCCTCTCCTGAGCTTAAAACCACGCCTGGTCACCAAAGCATGCATTTTGTTAGAATGATTCATGCATAAAAATGCACGTTTAGCTGCAGCTGGAATTTGCTTTACTAAATGCATCACCTTCCTCTGCTTGCCAGAAGCTAATGCAGACCTGTGCTAAATGCTCTTTCAGCCAATTGAACTCTGTGATTACGCACATTTGTGATTTAAAACCATTATGCTAATATAATGGGTGTAAAGCTACTGGTTTCATTTGAGGAACCTGAGAGAAAGAATCTTATCAAAAGAATTATGGCAATACTTGTTTGTATGCAATAACCCCGTAAAGAAAATACTGTAGCTAATTACACTCCATTTTGTAAAACCTTGTACATTGAAATTATGTTGTACACCCTTCCCTGGACTGGGGCGGTGGTGATTTCACGTGTTTGTCACGTTCATTGAGGCAAGTTGTGCATCTTGGTGGTTTTAAATTGATCATACTGTCTCTGCTAAGATATGCCTGTGAACCAGGACCTTGTCACAGGATAATGGTCCCGCTGCCAGATACATACTGAGGCAAAACTGGGACATTTATGGGAAATAAGCATCAAGGGGAAGCAGTGTGGCGGGTTGACCCTGGCTGGATGCCTGGTGCCCACCAAAGCTGCCCCATTGCTGCCCTCCTCAGCCGGGCAGTGAGGAGAAGATATAAGGAAAGGCTTGTGGGTCGAGATAAGGACAGGGAGATCACTTGGCAATTACCATCATGGGCAGAACAGACTTGACTTGGGGAAATTAGTTTAATTTATTACCAATCAAATCAGAGTAGGGTAATGAGAAATAAAACCAAATCTTAAAACGCCTTCCCCCCACCCCTCCCTTCCCAGGCTTAACTTCACTCCTGATTTCTCTCCCCCCGCCCTCCCAGTGGCGCAGGGGGACGGGGAATGGGGGCTGTGGTCAGTTCATCACACGGTGTCTCTGCTGCTCCTTCCTCCTCAGGGGGAGGACGACTCACACTCTTCCCCCTGCTCCAGCGTGGGGTCCCTCCCACAGGAGACAGTCCTCCACCAACTTCTCCAATGTGGGTCCTCCACATGGGCTGCAGTTCTTCATGAACTGCTCCAGCGTGGGCCCCTTCCACGGGGTGCAGTCCTTCAGGAACAGGCTGCTCCAGCGTGGGTCCCCCGCGGGGTCACAAGTCCTGCCAGCAAACCTGCTCCAGCCTGGGCTCCTCTCTCCACGGGTCCATAGGTCCTGCCAGGAGTTGCTCCAGTGTGGGCTTCCCATAGGATTACAGCCTCCTTCAGGCATCTCCCTGCTCTGGTATGGGGCCCTCCATGGGCTGCAGGTGGATATCTGCTCCACTGTGGACCTTCATGGGCTGCAGGGGGATATCTGCTCCACTGTGGACCTTCATGGGCTGCAGGTGGATATCTGCTCCACTGTGGACCTCCATGGGCTGCAGGGGGACAGCCTGCCTCACCATGGTCTTCACCACGGGCTGCAGGGGAATGTCTGCTCCAGCGCCTGGAGCACCTCCTGCCCTTCCTTCTTCACCGACCTTGGTGTCTGCAGAGTTGTTCCTTTCATGTATTGTTCCTCCTCTCTTCGGCTGCAGTTGCACAGGTTTTTTCCCTCCTCTTAAATACATTATCACAGAGGTGCTACCGCTATTGCTGATGGGCTCAGCCTTGGCCAGTGGTGGGTCTGTCTTGGAGCCGGCTGGCATTGGCTCTATCAGACACAGGGGAAGCTTCTGGCATCTTCTCACAGAAGCCACCCCTGTAGCCCCCCACCGGCTACCAAAACCTTGCCATGCAAACCCAATGCAAGCAGACACATTTGTTTCCAAAGTAGGAGGCTTTTATCTTGTCAAAACCTTCTATAGTCTTTTTTTCTTTTTTCTTTTTCTTTTTTTCCCCTTTACTTGCATCTAAACCAAATGACTAATGGCCTAGAGTCTGATGTTTTCTTTGATGGATGTTAATGGAGTTGTTGCTGGTCTTTGGTATGTATTACTAACAAGTTGTGCTCTGGTTGGGTCAAGAGGACAGATTTACATTATAGGAATGGAAGATGCAATGAATTTGTGTTGTTTAGATTTTCGTGAGCGTAGTTATTGTTGTCCGAATTGCCGTTGATGTCAAGATGTGATAATTCTAATGAACTTGGCTAATGTAGGAAGGAAAACCAAGAGTTGTGGTCCCACACATCCATGCCTACATTGAATGAGGTTCAACATAACAGCAGCAGTAGGGCCGTATATCATATGTCTGCGACCTCTCTAAATAGCTTAGAAGAAGTCATCAGCCCTTTGTTAATTCACACCATTCTTGTGTTAGTTATGTAGACAGACATCTCCTGCGAGAGACATGGAAAAAATCCTAAATGTATTAATTGTTCTGAAAAATTGCCTGGATAAGTTAGATAAGTGTAGCAGAATAAGTACTCTTTATGCTCTTGTCATGCCTAGCTGCTGGAGGGAAATCCAGTGTCTGATACAAGAAATCCAACATTCCCGACTGGATGGACATGCCAGAAAGACAGAACACAACAAAATAATCTTCAGATGGCTTAGTGATGCAATTTTGAAACTTCATCTATCAGTTCAGTAGGTCACAAATGTTGGTCACCCAAACTTCCAAAATTTTACCAACCAAAAAGTGTCCACTTAGTAACGAAGGAGCTCTGGAGATGTCTGTTAAATTTTTCACCTGTCAAGTCAGAAGTAAAAGCTTTTTATCCATGTACCTCTTTGTGAATTCGGGTCTAGGAGTCAGGATTTCCCAAAGCCAAGCACTGATGCATTATTCATTATGCGATGTCAAATCCTTACAAGCTTACTATTTATTCAAAGCATTTTCTTCTTCATTTTTAATATAAAGTACACTAAGAATGACTAATATTTCCCCTCATCTCCATGAAGTGATGGTAATCATTCATCTGCCTGGAGAAGTTTCAACTTTCTTGAACTGTATCTATTTTGCACAGTGAGACTTGTACGTAGATCTGTCCTAAACTTTTCCTGAATTAGACTTTCTAATCTCATTGGTTTAGAGCTATGGACACTGCTACTTCAACCTAAACAGTTTTATTTCCGTCCCTGCCTCTTCAACAATAAGAAGAACTAGGCTCCCAAAATGAGGTGGGCAAACTGCCAGATGCATTTGCAAATGTGTGTGACCATGTCTGGCAGCGAACAATACCTTTCGAATGTTGGCATGTATTTCAGGTTCAATCTTCTGTCAGATATGCACGTCCTCATTGCTCAGTCCACTTCAGAAATGGATTGGGTGGTATTTTCTTTTCTATTAGGATTTTGGCTGTACTTCTTCTGAACGTTGCTCTGCATTTAGCAAAACCAGGCTAAGATTATCAATCCTGACCAATATGTTTTTGTGCAGGGAAATGGTAGGTAATCTTGTGTGTGCGTGAATTTTCTGTTGATTTGTTACAAGAGTACTGTACCACCCTCTAAGTCAATCTGACCCAAGGGTGTCTCACACTGTCTAGAATAGCCGATAATTTTGTTGACTCTTAATACTGTTTGAAATCTTTACCTTTAACAGTAAGAGTTAATGACAAAGCACGCTACCACACAGCTCTGAAAATAAATCTCTGTTAGAATTTATTCTATTCCCATTTGTCTCTACATACATGAAATAATGTTTTTTGGCTTTGATCTCTAGATTGCCTAGCCTTACAGATCCTGCCAGAAGGATAAGCAATTCTTGATGCTCTTTTGCGTTGATGTTGTCATAGCAGTATTCCTCATGTGCAAAGGTGTACTCAGTCTTCTAACCTCTAGGTGTGGTTTAGCAAATCAAATCAAATGAAACTTGTGATTACAGTGTATTGTGTTTAATTTAGTTACAAGGGAGAACAGTTTATGGTAGTTACCCTTGTGTATCCTCAGTGGACACCCCACACTGTGTGTATAGGACAGGTTCCTCATCCCACCTGCTGCCTGGCCACAGAAATGTGCCACCTAGCCTGAGAGCACCTTGGCACCTCTCAAACTTGTTTTGTTCTAGCTAAGGAGCCTATACCCTGTCTAATGCTTCCTTGGTGTATTTTATCCAAAATACCTTGAACCTGAAAGTCATAGAAGTGGAGGAAAAAGTAGTTCCATGAGTTTCATAACATCAGAACTGTAGAAAATCATCAGAACAAGGCAGCAGCATCCCAAGTCCACACCATGTCTATGGAGAGCAGCGCCTGGCAGCCCTGGTGCACCATGCACGATGGAGAGGGGCAGCCCTTTGAGGGTGACCATGCACGATGGAGAGGGGCAGCCCTTTGAGGGTGAACCTGAAAGACCCAGCCAAAAGAGACAGAGCACTTGAGCAGGCAAAGCTGAGAAAGGTAAGCTTCACCCAAAACACACTTTTGCTGTGCCGTGAGTACCAGCAGCCCCAGTTATAGCGGGGATCACGAGGGTTTACGCTACTCTTCATGAAGTAATTCCTGTTGAGTCAGGCTGCCAATAAGAACACTTGGCATTTAATTAATGTGCGAACTGAGGATGAGAGCTGAGGCGTAATGCTCAACAGGAGCTTGTTGAAGTCAATTTGAGTATCACAGCTTGCTCCAGAGGGTGTTGGACTAGAACCCAGAAGCCAAAAGGTTTTTATTAACTCTAACATGTATATCCCGAGACTGGCAAAATCAAGGGACAGAGGCTACCTGACCCAGCCTCTGCCGAGTGCAGCGGCACTGCCTCAAGATTTTTTTTTTTAGGAGGACAGGTGCAAAGAGTTTGTATTTACACAAGATTTCCTATTTGTGAATGTACTTTTCAGCAATTCTGGGTAAATAAGTAGTGGTGAGTGTTTGTCTTATTGGTGCTTATAGTAAGAGGTTACAGCTATCATTGCTGAAAGGAAAAATAAGCGTAGGCAAAATACAGAAGTGTTGCGGGTGTGAGTAATATTGCTTTTACAAACTTCAGCTGATCTACTGCCCAACTTAGGAAATACTGCCTAATACCTGATAAACACTGCAGCTCGGATCCCTGCCACAAAAACACACACACCTATCCATGTGGAAAAAAATGAATTAAATGTTTAATTTGGAAAAGAGCTGTGGGTAGGGTGGTGGTCTCAGAGAAACGTACCCAAAGTATTCCGCCACTTAACTGGGGAAAGAATAATGCCTGGGTCATGCTGGAAGTGCTGCTGATGTGGCAGGAGGAGAGCGGAGCTCTGTCTGACGCCTGCACCCGGGAGGGACAAGGGCTGACGGGATCTCTGGGGTTACGTGGACGTGGTCATCAAGGGAGCCGGGGGCAGAGAGCTCGGTGCTCTGCCGTGCTCGCCGATCCGAACCTCGCTCATGGCATCGCTGAAAGCCTGGCGTTGATCCGGGGGTTGAATTGCTTTTAAGAGCTAACATCTGCAGCACAGGTAGGAGCCCATCGATATTTCACACGTAGGTTGCATGCAGTGGTTAAATCATTAAATAGGATGAGCAGGCATCTCCCCAGCTCCCCCCGTGCCCTGACAATCCCTCTCCTAACCGCGTGCTACAGAGCAAGCAGAGAAGCGTCCTGAGGTTGTATTTAATGTGTTACTGGGCCCTTTTAATGTGCTACTTTCTGGAAAAAGCAGCAGATTGCAACCTCCTGTGGAAACAGCAAGGCTGCACTTCTCTGAGCAGATCTGGGAAGGAAAGAAAGATTTTTTTTTTTAATAACTTGAATGTTGATTGTTCCCCTCTCAGAGCAGTGCGTGCTGCAGCGTCACAGCACATGACCCCTACTTTGTCTTTTTCCAAACGAAATAAGGCTGCCCAAGCCAGAGAAATAGATTTTACTTTCTCATTAATGAAATATTAATTGTATGTTTATATTTTAGTGTGGCCTAAAGTGAATATTAAAGTGCATATAAATAAAACATTGCTAACTTTAATACAAGATGGGGTTTTCTCACACTTGTCTTAAATGAGCTCGTTACAGTGGAGAAGGTAATAAATATTTGATATCATGGTATGTTAATGAGGTGCTTGCTTGTGAATTCAAAGCGTTTAGCATAGTTTTCTCTCCCCTTCAAACACGTTATATTGTGCAAACATTTTGAATTATTTAATCAGGAGGATCTTTATGCACTCTGGTGCTGTGTTTAAAAACCTAAACCCACAAAACCACAGAAGTAATTAATGGTTGCAGCTTCCAAAACTGACTATAATTTCTTGAATAATCTTGTTTGTTTTTAATTCAGAGTTACTGTGGAGGACTTCCCTGCCCTCGAAAGAGGAGCCCGCTCCCACTGCAGACAGTACGTCGTGGCAGTGTCACGCAGCCGGCGCGCGCACAAGGCGTTCCTTGGACGGTGCCTGCACAATTTTATGTTGTTTACTGGAATTTTAGCCCATTGGGTTGGGTCATCAAGACTGTTTTAACACACATACTAACAGTATGTATGCGTGTTCTGTTCCACAGCTGAAGCTGTATTTCTTGCTGGTCACCCCGATGCCTCGTGGAAATGTTGCAGATGTTGGGCCTTTGGAGTGTAGGTGAAGTGGAGATGGGGAAGTCCAACCTGGAGGAGTTTGATTTCTCTCCCTGACAGTTCTTCTTCTTCTCTCTGGCTGGCTTGGTATGAAATGTATATATTGTTATAAGCTGTGATGGATTGGGTCTATCTAGGTTATTATGAAGAGGTAATAGCCTACTAAAAGTAATAATCCCAAATCATAGAATCATAGAATCCCTAAGGTTGGAAAAGACCTCTAAGGTCATCGAGTCCAACCGTCAACCCACCCCCCGCCATGGCCACTAAACCATGTCCCCAAGCGCCTCATCTCCACGTCTTTTAAATCCCTCCAGGGATGGGGACTCCACCACTGCCCTGGGCAGCCTGTGCCAAGGCCTGACCACTCTTTCAGGAAAGAATTTCTCCTAATGTCCAACCTAAACCTCCCTTGGCGCAACTTGAGGCCGTTTCCTCTCATCCTATCACTTGTTTTCTCTTTACATAAGTTACTGATTTTTTTTTTCAGTTGCTACATTAATGACACTTTTTTTTATTATAGTTTGCATCTCTGACAGTGAACCTTTAAAAGCGTTTCTGGTTTTTGCACTGCCACAGGATGGGGGCTGCCCCCCGGCAGGGAACATGGAGCAGGAGCAGGGCCACGGGCTGCGGCTGAGCTGGTGTCTCAACCCAAGGGCTCTTGTTCAGAGATCCTGGTTGCATCTTTGACCCATCTAAGATACCTGAGGTACTATCCTTGCGCCTTCTTGTGCTTAAAAGACAGAACTTATCTTTCACCAGGGAATGAATTCCCAAGAAAGAAGTAGGCAAGTCTGATTTAAAAAAAAAAAAAAGAAACCTAACAGATAACTAAGTGATAAAAAAAGCATGAGTAGAAGTGCTTCTTGCATCTGTTAGCCTTTCCAGATTATAACTTCATCAGTAATTTGTTCAGCTCTAAGCTTTGAGGAATGTGAAAGCTCATAAGGTTTTTAGAAATTATCCTTTCTTTGACATTTCTGCTTTTAAATTCCTTTTTATAATGACTGTTAGCAGAGGTACATGTTGTTTTTAAGGCAGCAAGTTCTACAGTTTTAGATGGAAAGAGTCTTTTAGAACACGTTAGCATAGGTGCTAATAGGGACACTTTTTTTGAGTGCCTGATTCTGTGGCGTTTTGAAACATTTTTACCTTTTGCTGACGTAAAGGGAATTGCCAGATCAGGTCCAGCATGCAGAAACTGAATTTCTTTTAAAAAGTGTTCTGTGATATAACCACATCAAGGTTTGTCTCCTTTCATAATAAAAGGCATTTTTTTCTCAAATGTTGTTCCAAAACTGCTTAAAATATGTATTCTGAGTTCATTGGTTTTCTCCTACATGCCTCTGTTTACTTGATGAAGGAAGATGACCCATACTATTCAAGGTATACGTAAGGTGTTTTCCACAAAGTATCACAGTGCCTGTTTCAATAGCCTTAATCTCAGTTTTAAACCTCAGTTTTCCATCTCAGAAAATGGCTGCTGAAGCACTTTGTGCAATCCAGACTTTGCTATTTAAATTGCATGACAGATAAAACGCAAAGTTTAATTAAATTAAATATCAAATTTAAAGCCATTTAAATTAAAAACACTTAACTGCCAGTAAGAGCGCAACCGACTTTGCAAATTGAGATGCTGCCTTTGATGTTGGGCATTACAATTTCTATACAGAAATGGCCCAGTATTGCTGAAAATGTGGGTATGAATCTGTCTGGGAAAAGTGCAGGGCAGCTGATGGCAGAGGACTTGCGCGCTTCTGAGCTTTTCTTTGCAACGCTTATCATCTCGGTAGGTAGGAATGTCAGCAAGCCATTCGTTAGGTCTTCATTAGCTAGTGCGTGCACAGTAGTGGCGAAGGGCAAGAGAATAGAGGTGTAAAAGCCGCAGAGAGAGGCACGTCCCATGGGGACAAGTGCTGGGTAGTTAAAGCCTGGGCTGCTTGGGTGCGTGCCCCGGGGAGCTTCAAGAGGCTTCCAGAGCATTGGGGTGCTGAGCGCCCCTGGTCTGGCAGACATTCACGGTTCATCCCAGGAAAGGAAGGCATTTACTTGCCGAAAATTAGGTATATTAGGCTTAGACTGGAATGTTTGTCAGAACACTAACTAAAAAAAAATATCCAACAAACCCCCAAATGATATTCCAGTGATGAATGGTTTTAATTAGAAGGAGGTAGCAAACGCTTTTAAAAAGATATAATTTCAAGCAGTTTCTATACTTTAGTGCTCCTGGAAGGCAAATAGTATTTATTCTTGAAGCAAGAATTGGAGAGCTAATTGGGCTTAGCTTTAATTTAGTAATGATGCAATTTAGCTATAATTAAATTGGAGCAAAAAATTCTAGGTAACAAAATTTAGTTAATTTAGGTACAAACTTGTTTTTGTTTCTCCATAATTAATTTGCTCTTCAAATTGTAAAGTATCACCATCCCTAGGTAAACAAAAGCGCAGTCAACCGTCCATAAGTTCCACAATGTTACTTAAGTGTTTGTGAGTGAAAAACTGGTGAGATAATCCTTAAACTAAGGCCACTTGACATAAATGCTACCTAATTGTGTCTTGGTTCCTGGATCATTGACTTCCCTCTGGCTGAGCAGGCCTATTGGTGACAAAAATTGACCCATTACACTTTCCATGTTTTGGATGCACTCCTTACAGGATTGAGAGAATCTGGGTTTTCACCTGCGATGCTAGATTTTTGTAGACCTGATTTTTTGGTTTCCTCGTCCATGAAGATTGCTGATATGTTTGGAAACACTAGAACAAGTTTCAAAATGATTTGATAATCTTTTCATAATATCTTTGAAAAAAAAATTTTAAAGCTCAACTAGATTAGTAGCATCCGCACTCCTTTCTTTATTGAGGTTAGAAGGATGCACATCCGTACCAAATATCTTCATTCAGTAATGAGGAATTACAGTTATTAAGTTTCAGAATTTCTTTTCAGGAGCAACAAATGATTCTCTGCATGCATCTGGATAATTTGACTATATCAATGTTGATCTATGCTTATGTAGTTGTTAATCCCTCTGGGAAATGGATTCTTTCAGTAATATTAGTTGAGCAGATGTTGGTTGTTGATTTTGCAGTTTTATTCTTGGTACTTTCATTTTCCTCAGAAGAAGGAGAAACTTTCTTAATCCCAGGCAGAGATAGAAATATAAATGACAGCTAAAAATATGCTGAATTTTCTGTTCTTCTGCAGCTCTCAGAATACACACTGCGTTGAGAAGGGAGGATAAGCATGACTGCATGTATCTCTGAAGTACTTTATCAACATTCTTAAAATATATCGGAGAGCAGACTTATGCCATGTAAAAATAGTTATGATTACATCCTCTTTGCCTGGATCTGATACAGTGTTCACGCAGTACGTCTGTGAGATGACTACTTGAATACTCGGGGGAAAAATGACGGTTTCCAGGGACAAGATTGTCTCTTGTGTTTCTGAGGCCATTTTTGATTTCCGTGACCATTTTTTATTTTTGTTAACATTTTGTTTCAAGGGATTTATCCTTAGCTGGTAGACAGTATCACAATTTTAAAACTTGGTTTTAGTAATTTAAATTTTACAGATTTTCATTTAACAAAGCTTTTGCAATTAATTTTGCATTGGTTGTAAATGCCTGGAGTTTCAGATTTTTGAAGCAATAAAGCACATAGTGCTAGCTTTCTGTTTAATGAAATATTCAGTGCTGCTCTCCCTCCTCTGGCTTATTTGGGTGAATTTGCTTCTTCTGGATGGGATTTGGGTGGACTTTATCTCATCCTGTGTCCCTGCTGAGTTCAGGAGAAGCTTTTCCTCAGCCGTATTGATAGCAAGCAGAGAACCTACCTGGATTGTACTTGAACCAAATCCAGAGGGGCTGTAAGGGCTGATCTTTCCTGGGGACTGAGGGGTGATGCTGAGCCATCAACACGGGATCGCATCCCGTTTAAGTATCTGTTACCCTGAGCCACAAACACATTGCTCTGTTTCTTCACATGGGTAATTCCAGCAGAGTCATGCAAGTCACTAACACAGACAAGAGTTTCACAGTGAATATTTACAGGTAGAAAAAGGTAATGCTGGGCAGGAAATGTATTTTCTGTCCAAAAATGGCACAAAGAGTAGTGGCTGCTTTTTCTCTGTTATGCTTAAAGAAACACAAATTTTTCGTGGATGTGAATTTTCAGCTGATTTTCTGAACCTGAAACTTCAGGCTAATTGCCCAAGCCCACCACAGCTCTACAGTTGAACAAGGTGGGGACCTCCTTCACAGGTCCCTGGGAGGAGCTGCCATGAGTTCCTTGCTGTGAATTGTCCCACTATTGGCCCATTCTGGTCCATCCATAAGGGTCTTTGTATTTTCATGTGACCCTCGTTTGTAGGAACCAAACAAGTAGCTGACATCTGTATAATTTTATGATAGTGCTGCTGTGGTTTCTAATCGGTCTTTTGAAAGAAATTTGAAAACACTGGACTGCTTCAGTATTTGGAGGTATTTAAAAGACGTGTAGATGAGGCGCTTCGGGACACGGTTTAGTGGGCATGGGGGGGTTGGGTTGACGGTTGGACTGGATGGTCTTAGAGGTCTTTTCCAACCTTAATGATTCTATGATTTGCTGTTGCTATTCAGTTCTTATGGATACTAAGCACTGCTGCTGGTGTGCAGGTTTCAATACTCTTTCCCTTTTTCTCAATGTATATTTTAATATTTGCTTTCCCCCGGAACAACAAAGACAATCACACAAACAAAATCAGTAAAGAGGCAGAGAATTTTGACATAGAAGCCAGTGAAAGGGAAAGACCCTCCAAACTATGTGGTTAAAAGGCGTTTACAAAAAGCAGCCCTGAGGGCTGTGCACCAAGTCCCGCCGAGGCCGCGGCATGGGGTGGCCAGGGCAGTGTCCCTGTTCTTCATACTAGCGTGACTGGAGTCAGTGCTGCATCCTTTGGCATTATTCATGATTTACGTTAGTTTGACTTAGGGAAGAATAGGATCCTACATCACCCGGACAGGTTACTAATGGTTACTTAATTATTGACAAAAAAGAATTTGTGCAATTATATTTTCGGATCCCTCCTTCTGGCCATCTTTAAATGACTTCATAGTTAGCGCAGAAATATGTTTTTAAGAACTTCTGTAAAGTACTCCCCTTCAGTGTCTGTTTTCATTGCTGGGTTATCTCATATTTTTAATTTATTGTTCTTTATATTTCATTTCTAATTCTCCATCCTACAAAAATCTTTATAAATGGCTACATAACAAGTGCAAATTTTTTTCCTGTTCAGTGAAAAGTACCAATCAGGTTGTGATGACTGTGACATCTCTTACTAAGAGAGAACAAAGAAACCGTTCAACTCTAAATAATCAAAGTCTGGCTTGTCAGAGTTGGGGTATGTGGCCTATTAAGCTTTATTGAGGGCATGCTGCAAAACCAGTGGTGCTCAAATAAGTGTACAGGCCCTTATGTGATTAGTTATGCATATAGCACAGTGATCTTGTTAAAATCAAATTTAATTCAAAGAAAGCAGAACTATCTCCAAAAAAACGATAATATGGCATAAAATCAAGTAGTCCTTCTTTGCAAGCTGAAAATGCCTTATTTCTGCTTCTGTGTTTTGTATCTGGAACTGTTTAGCTGGGAGAAGAGGAGGCTCAGGGGAATCTTATCCACGTGTATAAATACCCGACGGGTGGAAGGACAGAGGATGGAGCCAGGCTCTTCTCAGTAGTGTCCAGTGAAAAGACAAGTGGTAACAGGCACAGAGATACAGGGATTTCCATTGAAACATAGGAAAATGCTATTTTATGGCGAGAGTGGTCAACCACTGGGGCAGGTTGCTCAGCGAGGTTGTGCAATCTCTATCCTTGGAGTTAGTCGAATATGGATATGGCTTTGAGCAACCTGCTCTGGCTGCCCCAGATCCATCAGGGGTTGGACCTGATGGTCTCCAGAGGTGCCTCCAACCTCAGTCCCTCTGTCACTCTGCAGTGTGCTGTGCAGTGTAATTACTGCGCTGAGACTGTGCTGTGAAATGTTTCACTGAGTTAAGTCATATGGTTGTAAATGGTAAAATGAACTGGTTGAAGATGGAGAGGGCGTTTATAAATACGCCATCCCAGGGGAGGAGACGTGTTCTCAGCTGAGTTATATCTGAAGAGTTGGTGAGGTAAAGGTAGCGTAAGGGAAATAGAATAGGAGAAATATACTACTACTGTATTCTGCTGGCTAATTAGTAACAGGAGATCATAGCAGAGTGTCAGTTATGGGTAGATATGGGTAGTTGTTGGTAGAAAATCTGCTTCTTTTTTTTCTGAACTGTGTTTTTATAGTGTGGCTTATGCCTATGAACCACCTGTCATCCCAGCCTTCTCATCTTGCTTCAGCAAAGTGCCTCAGGACTTGTGAAGATACCTGGGAAGGTAGGTATTTCTGAGATTAATATCAGCCAGCTTCCTCCTGGCCTTTGAACTGCTCTGGTCCAATTAATCAGCTGAACATGATCTGTGGTGCAGCCACCTCTGCTGTTCTGAGGAGCCCATCTCCCGAGCTGCAGGCAGAGCTCCTCGCGGGGCTGGCTTTGCCGCCCGCCCTGCTGCGGGGATCAGCTCTGCCGCAGCGGAGTGCGGCTGAAAGGAGTGGGAGCATCGTATTTTGGTGCACACCCTTCCTCTTGTCCTGTTTCTGATGTAGTGTTTTCTGGAAAGGACTTTGGTTTAGGGCTGTCTCTGTCGCTTAGTTTTTCTCTGTTAAATGTAATCAAGTTTTCTGGTATGAAGTTCAACACAGCAATTTATCCAGAGGCAGATGCTTCTTTTATCCTCATTGCTTTACTTTTGGGGACTTTCATAGAATCATTAAGGTTGCAAAAGCCCTCTAAGGTCATCGAGTCCAACCGTCAACCCAACCCCCCCATGCCCACTAAACCATGTCCCTAAGCACCTCATCTCCGCGTCTGTTAAATCCCTCGAGGGATGGGGACTCCACCACTGCCCTGGGCAGCCTGTGCCAAGGCCTGACCACTCTTGCAGGAAAGAATTTTTTCCTAATGTCCAGCCTACACCTCCCTTGGCGCAACCTGAGGCCGTTTCCTCTTGTCCTATTGCTTGTTACGTGGCAGAAGAGACCGACACCCCCCCCCTCCCAAATCATTAACAGTTTGGTACTAGCAGTCCTATGAGGATTCCCCTGGTCAAAATCAGCAGAGCTTTTCTGTCATGTAAGTTGAATAAAAATAGAAAACTCTTTTCTTTTGTAGCAAAACACCAAACAATATTTCACCTCTGATAAACTTGGAAAGCACAGGGACTCTGTTAAATGCTTTTCTCTGGTGTGTCCTCTGCACTTTGCATTTCTCCATCAGCCACTCATCGCCTGCTCCTTTACGCAGCACAACCATGCTCCAAAACCCTTTAGTTTGAGCTTGGTGCAGGTCTCGGCCTCTAGCACCTCGGCTGAATGTTCCCCAGGTCTCCAGGTTGGGTTCATGCATTGGGTCAAGCCGAAGTGCCAACCTCAAGCTCTGCCTTGACGTAGAAGAATAGACACGTGTGGTCAGCAGTCACCAAGGATGGTCCTCACCCCTACGCGGGGATGTTGGCACGTGGCCCTGCTCGCCTTCAGCTGGCAGATGCTGCCACGGGCGCAGGCAGCCTGCGGTGGCTACGTGGGCGGCTGCTGCCATTTTTCAGTGAATAAGCTGTAATTCTCAGGCACTCTCTCTCCAGCAAACAGTCATGTTATTTATCTCCATCTGCTGTGCTGTTTTTTTTTTGTCTTCTCATTTGGCGTCCTCATTTGATTCTTTATTTGACATCCTGGTTCCTGATGTCAGCCTAAACGGCAAATACCAGCCTCTGACTTACGACTCCTTCTGTTGATATTTGTCGTAGATCTCGGGTCTCTTTTCCGACTTTCAAGGCTCTCCTGTGTTTCTCCCAAGTGACCTGTGTGTTGTGACTCCTATGTTGTCATTTACTACACTGTCATCATTACTAAACCTTTATTCCACAGATTTTTAAGCTCGATATTTTCCATACAAAATGAGTTATAGTGGTTATGTTCCAAAACAGCATGCGCACTCAAGCTTTCCTTACCGATGAAACCTTGTGCGTTCCCTCTTGCCTTCTCCTGCAGAGGGGACTCCAGTGCTGTGTGGCTGAGACGTTATCTGCTGGACTTCTGCCTGGTCAAAACCAAAAGGGCCATCACTTTAAATATGACCAAGACCTTCAGTCTGGCAGTTTATCATAAATTATTGCTGAATTTCCTTAGAATGATCACTGGTAGCTGCTGAAGAATTATTCCATAGTAACTTAGAGGCTGAGCTCAAACATTTTGTATAGTGTGAAATCTGAAAACTTTGAATGGGTCATTTTTACTGTTGATTATAGGGCTTTTACTCTTCCAGCCTTCATAGATGCATCTTTGAACGGCTTGATTTACGTAAAGAACTGATGCTGTAGTTTTGAAAAGACACTTGCAGAACTTGTGTGCTAGAAGCAGAGCGTTAAAGATTGATTCTTGTAGCTTACAGAAATGTTAACTTGAAGAAAAAGAATTCAATAAAAATAAATCTGAGTATGTATTCAAATCCTCTGTTCCTGAAACTTGCTCAGATTTGCCTTAAATTAAGCATGAATTCCTTAGTCTTAGCCCTGAAAAGTATAAATATATAAAAGAATGATCTCTTCTTCTGTCCATAGGGATAGATTTCCTAATGTTATTTCTAAGACTGTGGGGGATGGATATATGGAGCTGTCAACCAGGAACAGGGTTTTCCAGGAGTGCTGGCCCTTAGAGCCAGGACAGGAGGAGCAGAAGCAGTGCTGTTATGTGGGTTTAGTTGCCAGGAGAAAAGGAGACTAAACAGGGATGTGTGAAATAGGCCCGATCTCAATCTTGTCGAACTCGGTGGAAATCTATCGGGGACATCACTGAAAATAATATTTAGGCTTCCAATTTCTGATATTATAAGACTAGGGTAAACATAGACTGATGGCACTTAGCTTAAGCTTAGAAGCTTGAGCGGGTCTAAGAAAGGCTGAAATGGCCAGTTTACAGTTTTGACGGATCATGTGAAATGCTTTTTCTTTCCTTTGACAGATACTCGGGAAAGTGTTTCCAAGAGTGGTCTTGACTTGCTTTTTGTGAACCTGAGCCAGCCTGCGTAATACCTCAGATGTCTTAGATGGGATTCAAAGTGCCAGAGTGAACCTAGAGAAGGATCCACAGAGACTCGCATATATATATTTTATTTTGCATCTCAAAATATTACTTTGGAAATGGAAATATAAACGTTGGCATCTAAGCTTGAAAGGATAGGCCATTAACTCTAAGGTTTCCACAAAGGTTACATTTCTCACATTTTATTGCACCATACGATTTATGGTTTTTATTATGTTTCTTTAAGTGACAATGTGTCTGTATCCAAAATCAGAAGGTGTACTGTGAGCTTAAAAGGGGGAAAGGGAAAATTTTTCCTTTTGGGAAGCCCAATTAGGTGGATAAGTGACACAGATGACTTCACTAATTTATGTTCTCTGTGATGAAACACAACACACATGCTGTTCACTTTGTTCCTTAGAGCTTTGGGTAGTTTACTGTTTGTGGCTGTAAAAACACAATAGGGAATACCTTAACATATGCTGGAGCTAAACTGGATGAGAAATGGCAGCAGCTAATCTGTGAAACATAAAATGCATCTTCTTGAAGTGTTTGTCTAGGAAAAAAAGGCATTCTGACTTCATGATTTTCAAAACCTGTTGGAATACACTTCATCAGAGGCATTGCCTCTTAAATACATAAATTACCATAAAAATATCTTCTTGCTTCATTAAAATAACTTCCCACTTGATGGGTTCATCTGTTAGGGCAGGACCAGATAGCAATCAGACTGCTACTCACTGACCACAGGGTTCCTCGTTTATTTAACATTTCTCTCTGTCTTCAAGGAGAAAAAAAAGGAAATAATTCTGTGGCTCTTACAGCTCTCCTCTAATAAAATGTCACCTTGCAAAACATTTAAGTGTCCACTTACCTTCTGTTACCACTCAGGAAGCCCTGTATAAGGCTGCACTGGAGGGGCTGAACACCTGAGGTGGGTTCCTGTGTGATGAGCAGCCAAAGAGACGATGACACGAGCCCCGATCCACGCGCCCGCGTGAGCCTGGGGAGCTGCTCCTCGGGAAGGCTTTGGCTGAATCACTCTGGTCAAAATGCTATTTAAAATGTAATCCTACCGTAGTATCCACGATGTGACGGCTCGTGTGCTAAGCTTGTTGAGCTGTATTAAGACCCTAAAAAGTATTGGTAAGAGAAGGCAGATTCTGAAAATTATGATAAATATTTGATTAGTTTGGGATATTGATCAGGCAAGAACTGGAAGCTTAGCTGAAATGACTTCCACCAGAAGGAATGTAATTATTGGAAATCTCAGAATTAGTCTGATTCACAGAGAATTTCCAGACTGAATTTTTATTTCACTGGTTCAAGGCATTGGGGTAAGCTTTAGATTCATTTTGAAATGGTTATCTGAATTAATTGTTTGAAGTTTATCCATTTTTATGGCTATGCTGTTTCGTTTGCATTTAGGCACAGTGGATTTAACGATTAGAAATCTTTTAAAAAATGGTCCCAAGTGTGTTTTTTAAGGATTCATTAACTTAATTTCTTTTGCTCTTGAGATAGGATAGCCTTATGTTTGTGTTTTACTCACTGCTATGATATACTAGGAATGCTAGAGCTAAATTATATGTCACTTTGCTTACTTGACATTGACTCAATTGCCTGTATCAGTCAGCAGATGACACTTATAGGTCATTCGTCCTCATTGGGATTCTGAAGTTACTGAGTAATTTCTTATTCTTTCAGAGGCTATTCATTTTAATGATATTTTTGCCTGTATCACAACTCTATGAGTGTGCTTTTCTGTAAAGGTCTATGTAGGTATTAAAACTAATAGACTGTTTCTAGCATTTGACTAGTATAACATTTATGGAGCCATCTGTTCTACTAAAGTTTTTATAATTTGGTAGATGCAAAGTTTTCTGCATTGATAGAATCCTTCAATTTTCTAATTGCAGCTGAAATTTAAGGGACAATATTATTAATATATTTTGACAGTAGTAGTAGTCTGAAACAGTTGTCTTTTTGAACAAGTGTCCTCAAAACTTGGATTACATTAGTATTTCTGTAAAAATGAGACTAAAGTTGTGATGAGAAGTAGCCATTTACAACCATACCTATTGCTTAGAGTATCAGAGCTGCATGAGTTGCACACAGCTACCTAGAACACAGCCGGAGCGGGATTTTCTAAAGAATTCAGGGTTTTATGAGAAACAAGTGATAAAGCAGCAGTATCACCAACATCATGCAGGACTAGTTTTTTTGGTGAGGATAATGCTGTCTGTACTGCACCTCCTTGGTCCTCACCGTTGCAATGCTGCAGCCACCACCTGATAGCAGGTGGGTTACAAAGTTCCCTCTAACACAGCAGGTTTCTTCAGTCTTTGAAAACTTAATGCCAACCTAATACCCTATTAACGAGAAAAGTGCATTTTTCTGACAGTCGATGGTGCTAGGAGCAAGAAGCATCACGCAGGAGGCTGATGGCAAGCTGTATCAATAACAAACACATCCGGAGCAAACCGCTCCGGCAGGGATGAATGGTGAGAGCAAACCTCAGCAGCAGCAAACGGCTCTCGTCCATGGCAAAACTGCAGTTGTAGGAAAGATCTCTTCTGCTCGAAGGGCTGGGTGAGGACTGATTTTTATTTTTTCCAGATGTTTACTCCAGAAACCCTTTCTAGCCTGAAAATGAGAACAGTCTTACTTACCAAACCGCTAGGTATGGGGCAGTCATTTAAATTTTACTAAAGGACAAAATGGATGAATTTTGACTTTGAAGCTATAGAACACTTGTCAGACACCTGTAGTTCAAAACCACTTACATCTACTGGCTCTCTGCGCTGTTGCTGCATAAGTCATCCTTATTTGCAATTCATCAGTCCCCCTTAACTCTTCTATAAGTAGTTACCTTCCATTTAGACGCCACGGGGGTGTTATCACTGAAAGGGTGAAGTCAGCAAAGAGAATCACTTGAGTTAATGCAGAAATGAGGGCAATATATTAATGTAACAACAGGACATCCAGCTTTTTATATTTAAAGCTAGGAGCCTAAAATTATAGGTATAAAAGATACTTACTGGGACCAACTGCACCTTTATTAAAGGCTTGCATTTGAATAGGGTACAACACCCAGGTTACAGAGTGATCGGTGCTTTCTAAATCAGCATTGCAGCCATGAAGATTATAGGGGTTTGGATTTTTTTGCTGTTAATGCATGTCGAGAATAGATTTCTTTCACTTGTGACAGAGCTGTTTTCGAAAGAAATGCCACTTACAAACAGCGCAACAAAAGCACGGGTGTCTGCAAGGCGGCACAGACACGCATGCTGTACTGCTGTAGTGCCTCCCCATCCTTTCAGCTCTGGTTTGTAGGTTGGCCACAGTGCAATCTCCCTGGCTGGGCTGCTCTGGAAGCACGCTCAAGGGCAAGGATGAAGTTTACCATTGGAAATTTCTAACTTTTCTCTGGAGAAGGGGAAAGAATAAGAGAAATAGCAATAGAAATATCAGCAGTACAGAATATCACGGAAAACAAGAAAACGCAAAGCCTCACAGCAGAGAGAACCTCAAAGCAGTACGGTTGAGGAACAGTGACCAGGAAAGCAGGAGATCACAAGGAGATACCAGGGCCCAGATGCTCGTGCTGCCTGGGAAGGAGCTTAGGGGTTTCCCCAGATGCGATGTGCTGCGCCCCGCAGCCGCGAGGGCAGGGGATGGCACGGAGTCCCCACGAGGGATTGCTTCCATCAGCTGTGGCTCTGCTTTGGGCTGAAACCCAAAGGACTTGGACTAAAGCATTGCGTAGTTTTTGAATGTGTAATAGTTTGGGTCCTGTGTCTTTATGCTAGAGCTTGGTGTTTTGTGCTCATGGGAGTCTTTAAGGTACGAGGGCATTAAGAAAGATTTGGGTTGAAACTTGTCAAGGGGAAATAATATCTGCAATTGCTCAGCTTCCTGATTAAAAAAACTACAACATTGTCTACGAAAGAGCAATGTTTTCTCAAGCATGATTAGTAATACTTTAATTCAACACAGCAACAACAAAAAATTGATTTTATTGCTCTCTATTTTATGGATCATGAATTTAACTGAACTAAATAGTCGAAGTACAGGTGAATAATACTGCTTTAGTGAGCTGTTGACCACATTTCCTCCTGCATTTCAGTAACTTTTTTTTGTTCTGCTTACTCAGCTTCTCACATCTCTAACTCCAAAGACCTATGTACCACCGAAGAACAGTAAAGCAACCAACAGCTCTGTTTAACTTACTGCACTAAACAACGTTTGATGCACCTTCTCTGGTAGGCTTTTCTCTTCTGAATGTATTTCAGTAAAACTGAGAAGCATATATGTTTTTAAGGACCCAACAAAATGTGACTGCTTGGTAGCTGTGTCAAGCAGTTTTCTCTCAGCTGAAGACAATCATTAATATTAAGTAATTTGAACTATGTATCTGAAATATCCATCGGGCTGGGTGTTGGACAGATCATATTATGAGATTGTCCCCGCTCCAGAAAACTTCTAATATTGATAATATGAGAGAAATAAGAACTGATGTGCACAGAGGGTCCAAGAACTCGTTTAACTTACACTAGTGATCAGGGCTGAACCAGAAATACAAACTGTTTTTCCAGATTTGTCTTTTGCAATTGTAAATGGTCTTCAGTCATTCATGGTAAGGGAATTGACAGTCCTGAGTGTTTTCATTGAGTTGGTTTCAGTATCAGGTCATTATTTGGTAGCCTTAATATTTGTGTTAGCCTCTTGTCTCAGTGCAAATATAGAGCCACAGCTCTGAGTCAAAGGTGTACAGATAAATTAGTTTGTATTTTCTACTCTGACAGATTTTAATCCAAATCACCACACTGTTGACAAGAGGAAAACTTCTGTACAGAGCTTAGAAATTCTCTAAGATGGGGCTGATGCAGATAACTTTGGGGCTACAGGTAAGAATCTCACTGCTGGATGGGGAAACCACTTTTGCAGTAAGACAAGGAAGCCACTGGGAGCTGCTGGCTGGTCGCCTTCCCGCAGCTCTCCTCCGGGGCAGAAGGGTCGGTTGTACTTGGGGGAGATGCTTGTTCATATACGAGGCTATTGCCAAAAAGGGAGTACAGTGGTTACAGTGGTCTTGTTGGAAATGAGAACTCGGTTTGGCGAATAGAGCTGCCTTGATGTACATGTAGAAAATACACGTGGAAAGTCATTCAGTTCATCCCGCTGCATCAACGCCATTGTATCAAAACTGTTGTCAACAGATGTTTGTGTTACCTATTACAAGGTTTTCTGCTGATGAAAAGTCCATAGCCTCCATGGGCAATCTGTTCCTGTGCCTAATACCATTAGGAAAGTCTTCTTAATGTCTAATCTAATTCCTTCTGGCTGTGATTTCAGCTCATCGCTTTTAGTTTTCTCCCCAGGGACCATGGAGAAGAGTTTATTCCTGACCATTTTAGTTACCTTTAATACACTGGCACAATGCTATTATCTCTCCCCTTAGGCACCTGCAAACCAGACATCCCCAGTTTTCTCAATCTTCCTTTGTTGGTCATGTTTTCTAGGTTTCAATATTTTTTTCTCTCTTGTGGCTTCTCTTTGCTTGAGTGACATGTTGGTCCCTGTCCCATGAGTCGGAGCTTCAATCCAGCCTACCAGTTAATGCAAACCCTCAGCATTTTGCTGAGGTTGATGGGAAAAATCTTCCTCAGAAATGATAAACCTAAGATTTTTACATAACCTATTATCTGTTTAAGTTCTCCTATGTTTTTCTCCAGTAATTACCTTTCTCTAGCTGTTACTTCAATAAAAGGTTCAGAGATCCCATATGGAATAGGAAGGCACACAAATTACTCATGCTTTGAAAGGAAAGTAACTAATTCCAAAGCTAATGAAACATGCTGAGTTTCTTCAATTCGTATAGTTAATTTGAACATGAGTAAAAGATACTCTGCACGGATTTTTAAATACCTCTGAGGTACCCACATGGAAATAGTTTTCTGTGAAAAAGGTTGCTGCCTGTCCCTCAGTAGATGGGCTAATTTAACCCAGTAGAGTTCAAAGGAGCTTAAAGATAATTTTATAATTGAGGAAAAAAATTTTCATTTTCTTCATGCTCTAAGAGAGTTTTGCTCCAAATGTTCGTATGAAAACAACTTCAACCCAGCAATATTATTGCCAAAGCTGGAATTAACGCTGCACAAAATTCCAGAGAAGTGCGAGGAGTGGAACAGGTTGGGTCTCCACTGTCAGCAAAATGAGTTACTCTTGCTTTTCATAACATGTGCAGCAGTGTCTTACATATGTTTTCATAAAATATAAATCTGTTGTTGTAAAAATTAGCAGCCTAGAGTGAAAAACCTATTAAAACAAAGAAAAATTAATTTTGCTGCATTTATTGCCCGCCTTAGATGTGTAAGGGAGAGGTGAGGTGTTAACACCACTGTTGCAAGTTAGTTTAGATTATCTGAAGGCTTTTACAGGACTACTTTTCTAGCAAATTAAAGAAAAACAAATTTTATAGGGGAAACAACTGTTCTTGCCCTTTAAATGTTGAACCTCCTGTACAGGACCACAGGCACAAAAGGCACATAACCAAGTCTCGTAGCCATGAAAACAACAGCACAAAAAGGAGCTTTCGCTCCCAGTTTAATTTTCTGTAGTTACAGAAATGAGGCTACCAGCTGTTTGAATTACAGTGTGCAGTGACACAGTAATAAGAAAGTTAATCTCTTTAAGTAGCGATCATATTCTAGTTTTCCATTGGCAACTCCTTGCCTGGTATTCCCATTTACCTGTAAATTTGCATCTAAATGCAAGCAGCAATGTTCTCGGTACAGGTGGGGGAAAGCAGAACACCTGCAGGTAACTGTGATGAGATATCCATGCACAAAAAGTGCGTGTGTGCGCGTATATACGCGCCTTTTAAAACTTTGAATAGGATTGCCAAGGACGGTTTGAAGGAAATACGTAGATGCTCTTTTTGTCACATCCTGGATATTTTTCAACGTGCATTGAATAAAAAAAATAGAGTTAGGTTTGTTAGTCTACAGGATAGTATGGTCTGAGCTGGGAGGTGCATCCTTTACCTACCAGCACGTGGTTGTCAGCTGGTGAGGTTTTCTGAACCAGAAGGACGCTACAGGGATTTTCGGGAGATCCCTGGTGTTCAGCTGCTCAGGTCAGCTCCGGTTGGAAACTTCTCGAGTTGCATTTTCTATGAATATTTTTTGGAAAGGAGATGGGTTTGCAAACCTCTGAAGGGCACCTCATAATCTTGAAGCTTTCTGTTATGGCAAGAGGGAAGAGCCCACTGGGAACAGAAGGATTTTTTTCCTCTAGTGTTTAAATATGGAAAGGACCAGAGCTCCTGGGGAAAGGAAGGAGGTATTTCATATTACTCATTCCTCAATGCTTATAGATGAAAATGAGCTTCTTTTGTTGCCTGTGCCTAAATAACTGGGTACTACTTTAGTTGGGCCTTTTATAAACAAAGCAACATTCACCTAAACGAAACTTTCTACGATGCCATCTCCCTCTTTCCCTCCATCCCTCGTCCCCCACTTTTTGGCAGCTCCGGTACCTGGGTGACGGATTCTGCCTTCTGGTGGGCATAGCACAGACCATGCAGGGAAAAGTCTAACAGATGCAGCAAAAGGTCTTAAAGTGGTTTATTTGATGAGACGTTACCTCTGTTTCCCACAACAAACTTTAATAAATGTAAAGCCAGTGCACCATTAAGATTTCAGAATTTGACTGCTTTTGTATTCCCTCTGTACCTGGTCTGTAGCTGAGATGTTTTAGTAGGTGATTCATCGGCAACATTACTGGCTTTATTCATTTAAGAGCACCTAGAGGGACAATGTTTCAACATTGTACTATTAAGAGCTGATTTTTTTTTGTATAGTTCCAAATCTTCTATTTAATTCCATTTTAATTGAAATGTTTGTGTTAACATTATGCATTATTTTTTACTTTGTAAAAAATCAACTTTTGTTTTTATCCTCTAAAATTCATCAAGGGAATCTGAAATTGGGTCAAACCATAGTTTTATTTTGTTCTGCAGCAATGTTATTTTCTTGATATGAGATTACTTAGTTTATACGAGTTGCCAGTGGCAAATTAGACTCGGTGTTTCAGCCATGAAAGGTGGTACATTCCCGGTGTGCAAAATGTTATCCTGCTCCTACGTTTCCTGAGCAGTTCCCCAGTGGTGGAAACGGCTGTAGGCTACGGCGCAAGTCATTGAGGAAACTGTTGTGCTGGACTCTGACTTTGGTGTTTAAAATATCTTAGTTTGGAAAGATCAGCTCCTTTAATGGCATTTGGGGTAGCTAGCCCAAAAAGCCTGAGAGTCTGTTCCTTTTCTGAGTCCTACAACCAGACTTTTGTATCCTACGTTGTTTCCCGTAAAGGGAAATGTGATCTCTACAGGTGCTCGGACGAGGACGGCTGTTGTGTATGCAGGTCACTGCTCATTTAGACTACATTTTCTGAAACGTTGTTTCGGGAATATCTAACCTTTGGGTGAAAGACAATTAGATTAACTGCTTTCAGATGTATTGTGTGCCCAGCTCCACTAATGCAAAAAGCATTAACCCTCCACCCCCCAAGTGCTGGAAAATTGATCAATTATTGCTAAAAGTTTGAAAGGACGTACGGTGCCGTGTAAGGTCATTTACAATAACAGCTCTTAAAAGAAGGGGAAAAAAAAAGGTTTCTGCAAATGTCAAAAAATGGAGCAAACTTTGAAGCACAATTTAAAGGAGTGAAGTAAGGAGTCTGAGTTTCTCTTATAGCTGAAGGAGAGAGGTGGACATATCTGGAAGGCAGTTAGTAGCAGTTCTGGGTGCTCAGTAGCTTGAATTAGACTGCCTGGGTATTCTTCATACCCTCCTACTATGGAATGGAAACAAAATTAACAAATAAAAATGCAATGTGTTTTAGATGCACATAGAGTACGTTGCAGTCCATTCTTTAATTCCATTTTCAAAGCTGCTTTTGGTTACTGTACATCAGACCCGTGGATGCTCTTTCTTGGACTTCAATTCCTAGCTTCTTTGTATAGCATTTTGAAGGTAAGATAGTTGTGCTATAGGTCCCTGTATTTCCAGAATTAAAATCCAAGCTTTTGTCTATATCTAAAGTATCATGGCATGGGGACAAGACTCAAAATGTTATGAAAAATTATTACTTCTCTGCTAGCAGGGACTTTGTGGCAGCATCTTTATAGTTCTTGGTGTTATTCCTACATCTGTGTTATGCCGTTGGATCTGTATGAGTAAGTAATTTACTCTCTGCTTATTACTGCCTTTTTGAGAAGGTTTTGAAACAACAGGGGTCCAGACTCCTATCACATTCTTTCCTATGAGAAAGCCCACTGGCTTTATTTTGACTTTTTTGTACTTTAAAGAGACAAAAACTTGGAAAGAGAAGAAATTGTCTTCACCACCCTATGGAGATAAGTATGGAGAAGAGTGCTGGGAGAACTATGGTTTTGTTGGCCAAAGAGGGTCAGGACACAAGAAAGCGTAGAGGGCTGTTCCTCTGCACAGTCACCTGCTGATGGGTCAGGCTCATATTTTGCCCCTGTAAATTCTGTTCTATGGCAGAGAGGACAAAAAAATAAAGGTTGTAGGACTTTTTCATCAAGAAAGAGAGATGGCATGTATAGGTCCTGGTCTTGAGCCTTAAGAGTTGTTTATCTGCCTCCGACTTTGTTGGAGCAGGGTGGTAGACCCAGCAGGACTGGCATGTGCTGTGTGTTATTCCTGCAATTTCTGGTTTATAGGGTGAAATCTGGGCTGCTCTACCCAACGGTTTTGACCCTGCAGTGCTTAAGAACGCAACCATGAGCTGTTCTGCAAGTGTTGTCTGTGGCTCACTAAGTATCAGCTCAAGTATCCATTTGTAAAATAGGGCCATCTTCAACATTTTAAGACTAACTTGCTTTAGTAAAACATTTGTACAGTCCTTAGCAGACAGCTTTAGACCATGAATGCCCAGAAGCAAGGATTATGAAAATACTACAGTGGAAAGCCTGCAGCGGTATCTATCGTTCAGGGCTATGGATGTCAAGTATAGAGGTGTTGGGTCTAGGAAGATAAAGCTACTGCTTTGTCATTTCTCTATTCGCATTATAATACCCTTGAGAACTAAGGGCTTGGTGGATGCATTATGGATTTATGTAAATGATTTACCTCAAATTTGATCCTGTGCTCTGGAAGAGAGGAAAAGGATTTCCAAGCAGGGGTATTGGTGCAATGTACTGCCAGGGAGAGAGATGGGAAGCACAACTTCTTCTGCTGAATTAATTCAGAACAATCCTTGGCAAATTTTGAAACTCTTATTTAAGAAATTGTTCTAAAGTGCTCTTCGAAATTCTGGGCAAGCATTTTTAGAGGTGGTTTCTGACTTTTTAGAAATAAGCTGCAGCCTGAAGATATTAAACTCAACGAGTCACATTTTTTCAGAGGCGGTGAGCAGGAGTCTGGAGTCTGCCTTCCCTGAAAGCTGGGTCCTGCTCAGAGGAGTTGAGTCAACACAGTGTGGGCTAGGAATCTGTTTCTTAATTGTTTAGCTGCTTTTCACTTAAGAACATTTGATTATTTGTGGTTTAAAAACAATTTAGACATCACACAGCCTGTACTCAGCATTATATACACTTTCTAGTTCATAAAAACCCCTCGTTCCTATGCTGAGCTTGTCGCTTTACCTTGTCGTTCCTTATTGATGTTATTTTAGTTTACTCCTCAGGTGAGCCTTTACTAACTGTTAGAGATTACTAAACATTTCCCAGGTCCCAGTGATCCTCTCCGATGGGAGGCATCTGTTTCCAACCTGTGCTAAAAAGCAAGAACCAGATGCCTACGTTCTCTCCCCTTCTCTCCATCCTTCCCTGCCTCCAAAATTAACAAAAAGCCCTGACGTATTCAGTTTCTGTATTCAGTGGCTCTATTTTTCAGCTGCACATTTATGTGCTCAAATTATTTCCATACCAGCTCTAATTGCAGAAGCCAAAACCCGCGGGTAGGGAGAGCCCGGATGCAGCACCGCTGCCTTTTTGCAGGGAGCGTTTGCTGGGTTTCTGCAGGGAGACACGACCTGTTGGCTCCCTGCCGCTTCTCCCTGTCCTGCCTGTGAAGCTCTGTCTGCTACGAAGTATCAAGGTCTTTCTTTTCGTCGTGGTTTTTTTTTTTTTTCCCCCTCTTTTCTTTAGCAGCAGAATAGAAACCTCATATGCACAGTGGCTTCTGTGCATCTGCGGATGCAGCAGAGCATCTTTCGGAGCCCCCCGCTCCAGCGCACCTTCGGGGAGCTTTGTAGAGCAAGCAAAACCTGTGGGATGCTCGTCTGTGGGAGTAGTTTGCTGTTTTCTATGAGTTTGTCTTCTATTCTGTGTCTTACTGCTTGCTCTGTATCAGTAACACGCAGGATTGCTCTGGGCCAGTGGATGAGGCTTCAGCTGCAAAGTACACACACACATAAAATGTGTGAAAAATCGCAATGACAAGGTTGTGTTCCTTGCTAGCTTGTGATAGAGAGGAACAGAAACACTGACCAGACAGGCCCCCTGGACATTTTAGGGCATTTTTTCATGTCTTGAAATCTATTTGGTTTGCCATTAATGTTTTTTTTTTTTAATTATGGACTAAGAGCATTTTCAAATATCTTTAATTAAGAAATACAAAAATCATTGGTAGGAGAAAGAGGAAAAAGGCAAAATGGGTTGATAAAACTTAAAAAAAAAAAAGTGAGAATATATATACTACCTTTTCTCATCTTAGTGCTTCCTACATTACTAGATGCTGTGACTGGAGTAACTAATACTAGCTATAAGTAAATGGGCATAAATATATTAATGCCAAAGGATCGTTTTTAATTGCTTTCATCTTCTATTAAAATAATGTTTCCAGGCTATTGACTAGCTGATTTCTTTCTGATAAAATTTTTCAGCTAGCTTGTAAGCGTACAACCAACAGAAACTGCCATTTATTAAAAAAAATTAGAAAACAGAACAAGAAATGAAAACGGAGACTTTTTTTAAGAATCTGCATCTGAAGTACCTGAAGGATGATTTTTTAAGAATCTGCATCCTCCTCCTGGTCAAAACGATTTCTAATTTAGCTTTAAAATTGCATGTTTGAATATGTGGTAGTTCTTAGTTACCTGTGTGGCAATAGGTTTCTGAACAAGGGCTCTAAACCTATGTCCATCATGCTGGCAGTCGTCAGGAACAGAGCACGGGATCCATTTAATCCTGCTTTATACTGGAGTTCTTGAATTCCCTCACCTTGTGTGTCAGCGCATTCCTATAATTTTTGAATTATGATTATTATACTGTGAATATTAGGATCTTATTAGCATATATAAAATGTATGGATGCACTCTCAACTATCATAGTGGTTCCTAGTAAAGAATATAAAATAAGTTGTCGCTTGTGGTCCATGACGTGTTGTTCTACCCGTTGGACTACCAGTCCAAGGAAACCCCTTCCTGGGGAGGAGACCCCTCCAACCAGCTGCCTGCCAAATGGTCTCATGGCTTCATTTCTGTGGGTGGCTGCCGTTCCTGAAGGCTTGGTGCTTGCTCCAAGCTCCAGATAATCACAGGCATGGGCTATCCATTGCTAAAAATACCTTCTTTCTCGTTTGGCTCTTTGCCTGAAGAGCAGCCGCAACTATGAGTCTCCTATGAGTTATTTTTTGAATCGGCCCATGTGGGGAGCGGTGTCACTTTGGTGCCTGTGGTATCAAGTTTTTGAGACATGGAGGACTTGGACCACAAAGCAACAGATTTGGGTCTGCAGGTACCTGCAAGTGAGCTGAAATCTAGTATTGGTGCAACATGTTCATAGCAAAACACTCCGCTAAATACAGACCTCTGGCTCGGCTCCAGCCCTGAAAGCATTCCAATGACACGTTAGCATTTACTGTCTCTTCAGAAGACAGCAAGGAAGAGGAGACCATGTTGCTTCTTTCATGAGAAAGAATTTGTGGCTTTATGAATACTTTGAAGCGATGTTACTAAAGTGCGGCCAACAGTTTAAAAGACTGGAATTTTGTTCCCCAAACGGACACAATTTCCCCAACGCTGTCTGCCAGTGTTTGAGCTGTCTTGTGATGTTAAGCGGATAGGAAAGTCATCCTGCTCCTTGGCAGTTTGGGTCATTTGTGCAGATCTGATAAATCCACCTTGGTAGGTAACGTTAAGTTAAGGAGAAATCCACTTAAAGAATAAAATCAGCATATTTTTTGTTGTATTTCTCTCCTTGCAGAGAGGGGTCGCAGAGCATACTTTTCTTCCTTCGCCTGTTTTCTGGATCATTGGGGTGATCAATTTTTGTAAACGGAAATCTTCTCTTTTTATTGAGTAATGGGGTTAAATGATTCTGATATTTGAAAGAGAAAATTCAACTTTTGGGTTCCTGGAGCCACATTAGCCTGGTGAGTGGGGCAGCTGTTGACCCTATAGTCAGGACTCTTCTAAGCATCCTCCAAGCAGGATTAATATATTCCTGACAAATTCTGGGTAACTCTTATCTGCTAAGAAATCTGAGTCTGAGCACCCGCTGCTCCAATTTTGTCATTCTCCTTATTGTGTTTCCATTTATCCTTCTGGATATTCCCCTGGATGTACTGGATGACACTGCTTCTAATTTCTTCGGGAAAATGTAATACCTGCTGTGAAGGACTCATTCTCCTGAGCTCAGCGCATCTCCACCAGCTGTTTTACGAATCCAGTGAAAGGAGCTTGGGTTGTTCTTGGAGATTCATTTTTAATTTGCAGTGCTTAAAGCAGTACTTGCTCCACAAGGTAAAATAAAGTGAATTTAACACAGATGTTGGTTACTTTACAACAACTATAGTACAAAGTGAATTCATGTATTCTAGTGTATTCTTCTGCTCTTTTCCCAGCATAGCTGTTTACCATGGGCACTCTCATGGAATCTTTTCCAGACTGAACTGATTTGAGAATAAATGATAATATCTATTTGTCGTAGTCACGATGATTATGAACTTTTCACTGCTGGTTTCAGTCTGATTACTAGTGAGAAAAGATATTTTAATAGGAGACTCGCACCAATACATGGCTTTCTTTTTCTTTGAAATGTGAATGTATACCTTGACTACTGCAGTCTTAAAACAGAAGACGAGGATGTGCAGACTATCTCCTACAGTGCTTACAGTCTACGAAGGCTCATTTAGATATCAAAGCTGGAAGAACCTCTTTCAAGTTGAGTTAATTGTTTTTGATGTAACTATGGTTCATATAGTAGCTACACAAAATTTTACCCATGATGTCTGCAAATGGCTCTAAGATATATGACAAGCTTTATTTTATCAAGTCAAATTCTGTGATTCTACAAAATTTCTTGTCCTCTGTAGCTGGACCAGTTCACCTTGGGTCCTTTGTGTGCTTCTTTGAGACTGTCTCCTATTGAAGGTCCTTGACTATCCTTATCATTCAGTGCTGGGGGAGAGAAGCGGCAGACGCGACCTCTCCACTGCTGTACTCTGCCTTTCAGAAGGACAATGTAACGTTTGGACCAGCTCCATCTTATTTTCCTCTGGCTAAGCATTTACACCTTACGTACAAACATAACACTGTAGTAGTGATATCACACTGCAAAACAAGAAAAGCAATGCAGTAAAGAGTTTTATAGCAGCATGTGCTTTGGGAGGAATATCTAAATGGCATGTAACATGCAGGGGGGGCAAGATAGTCATCGCCTCCATAAAATACATGCCATTGCTATGTTTTTGCTCAGTAACGCTGTGGCTGCTTTCATTGCTGTTATGGTTTATATTCTGTGAGCTAGTACTTGCTGAAAACCAAAACTCTAGATCTGAATTGTTACAGCTTGCAGGAGAAAATTGCTCCTGCTGATAATCAGCTCCAAATCTGTTTCCTGATTGTCTTGCACACAAGCTCCTCCGCTGCTTTACATTGCTCTGAGAGTTTCCCAGCCTTTGGGCTGGTGTCAGTAATGGGAGAGAAAAGAGAAAAATTAAGCATCTCGGTGTTTTTCTTGTTTTTGCCTGTGACACCTCATAAATGTCATTCAGTCAATTAAAATAATAGTTTCCCCTAGTCTGAAGATTATCTTTAACAACACTTTAACTGTTTTGTTTTCTCTTCCTTTTGTGTGACATTTTTGTTTTCATGTAGGGACTACCCACCAGCAGCTAATTTCTGTGAGCCTCACAGGAACACAACTTTTAGCTTCATAATAAAACATTATTGTTGCCATCATGTAAAAAGTTCAAGAAAAGTTATTGTCGCTCCACCTTTGTCTCAATTGCTGTGGCTGAATCCCAGTTCACGCACAGGGAGCGACACACGTGCTATAAGGCTGCACCCTCTATAGCCCAGCTCTGGCTGAATCCATCTGGCCCCAAGTGCTCTCCTTTGCCTTCCCTCCCTTCAGTCTAGAGCTCCTGCTTGATTCTTACTGATTTATTTCAGTTAAAATGAACTGTGTGATTGCTTGGGCTTTGGATTTAAATAATTCTGATTGCTATTTTGTGGGAAAATCTTTCCTCTTGCTCTTTCATAAAATATTAGAATTAAAAGATTAAATTTGTTTAATATCCTGCATGTTAATTATAAAAGGATGATGATTTTCAAAGCATAGCAGGTAGCCATAAGCATAAATTTTAAACATAGTGCTGAAGTCCTACCCACAGATGATAAATCCCAGTTATATTAACAATAGTAAACTGTAAGTGTTGGTATAATTGATAATTTCAATTGCCAGTAAAGAAATAAATTCCATACTGGAGTTGAAACGATAGCCGTACTTTGCTCTCTTTTCTAACTTCTCATAGGAGTCTACTGAAATATTTGCGAATAGGTATTGAGATTTACCTGTGAGCTAGCTACTATAATCCCATAAAACAGATGTGGATTAGGAGAATACGTGTCAGATTTTTAAAGCTAAATAGGCACCTAATCCCTTTCCTAGGCGACGTGGTATGTGGTTGCCTGAAGTATTCCGAAGTGTCTATGCTCCCCTGAGATTAATGATGGGTTGGTAGCGACTACATTATTTGCATGAGAAAACTGTACTTTGCAGAGTTTCTCATGGAAGTAACAAACGGTTATATTTGAAGAAGAATGCTTACTTGCTTGCAAGGCTCAAGTATTGCCGGCGCTTAATGATGTTTTCATATCATATTTTGGTTTAAAGGTTGTTTAAAATGAATGCAGCTTGAGAGTAACTGAACTGAAGCTGCAAGTGCTGAAAGTTAAATACGGGTGTTTAAATTTAGTAAACATTCACAAAGCTTATAAGTTTCATATTTCTTTGTTTCCAATCTTATATGAATATAGAAACTCTTGCATTTATTATTACAGTACTGAAGATTTTCAAAATGCCCTTTTTTTTGTCCTTTAGCACTCGAATACGGCCTTCATCCCTTTTCATTTTTGGTGTTATAACATAAGAAAATTGCCTGAAAGATTGCTGTGTTTTAAGGCACTTTCTAAAGTGCCGCTAGTTTAAAAAAAAAAAAAATCATTTTATAGAAATGACAGCTTGATGTTCTATGTATATCACTTCTTCCATCACCACTGTGTCAGCCTGAATCAGTTACTTACCAACAGCTAAACGGATTTTTTATTTTGTAGCCTGCAAGGTCAAGCACTCTGGTGGAAGGCAAGCTGTGATGCAGCACCGTCCTTTTTCCTTTGAATTTGTGAGAGTAAACTTTTTTTGATGCAAAGTTTGCTGTTTCTTCATGCCTTTTCAGGTAGGGAAGAAAAGGCAACCTTCTCGGAGACCGAGTTATTCAATATAAAGCCAATTATCCTAGTGGTCCATGACTGCGGAGCTGGTGGCTCGACCCGTACTCTCAAGAATTTCTACAAATTATGTGTGAAACCAAACAGAAAGGTCTGTGTTAGCTTTGATTAACTGAAACTTTCAAAGTGTCTTTAAACAGCAAATAGGGAAACAGATTAAAAAGCGATGGGTTTGGCTATGTCCATCACTCAATGTGATGTGACTGATGCCATCTAATGTGGCATCCAGGAAAATGAGGATTTATCGTTTGCTGCTTCTGAAAACAAAGGTGATTTGTAAAGGGTGTGATTAAATCCTAGTAAAGCTTTTGAGAAATACTTGGTGTGCCTGACTGAAAAAAATAACCTTCATTATTATACGTTAATTGACTGGGGAAAAAATGTCATTGATAAACAACTAATGGTAGAGAAGCTTGACTTGGTCTCATTAATCGGTCAGACCTTTGCCTGATCAGAGACATTCACGGTGTGGTTTGCTAAGCCCTTAAGATTTGAAATGGGACTTGAAGAATTTAGCATTTTGCAGGATTAGTTATTTAATGTTTAATATGTCTTGAAATTGTATTGTTCATCATTTAACTAGAAGGAGCATAATTTTCATTCCTGTTCTATACTCTTCAAGTTGTGAATTGCGATATAAACTTTGTTCATAGCTCAGTAGAACAGCTCGGAACGGCTGCGTAGATTATAATTGCAATCTGTGCTAAATGAATGCCCGTTAACAGCACTCTTAGATTGTTCTCATTTTTCTCTTTCGTATTAATAAGGGGTTAAATTTACCGTAGTCTGCATATTACATTTTATTATACATGGATAGCATACTTAAGAAAACAGTTTTCTTCTCTATAAAGGTTTTTCCACTCTTTTTTCTTGTTATTTAGCCATCATAAGAGCTAGAATTGAACACAGTAGAAATAAAGTTATGTATAAAGCAGGATTTTTTTTCATATAGGACTCATATACTGTTGGACTAATTGCTCTTTTATTAGAACTTATGCTTCTAAAATATTGTAGGCTTACAGGGAACTTTTTTCCTTTGCTTAAAAGAACTAGGATTTTATACAGATACTTTTTTGCATCAAAATTCCATTACTAGTAAAATCAAATAGCCAATTCCCTCAAGAATTTCTCTCACATGCAGCATCCAAAATAACTGCGTGAGGAGATACCAAATTTGAATGCTTCTTCCTCTAGATCATCTGGGCAGATTAAAGGATTGATTTAGGTAACGTGGGCATCAAGCCCAAAACTGTTTGCCAACAAAACTTTGCTGGCAGCTGGTTCAGCAAGTGCCTTTGAGTCCTCTGGAAGCACCCACTCTACCATGAAAGCTCCTGAGACACCTGCTTAGGTAAAGAGGGGTTTCATTTCTCTCCCGCTCACACTGCTCCAGTTTCTCCCACCCTTCTTCACAGATAATATTTTTGAGTTCTCTGGTCTCTTGTTGCTTTTTCCTGATGCCTCTCCAGCTGATCCACGGCCACCTTGACCTGCAGCAGAGGGTTATCAGTTACAGGACTCTGGATGAGGTCTCGCCACCACTGAGAAGACAGACGTGTCCACACTCGCTGTTATCATTCTTACCTTTCCTGCAGCAGCCAGACATCTGTGATTGAAGTTCAGCTTGTGATCCAATCATTCCTTGTTGGTTTTTTTTTTTTCCCCCTCCTCTCTCTCTAATTCCCTAATGACTCACTCCTATACTATATTTCAGCAGATGATGTTTTTCATTCTTGTATGTAGAAGTTTGCAGGTATCCACTTTTTTTGTAATGGTTTTTCCAATTTGCCAGCATCGTTTTGAAGTCTGAGCCTATTCTCCAAAACGTGTGCAAACCCTCTCAGTGTGAGCAAATGTCATACATGTCATTAACAGAAATGTTCAACCCTTGATAGCTATTATGATGATTTTTTCTTTAATGATCATTGGGTTGCCGTGTCTGAAAGTGATTTCACATTTTAATTATTACATTTTTAAAACAATGTCGAATGCTGAAGTTGCAGATCTGATTTCTAATTCATGGTCAAAAGTTACAACATATGAGACAAGTTTTAAGACATGCTATGTGGCTGTAATTTCATCATGGACTTCTACCCAGGAAGCATAGAGTCCTAGGAAAATAATCTTATTAATTTAACTCACAGTTTGTGAAGATTTGCACACAGGCGCGTTACAAAGACCACATACTCTACTTTTTGGCTTTGATATGTGAGGCTACAAAGAAGTTCAGCAACAGAGGGATCTCCTTCTAGCCCAACAGACAAGTCCGTAGCCATCAGCTGAGCCAGCCTAGGCTGGCCAGGAGATGATACAGACCCCAACATGCTGTTGCTGGACTCCTCCGTCGGGGTCCTCAGCTGCCGAATGTGCCCTGGGGGTGACTGTAACAGTCTAATTCAATTTGTGGGAAATTAAGGAGGCTAAAAAAGTAATGAATCCCCGGACCGGATTAAAGGTCAAGAGGATACTGAGTAAAATACATGCAGCAAATGCTTCCTGAAATATTCTATTATTTTAAAAACAGATTGTTTATGTAGTGAGCTCAGGTACACAGGATGATTTAGCAAAGAAATAGTGATGCTTGAGTAAATCTCAGATGCTTTACTCCACAAGAGAATTATGGATGTTCATTGCATTTCTATGGGTTATTTCTTTTTTCTCCCTGCTTTCCAGCTTTTTTGTCTCAATTGCTCCCTTTTTAATTAACCCTTTTACTGCAAATTCATTGAGTCGTTTTCTATACTGACTGTGTATGGGCCTGGATAAACATAGCTGCCTACTTTTTGATGAGATGAATCTGCACCTCACAGCCCACAGGAATTAACTGTTTATCCTCTGGGAACTTGGAAAAAATTCTGTAGCCATTCCTGTGTTTTTGTCTTAAAAAGCTACAGCTGAGTCTATAATAATTCTGTGAACTAATATCATTTAAGCACTAATGTCATTAAGCAACAGATGAAGTATAACCATCAATGGTAAACAAACAAGAGAAAAAAAGTGGGTATATTCAATGCCCAGCATCCCTCTTCATTCTTTCCCGTACAATTCCCTATTTCTAAAGCTAGCAGAAATGAAGGAATAATTTGACTTATTAATATAATGAAGATCAATGCAAACTCTGAACACAAGGTTGAAAGAACAACATAATTATCCTTCATTTGTTGATTTCAATTAGTGTTTTAAATTGGGAAGTAGCTGAAGAGAAGGCAGTAGCTTTCCTTGTAGTTGAAATTCATTCAATATGACTCTTTTCTTTGCTCATCATTTTAGACATCAGTTACTCAAATAAGTAACCACAGTGTGTCAATGATTAATGTATTAAATTCAATCAGGAAAATACAGAAAAATTGTAGAACAGCAAGTGGTAACATTTGGATCCCTCCAAACACATAAACATTAATTTTTTCCCAGAGCCTTTCAGGAGAAGATTCGGGGCTTTTTATGGGGGTGGGGGTGGGGAAGCAGCAGTGACTTGGACTCAAGTTGAAGGTGCTAAAGAGCAACGCCTTGATATCAGACACCTCTCTAAGTTCTTCTTTTGCCTTGCCAACGAGTCCTATCTGCTGCTGACTATCCAAAAATGCAGAGTGAGTCCTGCTGTGCCAGGCAGGTGGGGCTCTGGATCTACCACTCTTCCAGCCACCTGCCACCTTTTCTTTTAATGTGGGCTGTGTGGTCGGGTCCCGAAGGAGAGAACTTGCAGTAGAAAGCCAGAAAAGAAACTTCCATCCTTTGCTTTTTGTCTTTTATTTGACTTTCAGTGTTTTTGTTGACAAGAATTTGCTCCTGCATGTCACCCCCCGAAATAACTGGTACCAGGTGGGTTTCCCGTTAGATTTGACAACCGCACTGACTTGCCAAATTCCATGCTCACTTGCCCTTTCTGCCATGACGTGTTTTCATAATTAAAAGTACTCTTGCAGAGGATGGAAGTTCCATACCCGAGCACTTTAGGATATCTAAAAAACTAGTTCTCAATTTTTCAATTTCTGGGAGGCAGTGTGCACTATCTCAGGATCTGTGCTATGGTTATCAAGGAGACTGCATGGAGGTTGTTTTATTTTCTTGTTTTCCCTGCAAGAACCAAGCTGAAAGAAGCTCTGACTCATTCGCTGAACTGATCAAGATAGGGTAGGAGACAACATCTTCCCAAGTGTGGTTATTTACCATCTCTTATTACAGCCTTTTTTAAGATATACGGAGATTTAACAAGACCTTGGCAACGAAAAAGAAAATTTAAGCTCATCTAGACTTTTGTATCCCAACATTTACCATGCTGTGAGTATTGTTTCTACATTTTTGAATGTTTATGTCTTTCTGTTTCATTTTTCTCCCGAGGAAAAAGTGAGTCCTCTGCTATTTTTCAGAACAATTCTCTAATGTGTTTCCTGTTACTTACAGTTTCTTTCTCATTGGTTTGACGAGTATGGGACTGTAACTCTGATCGCTGACCTTACTGCTACCCATCCATTTAAAATCTGTCCAAAGGTACATTAACTGAAAGTAAGAAAATTAATGCTGTTAACTTTTATAATCTTAGCTTAGTCCAAACGTTGTTAATTACCCTTATTATCTTGTCTTTTTCTGCTTAATTGATTGTAACTGAAAGGCATGTTATATCCTATCTGCGATCTTTTCTAACTCATCTTCAGTGGCTGAGGAGGGAGTGGTCATATTTCAAGCTGATTTGGGGCAATCATTGGCAATTTTTTTGGTCACAGGCTTTTGCGATGGAATAGTCTAGAGTACCTCGCTACTCTTACTGGATCTTGCTACTCCTATGAGAAGCTCTTGTATCTGTATCCTTAAATGTGTTCATAATTTGTATTTTAATGATCTCTTCTGTGTTTTTTTTTCACCATTTTTCATTAATGGTGCCCAAATTCAAGAATGACTTGCTAGAAACTTTCTTCTGTTGGCAGAGCATCTCTACAATATATGTAGTAGCAGTGTTCCTTAATCCCATATTGAAAGTGTTACCTGTATATGGGATTTCTTCAGTGGGACAACAGTCTTAATCTTGCAAAAACTCATTGTGTTTAATTTTTCCGTAGTCTGATCAAAGCAACTTTTAAATGTTTTCTTGGCACACTAGCACTATGAAATTTCTGCTAACAGTTTTAGCCAATTAGCAACTCTATAATCTCCTATATTGTTTGTCAAGGCGGTGTGACAGAATGGTAGGCTACCATACCAATTAGCTGGCTTCTGCATAAGAAGAAAATTGCTCTTGTTTGGCAAATATTTTAAGTTAAAGAAGTAAGGACCAGGAAGTCTGGAAGTAAACTTATTCATGCAAGAATACATCAAAGAGGACTGAATGGCTCAGGTAATTGGTAATGGGAGGGAGGACTGTTCACCTTTTTGTAATAAATCAGAAAACTTATTGAGTGGAAGGGATGAAGTAACTTTTAAAAGGTTTAAATGAGTGTAGGGTTCAAAGTATTGGTTCATGAACTTCACTTTATAGTAGCTGAAGTTGGGCTTATATAGGTTGTTGATATTTACTTAGCTGGAAAAGCAGCTAACTTGCATACATGCACCTGGCCTCCCTTGCCACCCGTTCAGGGATGACTTTTCCCTTCCAAACTCTGTGTCTCAATGTAAAACTCCATGCCTGAAAAGAAGAACGGTTCATAAGCATTAAGAAGAGAGAGGGGAGCTATAGACTTTCCCTTTAAATATGTTCTTCAAAGCTTCAGACAAGCCTAAGTCAACTTATGTCTAGTATGCCACGAGAAGACTGCTTTGTTCAGGCTGTGGATCTAGTCGTAGCATGCAGTCTGCAACATTTCCATGAAGGATCCTTGCACCGTTCATTTTGGTGAAATGAGAGGTACAAGGAAGGAGTTAAAGAAGTTTTTGCTATTAACTGGGAAGGAAACATTGCCAAGGGCTTTGGAGCTCAGCACCAGGAAAATCAAATTCTAGGTGTAAGACGGTTTATGCCCTAAAATGATACTTCTTCCTGAGCTCAGGAAAAGATGCTTAACTAGTCGCCCACAGCTGACTTTGGAGAAGCTGATGGTCCCCCTGTGCTGAGCAGACCTCCTGCAATACAAAGGGGTATCAGACAAGACTGTAGCCATGGGGTTTTTATTGAAGGCACAGCAGGTTGTTGCCTGATTGAAGTTAGTAATTTACTTCAGGTAAATCAGGCCCATCAAGAGTTTAATAAAGTTTAGCAAGGTAGTAGAAGAGGAAATGTTGCATTGTTTTACAGTGAACGCCATATACAAATTATATATGTAATATGTTAACAGACTGCCAGCTTCTAACATCATTGGGAGGTAGTAACTCAGTCTACGTTCAAGAAGGCAATGCCCGATTAGTTGGACAAAAGTATGCAACAAGAATTGGAAAGCAAAGGATGATTTATGGTGTTTGCATGGAAATCAAATTACTCTTGTCATCTTTTTGAGGTGAAATGCAGCAAAGTCAACAGTGTTGAGCTTTGGTGTGTTCAGCTATTTTCAAACCTGAGCTCCCCAGTAAAAATTTAGAAATGGACTCAGAACAAAATGATAGAAAATAGTCACTAAAAACCTTGCAAGGTTAATTTGGTGAATTTCAAGCTTCTTTGTGTACTACCACTGCAGATTTAATATTTGGAATCAAATATTGCCTTAACTGGTAAATAAAATAATTATGACTTTGGATGCCTGGTAAAAAAGGAAGAGTTTTTATCTGTTGAACCCTTGTGAGAGTACAGTTGAAATGCTGCATTCTCAGCAGAGCACTCCAATGCTGGAAGGACTTGGGAAAGCCAGAAGGTATTCACAGAAGAGCAACAAAAACGATTAAGGGACTAGAGAGATTGATGACTTGATGTGTGAAGAAATATTAAGGGAGCTAAATATGTATTGCTTGACCATGTAAATGATAGATAAAAAAAATTCAAGGAGCTTTCTTGAATTGATGATTGATTAGGTGAAATGAACGAAGCGGATGAAAAGAATTATTGCCTGCTGCGTAGCAGGAACAGTGATTTTGGATTAGATCAGCAGTATGTGACCAGTATCTCATCTTTGGCAGCGGGGTGTAGCTGATGCTCACAAAAAAAATTGCAAAGAAATCTCAGTTGAGTAATTATAGATTTATCTGTCTAAGGAAAAAAGTTTATATGGTTGTCTTAAACTGATGAAGAAAATGGATGGAAAGCTGAAAAGTACTTAGGTCAAAAGTGGTTAACTTTTGGTTAACTTTTTTGGTTAACTTTTGGTTAACTTTTACTGAGAGCTTAAAGAGCTTAAACAAAGGTGGTCTGAAAGTACTCTTCTTCAAGCCTGTGCATCTTTTGTATTACGCTGTGAAATGAAACCATAAAAGACCTGATAATCTGTATGGCTGAATCCTTAGTTTATTCACCAGGAGCGTGGAGTACAGGTCTATCTAACGGGGATTTTTTCAATTTTCTCTGCTACAACTCTAAGTATACAGCTATAACATATTTGGGATAGCAACTGCTGAAAATTTGCTGTAAAATAATCCAGTAAACATGTGATATGATTCCAGGTCAAACCACAGCCTTGTTTGAGATTTGCACCAGAATGGATTTTGGATGCCAAATGTCCAGTTTCTTTGCAGGGTGTCATTAAATTGTTGCATTTGGATCCTTTGAAGCCAATGTCAAAATGCCCGGTGATTTCACTGAGGATTGCATTTCACTTAAAATGAATGAGAATTTGCCCAAATGAGAAGTGAATAGAAATCCAAGAAGGAGCTCAGGAGTTTTTCCACTCATTCTATTGAAGGTGTAGTGCACGAGTGTCCTTGAGCTCAGAAGTGCAGAGATAAGCCTCCGACATATTAATGCAGCCGTCAGGCCACGCAGTGTCCTGACAACTGCTGTCCTGGTTCAGCTCATCAGTGTTGATGCACAAGCAAGGTCAACACTGGTTATTTGGATGGCAATATACGAATGCTTAGGATCTTGAAATGCTTTGGGTTTTTTCGTTGGTGGTGGGGTTTTTTTTGTTGTTGATTTTTGTTTATTTTTTAGCCATAGAAACAAAGGTATTGGAGTCAAAAGGAGTTTTGCTTCAAGACTGCAGTCATTTTGTCTCTGCACTTTTAGTTCTGCACTTGACTTCTAAAATCAGCTTCATTTCTAAACTTGCTCCTTCCTAGTCTCACGTCTGCTTCTCCACGTGGGTTTGTTGTATGCTGACTAACCCACCTAGATAAGTGTCCATCTTGCACTCTTTAGGAGAAGGCACAATACTTCTCTACAAATAAAGATAAAGTTGATTTTAACTTTGTAAACTTGTGACAAACAAAATTTCATGTCTTAGGGCATGACTGGTGTCATAATCTGTGTGAGATGAGCCAATGGCAAATAAGTGGAATAAACCACTTGGTCATTTCCTTGTTTCACGGCCTTTTTCTTCCCTGTGCCTCTTCTTGCTGTCCCTTTGGAAGATACAGTATGGGGTCACAAAGGGCTCAGGACCTTGAGATGTGATTGTTTTCTCTTCTTCCCCTGCCTTTAGGTATCTCATCCCAGTGTGGGCTCTGGTTCCTTTTTTGATGTAGTCCTCACCCTCTCTTCTGATGACCCCTGTAGTGTGAAGGCCTCCTGGTACTGCTGGAGAGGTACCTAGAGATGCTGCAGGCATCTGTCTCCACACAGGGGTAAACCCAGGTCTCATTGTTTATTGGCCAAATCACTGGAGGAATCCGTAACTAGCTCCAATTCTTAGCTGGAGCAACATTAAAACTCTGTTGTTTTCTTTCCTTGTTTTTTTTCTCCTGTGGGTAATCTGAAAGTGCGTAAAATTAGAGGAATAATGTAAAATATGATCAGTAAATGGTCATCAGGTTATTCAGTATTCTTTTGCAGTTTCTGCTCTCTATTTTCAGTCAGTCGCATACTATAATAGGCTATTTGTCACCACAGATACCTGTATACATAAAAGATAAGTAGGTACTGAATATATGCTTTTAACAATGTTCTGAGCATTGCCAGTGATATATTATTTTCTTTTATCTCTTCTGTATATCTCTGTATCAGGGGAGTGTCATTGGGTGTATCCCAGTGGAACAGAATGGATTTTAATCAGCTGCTGAGAAAATGAGATATTACACTAGGACAAAAATAGCTGCTTGACAGAAACTCCTCTTTAAAAGTATAATTCTTGAGTGTTCTGTTTTTGTTGCCATTTTCAAGTACTGAATAAAAATGACATTAAAAAAAAAAAATCTAACTGAGTATTTTGCTTGGGACATAAAAGGCAGGATTCCTACCATCAAACAAGAGGCTTCTTGGTGCCTCCGTTGAGGTGCAAATAGGAATGAATACGCTAAAAGTGTTGTAAGTTATAAAGGTGTAAGCCGAGTGTGAGCAAGAGCCGCTGTACAGTCCGTGTGTCGGTATAATGGTGCTTGGGACTTGGGAGAATGGTGTTTTACAAAAAATAAAGTCCTTGTAAAAGCTCTGTTTGAAGGAAACACTCTTTGCTTCCATTATCCTTCTTGAACCTGCTCTGGAGCTAGAGGGCTTTCTGGATGATACTTCCCACAAGTCAAAATAGGGTGATTTATGTAGCTAGCATTTATAGCATTTGGGATTAAAAATAAACGAATTAATTCGGGAAAGTACCAGTTTTCAAGCATCAGAATTACTAGTCAGCCACGCATCCAGCTCCATCCCATGTCAGCCTTCTCCAATGGGTATTTCCACCACGGGGAGTCTCCCAGGGAGATGAAGCTGTGTGTGGGTTTAGGGGTAAGGATTGCCAAAGGAATTCATTCTCCAAAGGTAATTGTGAAACCTCATTCAGCTTTGGCCAGGTCTTCATCCATTGTGCAATGCTCATACACACTAACAAATATGAATTCTCACTAGCAGAAAATAATCTGTTTCAGGCATCTCCATGGAGGCTGATCCTCAAGAAGTCCTGATTTACAACAGAAACACATTTTGGTGAACAGCTTATACAAGGACCACATTGATCAGAAACGCACCCAAGCCTACGTTGGCCTGTGAAGGTAAGTGTGGTATAGGTGCCTAGCAGCTGTACAGAATATGCGGCAAATAACAATAGTTGTGACTGAGGAGGAAAAACCACGCTCCGCCCAGGACTGGGCTATCTCCAGTGCTTCTGGAGATGGTCCCATTCTCTACTTTGTCCTGACTTTACAGCAGCTGTATGCAATTCTTCCAGTTCTCAGTGTTTGGCTCCCACAGACTGAGTCACGGCATTTTGTGTGCTTTTGTGCCACTGGATGGCTCTGAAGGCTGAAAATATCAGGAAATGGTTTTTTGAAATTATGAGTTTATCATGGGATTGACTACAGTGTCTCAGAGGAGACTGGAAGGAAGATATTGAAAGAAAGCACGTAAGTAAACTTGAGTAGAAACAGAGTGCAACGGACTAGTGTCGTAGGAGGAAGCAAAGTGAAAGGTCTAGAAAAAGTGGCTGGGAAGAAAACCCTGGAGAGTTTGTAGGTTTTCACTACATATAAGAAAGGAGAATAATTATGTAAGTCAAGGGGGCTGATGTACTTTGCTAAGTTATATTCTGTCTTTAATAAGAATGAAGAGAGGTTATCAAGATGGTTGAGACTGAGATGATTAAGGGAGAGGTAAAAGGCTGTAAGGGATTGTAGCATATAAATCAGCCTGCCGGGAAGGTACGACCCGCAGGTGCAAAGGGAGCTGACTCAGGGTGTTGCAGAGCTGCTAACAATTGTTTCTGGTAATTTCTGGTAATCAGATGAGATTCTTATGTTTTAAATCGGGATAAAACTGATGATCTCTTTAAAAAACCCAAACGGAACCAAAATCCACAAGGACACACATGCGCAACAAAACCCCTAAGTGAGCAACCCAAGAAAAGACAACCTGTGCAAACACTATTTCTGTGTCAGTTAATTATCCTGGATGACAAAGAATCACTAAACAATCCCTGGTTAATTGTCTCTATCTATGGGTTAAGCAAAGGCAATCTTCTCCTACTTCAGCCTTAGAAACAGGAGGAGACAAAACATATAGCCTGTACGCATGGAAAAATAATACACTTTCTGATTTATTAATTTTTAAAGAAGCTGAGTAACTAACTGCTGCACTTAGGCTGTTGTAACCTACCTGCAACACACAAAGGTTTTAGAGGTTTATTTACAAAAAAAAAAAAGTGGGCTTCTAGTAAGAGCATCTGTCCAGTGGTTGGTCTCTCTCCTGAAACCATAAATATCTCAGCCCTTTAGGCTTTTAGAAATCGGTTTGGTGAAATCACTGGTGAAATTAGGCTGTTGGTATCAGTTGTATATTAAAGGGTAAAAACCAGATTTTCTTCTATGCTTTCTAGCATTCAGGAAGAGTAATGAGGATACTTCAGTTATAATTGGTGTTATGAGTTCAGACCAGCACAAAGACAACCTGTTTCACTTCACTCCACAGAAAACAGGGTATTTATTCCTTCAGCTGAATCAAAGCTGAAGTTATGCCCTTTATTTTCTCCTCTATTTGTATGAGGAGAAGAGGTCCCTACTTGACAAAGAAACGTGTGAGTGGCTCAGAGAGGTGTTTCAGTAGTCGAGTTTGGTTCAGGACACCTCTCTTTCACTGTGGCATTCTTCATGAGAGGTGTGAATTCAATTTTTTCCTCCTCGTGTAGTGAGTAGGACAAAAGAAGGTGGTAGATTCTAGAATATAATGGTTAAATTTGATTTACCTCCTTGCAAGAGGCAGACAAGCTTCAGGTGGTTCTGTTTGCTCCTGATAAGGATGTGAAGTTTTAGATGTGTGAGCCCAAAAACCTGGGTTTCAATCCTAGAGGGATGTGCTCTTTTTCCTAAGAATAATGCACCTTTTGCACACACGGATGTTAAAAATGTTGTTTGTATTTTGGAGGTAGCGCTCCCAGCTGTAGCTCAAACAGTATGGCGAAAAGAGCCTCTGTAACACAGGTTATTAAAGTCAAGGAAAGTAGCTTCTGGTTTAGACCTAGTTTAAAATTCAGTATTTGGTCTGGTCTCCTTCTAGTACAACTTGTTAAGTTATTTGCATTTTCTTTTACCCTGATGTTTTTGACAATATCCTTGAGCTGTTTTCCTCTTCTTGTTAACTGTCCAGTACTTTCGGCTGCCTTCTGGCTGTAGAAGGAAACTTTTCCTTTTTAATTAAATCATTGAGATCGTAACCGAGGGCTATAAGCTCAGAAAGTTTGTTTTCCTGGGAGTCTAGATCATGGCAAGCACGACAAAAGCTTAAGAAGGTTATTAGAGACTCGAACCTTATTTTTTTTTCATTCCCAGAAAGCTGAGCGGAGTTATTCTTTGGGAGGCGAATGCCTGCGGTGCCCGCTGGTGCGATGTAGTTGCTGGTTCCAGTTTTGTTTGGGACAGTGGGACTGGACTGAGTCTTCAGCTGCGCTTTGCTGCTGTCCCGTCCCCGATGCCTGGAGTCAGGCAGCTACAGGGCTGCAGCACCCTCCCTGCTGAATGTCGGTAGCACAACAAATCCTGAGGCTAACAGCAGTTTTCAAGGATAATAACGAAGAAATCAAAGATATTTTCAAGCATAACAGCATCACATCTTTAATTTCAGTGGTTTTGGGGGACTGGCTTTCTCTTTTCTAAGTTAGTTTAACTTTGTCCTTATTAATTGCTATAACTTCTATCTCAGCGAAAGGAATATAGGCGAGAAAATAAACTGAATAATCGTTTAGATAGTAGGTTGTGCTAGCAGTATCTAGATAGATAGCTACATCTTAGCTATCCAGATAGACTGGAAGCATTTCATAGTAGTGCATGTTTCATTCAATGGTTGTTTCTTGTAAAGCAACCCTTTTCATTTCCCAATGTGATGAATGGCATGAAATAGTGCAATGCAATCTGAACGTTTAATTCAAAACAGATTACTCTTCTATCTAATCAGCACCCAGGAGCATGTAAATCAGTGCATACCTGATCGGAATTAATTGCATTTGAATGGAAAGGTATGTGCTCTAAAGAAGCTTCTCTCTTATGAGGGAAGCATGATAAACAATAACAGAAAAACAAAGAAAAAGTTTCCAGGTAAGTTTTACTGGTTTTCCTGAAGTTATTTTTATGAAGCTAGTGAATACATGTTTATTTATAATTCAGTAAAAACTATTATAAGCTGATAATGCACCAGTCCAGAACACAGAACTAAAAATCCTACGAACACCATGGCATCATACCTCAGTCCTTGGTGCTGCTATGGCAAAAACCCCACAGTAGTGGCTATATCCATTTGAGGATAACAGCGTGTCCAGGTTAAAATATAATGAGGGCAGCATCACACACGGAACAAGGTACACGCCATCTGCAGAAGCCCTTGGCACTGTCGATCTCTGCTCTGGCAAGACCAAGTTATCTGATTTGAGAAATCTGGTTTTACTGTAGTGGAGCTGCTCCGAGCAGGGGTTGGACTAGATGATCTCCAGAGGTCCTGTTCGGTGTAAATTATTGTGTGGTTTGGGGTCAAGAAGCTATGTGCTTATACTGGGTAAGTGACCAGCCTTGTGCATATGTTCTTATATTAGTCAAACATATTGAAAGAAACTCTTTTGATGAGATGCATACATTAAGAAAGAAGCATTAAGATTATCCATGCAGATTACCAAATAATATAATTGCCTCTAAGTTGAGTATAAAATGTTGTTGTCGATATTCATTTTACACCTATTTTGGAAACTTCTTTAAAAGTATGCGGTAAATGGTATATAGTGCTCTCCTCCTTTCCTTCCTTATTCTTCATGAAAGAATGCCAGCCCAGCTTCATGAAAAACAGATAAAGAGGGATGAACTACTACATGGAGAATTTTAATGGGATTCAGTGCGCCTGTAAAAGAAAAGGACGTGAACAGCATCAGTGCACAAGGGTGTCGGTTGCAAACCAAGAGAGCTAAGGAAAAGATGAGAACTGGTGAGTGTCAGTGTTTGTACAGCTAAAGAAGAGATTTGATACAACCATGTGCAAATAGAAATTGTGGGTTATCATGAGTCATTTGAGTATAAATTTAAGGATAGGCTTGATTGAGATGAGCAGGTCATTGTGTATTGATATAAATGAAGTTTGAAGAGGGCTTCTGGGCAGATAGCAGCTTCCTGGAATTTCTAGAAAGTAATAGCTGTGAGTTTTGCGTTGTTTTATAAACTCTGTGCCTAATCAAGGTAGTAAGATAATATTTGTGATATGTGTCTTTTAATACCATGCACTATGATAATTTGCTTAATTATGTGCTTAATTTAGACATCCTTCCTTTGAGGAATATAATGAAAAATATCAGGAAAAAAACCCCACACTCTATTGTAAATATGGGAAAGAAGAAAGTTACCCAGCCCCAAAGAAATGCCATATTTTTCAAAAAGTCATGAAATGAAGAATAGTGCTTTGGGGAGAGAATTTTTTTTTTTATTCAAAGTACACTCAGAGCCATTTCACAGGATCAAAATTATGACTTTTGCTATGAATCTCCAGGCACACCAAATGTATATTTTTTAGATAACACCATCTATACCACTAGATAGGTGCAATCCCACTTCTGACATACGATCTGGAGTGATGAGGCTCATGGAAAAAGCGGTGGTGGTAGCACAGATGAGATTATCGTGTACTGGGGCAAATTCTTCATGTGCTGTTTTCCAGCGTGTCTTCATCATCTGGAAAAGCCATAGGGACTCTGGTCTACAGTTAATTTACACCTTAATCTCTAAGACACTTGTGTTCCCACATGAGGCCAGGCTCTTGTATGGCACAATTAGGGTAACACCATCCATGCTCTGCCTTCTTCACTGGTACTCCTCAGGACAAACAGTCACTTTTTGACTGTCTTTGGCAGAATCGTTACTTTTCTGGTGCCCGGATAGCTGAGCAGAAGTGTTGGTTTGCTGGGTAGATTTGGGACCTGTCTGGTGCGGTCCTACTTTTGGATCCTCATATCTCTGGGAGTGCCAGGTCTGGCTGACTGGTGGGTGTCTCCCACCCACTGTCACTGGTGTTTTCTGGGTGCACAGGATCTGGACCCTTAGTTGCTTCCAGGGTAGAGGTTTCATTTACACTCTCAGTGGGAGGCTGCAGACAGTGGAGGATAACTGCTGTGTGGGAGATGCTTTCTTGCATTTCCAGTCAGTTTTCTTCATAGAATCATTAAGGTTGGAAAAGACCTCTAAGGTCATCGAGTCCAATCGTCAACCCAACCCCCCCATGCCCACTAAACCATGTCCCCAAGCGCCTCATCTACACGTCTTTTAAATCCCTCCAGGGATGGTGATTCCACCACTGCCCTGGGCAGCCTGTGCCAAGGCCTGACCACTCTTTCAGGAAAGAATTTTTTCCTATCGTCCAATCTAAACCTCCCTTGGCACAATTTCAGGCCATTTCCTCTTGCCCTATCACTTGTTACTTGGCAGAAGAGACCAACCCCCACCTCACTACAACCTCCCTTCAGGTAGTTGTAGAGCGCGATGAGGTCTCCTCTCAGCCTCCTCTTCTCCAGACTAAACAATCCCAGCTCCCTCAGCCGCTCCTCATAAGACTTGTTCTCCAGGCCTCTCACCAGCTCCGTTGCCCTTCTCTGGACACGCTCCAGCCCCTCAATGTCCTTCTTGTAGTGAGGGGCCCAAAACTGAACACAGTACTGTTTTAACCCACATCAATCCACAAATATAATAATAAACTTCCTTAAATATGTTCATTCCCTCAAATCAGCGACTTTCTTTATTAGGATGAGTCACTCTTGCAGAAACACTCCTGTTTGCAAGCTGTGGGCTGCTGGCCTTCCAAATACCTTCAAATTCAGGAAGAAGGAGCAACTTGCCAGACAGCAGTTTTGCAGAAGAAAGTGTAGGGCTTACAGAGAAATCAGCAGTGTCAGCGGCTTGAGAAAGTGACTGACGTCCTGGCGTGCATTAATGAGGAGTGGCACCTGAGAGGCTAAATGGTCCTGCTGCTCGTCTGGGTGCTGGGGAGGGGAGAGCTGGAGCAGTGTCAGACACCTTACATCAGGTCTGAGCAGCTTGTTTTAATAAAGAAGTGAATGAACCGGACAGTCATTGTAAGAATCTCGAAGCCTGAGGTAGAATATTATAAGACTCTTCAATTACACAAAGAAGGCTGCTTTTTATGTAACAGGGGAATAGACAAGCTGCTCACTGTTGAGGAGATGGCACGGACTGCAGTTACTCAGAAATAAGTCTGATATCAGGAAAAATGTTGAAATAGTAAGGTTAGTGACACAATGGCCCAGTTCCAAAAGCAAATCCGTGAAAAAGTCCTGGCCTTTAGCCACTGACAGTTTGATGGCTACAAGCAGCCTCGATCTTGCTTGACTAAACTGAGGGTTTGGTAAGTCGAAGTTGAGTGTGAGTCGTCCTTCTTCTGGACTCGGAGCCATGGTTATTATTGCAAGTACAGCTGCTGCCAGTTCCTCCACTCCTTTGTGGCTGGTGGGCTTCCATCGTTAACTTCCTTTGCTATCGTTCGGCTTCATTTGGTTAAAGTTTGGGGCTTTAGTCTGTGATCTCACAAAACCAAGGAGCACCTCTGTGCAGCTCTCGCCTTGACGGATACGCTAATTTGGGGGCAGACCTACCTCCCACCAGAGCCATTAGAAAGAATCCTACTCATTTCAGCGGGGCTGGGTCAAACCATGCAGAGGATGCTTCTCGGTTATTAAGGCATCCCATGCATATTGGGGACAGACGCAAAATTGCTACGTGCTAAGCTTGGAAACCGTGCGAGCAAATGCAAAGTGGTGCTAAGCTGAGCTAGTAGGGCCTAATGCTACACAACTGAGCTCAGCACCTGTAAGAACAATTTACTAATAAAGGTTAGAAAATAAATTGTTAGTGTCACCCGAGGTGGTGTAAAACAATGTGTTCGGCATGCCCCGCTGTGACGGGTTTCATTGCCGAGCAGCTCTTTGCCCCGGTTCCTTCCAGCCAGGTGACAACATAAAGCATTGCTTTTAAGCAAACTCAAGCCGGTGTGTGATTACAGCTAGCAGAGTCCTGCCAGGTCCATGGGAGCCAAAACTCTTCAGCACTGAAAATACTGAAACAGCAGCACCATTCATTTCACCCTTCACAGAGTTCATCATTACTGTACATGTATTCCCTCAGCAGGAGACAATAGCAGCCAAAAGTAAAATAATTTTTTCTCCTTGTAGAGGAATGCTCCAAGAGAAGGCCCCAGGGACTATTTTAAGCAAGTCCAATTTTTTCAACCATATCTAGAAAGAGTACTACCATCTGCTTTTATCACATAATTTACACAACGCTTAACCGGAGACAGAGCATAATAAAACCTGCTGCCCCCCTCCTGGGAAATGGTGCCTCTTAAAGAGGATTGGTGACCCCACTGGTCCAATTTGGTCTGAAATTATTGCTACAATATTGGAAATTCCCTGTACGAGAAAGCAATGTACAACGGCATAAGTAGCAAAGTTACTTGTTTTTTGTTCAGTTCTTGGTTTTTTTTCCCTCTTATCTGAAAGTATTTTTCATTTAATAGAGGGCGTACGTGATATATGTGTAAGTAAAGCAAATGGAAGTAAAGCTGGGTTATAGCATTTTGTGGCTTGGGATAGCAATATAATAGCCTTTATCATGTGTCACGTATTAAAAGATACTTTTGAAATAATAATTGGCTTCACTGTGAATTGTACGAATCCTGTAACAGACAGCAAAATCCAGACTGCTGGGCAAGAGATATAAGTATCACATTTAAATTGATTACACCTACCTGCAGGACACAGAGATGGACACAAAAATTAGCAGAAAGGCAATGGAAGATAGCAGAAGAGATCTAGGCTGCACACTGATCGATGGTAAATGTTTTGTAAGAATTCAGATACAAAACGTGCATACGTCCCAGCCTGTTATCTCACTTAACGCACAGGAGGATTTGCCTGCAAATGTGCAGCTGCATCTAGTTGTTTCTGTGACAAATAATTTGTATCAGAGCTGGCTCGCAGAAACTGTGCACTCATGTATTTCATGTGGCTTTTGTGGTTTATGATGAGAAGAGTGAGGCCATCTGAAAAGGCAGCAGAAAAGTCACTTAGGCTGCCAAAGCCACGTAAAAACTGGTGCAAAATGGAAGGGTGAAATTTTGACAATGACGCACACAAAATTATAGCAGCTCACAGCTGAAATACCCGGGAGTCCTCTGCAGACCCTTGGGCTGAGAAATAATGTCAGAAATTGGGGATCTGTGTGGGTTTCCTAGACTGCAGAGACGTGTTACCCTGCGTGTACCGCAGGCCTGGCCAGGCAAGTTCACCGTGTGTGATTGTTGGGTCTCATAAAACTGATACATCTCTGTCTGGCTTCTGTATCAATTTCTGTTGGTTTTTTGGTGCTCACTGTACTGGTGAATGCAGTAATGTTTGGTCAATACTGCACAAAGTCAGCAGCTTTATTCAGTCAGATATCCAGCTGGTCAGACTCTTTCCAACGCCCTTTCTCAAAACGTCGTCGCTCTACTGCGTGAGTGCAGTCATCTGCCTCGCATCTCTGTGTGTCCACAGCAGGACCCATCAGCTGGCCCCACCAACTGAAATAACCTCGCTCGAACTCCTTTTCTGGAGTTTTTCATCTTCCTCACACTTCTGCAGCGATGGCTGGAGCCCCAGGCTGGAAAAGTCAGCAGAGTGCTTTAGAGAAACCTATTTGCCGGGATGCTGAGGCTTTGTGAGAAACTCTCCACCTGGACCCCGGTCAATACTGCTTGATCCTCGCTGGCGTGTCCGAAGGTATTTCTCTGAGGAGCTCTATTCAAGGTGTCTATTTCCAATCTCTTAACCTTTCACAGCATGTATTTCTTTAATAACAAAGCTGGAAAGAGAGGGGATCTTTTTAGTATAAAGGTCACAAGTCAAAGTTTTACTTTAACAGGTTTGTCGTTCCTTTGTTGAGATTTTATTTAGCAAAAGTCATTGCCAGTCTAGCCGTATGTAGGAAGGAGAGAACCAAGGCAGTGAAATTACAGCACACATTGCCAAATGACTCTTTAATTAGGAAGTAAGTGTTTTTTCCATTCCTGTAACCTCTGGCATTCAGGGCTGGTGAGCAGCCAAGGGAAAGTGGCATATGGAGAAGAAGAATGTGGCATTCATGAGAGGTAAGATTAAGTGTCCAGTCAAAACAAGTCAAAATGATAAGGTTAGCACATGCCATTCCTTCCTCCCCGACGCCTGCCGTCCCCCTCCCATCGCCTTCCCGCACGGGGAAGCGGCACGCTCCGGAGAGGAAGAGCCATAAGCTATTCATAAACAACGCGGGCCTGAGTTCAGCATATTAAAAAGTGTTCAGTCAGATAATTACCCTTAATTATTAATTCTTTTTCATGATCAGCTTAGGTGGCAATGGTGCAGAAAAAGCAAATCGTTTGGTATCTGCAATCTGCCGCACGCTCGCAGCCTGCTCAGCTCTGGTGTTTGGCACCTAGTGATTGAGCTCTTCTGTGTTTACCAAAGACTGATAGAAATGACAAAACAGCTGTTTTTGTAAAAATTGTTTACCTTCTTCTAACTTTTCTAGTCACTTCTTTTAATGTACAATTAGGCTTGATATGCCGCAGAGATGCAAGTCTTTTAACAGCCCCTACGGTCTGATACGCTCTCCGAATTTTACTGCAACTTTACCGATAAATTGCAATCTGTTTTTTTTTATTTTTATTTTAAGATATACCAGACCAATGACTTAGTAAATTTCTGTAACTCTAAGAAATAAACTGCAGCTTAGTTTTAAACAAATGTTTCTTCAATGCCTGGTGTACAATAGCTTAGCAGCAGGTGAATATGTGTTAAGATTATCATTAAAGTAATTTAAATGCTTGGAAGCAGACCTTCTTCTTAAAGGTAGGTGGGACACACTGTCTTCTGTTTGCCAAAGGTCACGTACACCTTGATTTTTCATCCTCTGGGGACTTTCACCCCTGTGTTATCTTTGGCACTTGAGTTTTGAACCGACCTCATCCCGCACAGGCACCGCTATTTGCTTGGCTTCGCGCCGACCCCGAAATCAGCTCCCCTCCCAGGCTCGCCTTTCGGCTGCAGCATCGGCTGTTTCTGGGTTTTACACCGTGGTAACCACTGCGGTACCTGCAATGTGCTGTAGGACTGTAATTAACACCCGTCCTGGGCTGTTCGCTGTCTTGGGCGAGGGCTTTTTTGGGGGAGTTTGGCCACACTGGGGTGCGGGTGCCTCCTGCCTGCATCGCCAGCACGGGCACGCCGGGAGGGCGTTAGCAAAGTGTGCTGAAGGTTTTTCTAATGAAACCACAGCACAGAAGCGTTTCTGTTTGTTTTTTGGTTTGTGTGGGGTGTTTTGTTTTTTTTTTTTTAATTTTGTATAGGATACTCAGAGATACTTAGTTGTATTTTGCTGGCTTTTGCCAAACACACAAGTGGAAAATTTTATTTTTTGCTTCACTTTTCAGCCTTTCCTCCAGTGCCTTTTACCAGGCTTTATCTTAGTTTTGACTACAGCATCCTAAACATACTAATGGCTTTTCTTCATACTAATGCTTCACTAGTAGAAAGTGATGTTTTTTAAATAGTAGCAGTATCATTCTTCACTATTTTGCTAATGCCTGAGGTTGCTTTAAGTTTTGAATACATGATGAAAATCCTGACGCATGGGATTTTCCTGTGGGTTTAGATTTCATAGGAAGACCTCAAGTTTGTGTATGGCGTTTGTTATTCAGTTTAGACCCTGATTCCACAAAGACAACTATGTATATTTAAATATAAGCGTAAGAGTCTTGATGCTGCATTGATTCCTTATAGCGGTAAACACGTGCATGTTTGCGGAGTTGAGGTGTTTAGATGTTTTTCCTCACTAATAAATACAGGTTTCTTTTTTTATAAGGGGGAAAACAAAGCCAGGGAGCTCCGGCGAAGGGCTGCTGGTCTGCGAGGCTGGATGCTGCCTGCTCCCTTGTGCAGCCCCCGAAGCCAGGGAGGGACCCAACCCTGGAGCGAGGGCTGGTGCTAGAAGGAAAACCATCTCCCAGAGCCAATAGGTTGGGTAACCATGCTCTGAGGAACAGGGGAATTAATTAAGAAGCCAGGATTAATGTGGTAAGTTGATGAAAATGGACCTGTTTATAGGATAATTTATAACGAAGTGTATAAATAAGCTCTTCATGGCAGAAATCAGTCCTTATTCTGTTTGAGAAGTGGAGCCCGCTCTCAGTTCTCCACCAGATGTTTCTGTAATTCACAGTATAATATAGAAATAGTTGCGTTAGAAACAATTTTGAAGTTACGGAATTATACCTGTGTATTACTGTATAAAAAATGCAGGGAACTATTGCAGAGAAAGCAAAAAATAAGCAAATGCATTTTCCCCATTTTTTGCTCTTCTCAGGTGTGTATTATTTTAGATTTTATTTAGGGGCATTGCAGAGAAGTTGGCTTTGTGTTGATGGTGGCGGTTTAGCCATAATGGCAGCAGAACATGATCCTTGCAGGAGGCTTCTTATTTTTCCTGGTAGTCCAAATTTTATTTTATATGCTTTGCATTTCATTTTTCCTGTCTTTTTTCCCTTTTTCTTTTTATTTTTTCCTCTCTTTTCTCAGAAAAAGTTTTCCTATTTTACAGCAGCAACCACCTGACAAAGAAAATGGTGCATCAAAGATGTAGGTTGTCCCTTCAGTTTTAAAAATCAAGGGAAAAGCAGAGTTCTTTCATTTCTTCCCTCTTGTCCTTGTCTGCTTAGCTGAGATGAGATCAAACAATTCTGTTTTATGAGTGATAGAACAAGCTACATGCCCATCTCGCAGCATCCCAGCTGTAGAGCCTGAATCAACGGTTTCAGAGGCTATTTAATTATGTCAGCACTCAGCACATTTAAAAACGCTCCAGATGTGCTCTTGCAATGAGATTGCTTGCAGAATCAGCTTTAAATTATAGTTCTTTCTGGAAGCCAAATGCTTCTGGTGGTATAACTCCCCTTAATGAAAATTATTTTCATAAACCAGGGAGAAAATAGTGGATTTTAAATAATAGTTGAATGACAATATTTTTAAATTTTTCAGCCAATAGGATATTCACACTGAGCGTACATGTAGAGCTGCCATTACCATTAATGTATTATCCCAAAAGAATGAAAAGTATAGCACCTTGCGCTGTCGTGGAGTTTGTATTTGAATAACACTTAGTTAACTACGGAATTGAGCATCTCATAAAGCTGAGGTACATACGCTGGTTTTTTTGTTAATCTAAGCTATGATCCGAGTAGTAGATTCAGGAAAATGGACTTTTTTGGGGTAGGCTGAACTTTAACTTTTTAATTTTCTGTTCTTTTTAGTGCCTTTCACTGACTTTGTTGTATTTTGACCCAGGTCCTGTAGTGCTTGTCCTCTGGTTTTGTTGAAAGAAAATTGCTGCCGCATGTCTTGGTGTAGTCGAGGGTGTTCCTTGCTCTGATTATTGTGTCTGCTGATGGAGGAGCTGATCTCTTCATTTGCTGCAGCAACTTCAGGCAAGCTGACAGGCAAAGACTGTTTTGGGGCTACAAATTAAAGGTCATCATGGTCACCTCTATCATCACCTCTCATAGGGGGATTGCAAGCAGTGAAAGCGGTATCTTGAACTTTAAGCACTGCCAGAGATCAGATTGCCCATTGCTTGACACATTGAGACACGCAATCCTAACTTCATACAAGGGCTTGAAGTTTGGGGAATGCAGAATAAGTTGTTGCTAAATAAAATTGTTGTTAATATCAAAGGCAAACGATAAAGGCACTGCACAAAATCCCAGATTTAATATTTAGGATCTTTCCTAGTCCTTGTGCCAGTGCAGGATTTCCAGAGAGCCTGTACATGGCCTTCCTGCAGCTTTCCTGGTCTGACCGACTTCTCCTGTTCCAAGAGGCTTGTTGGAGGATTTGCTGTTGACTACGGGCAGTGCCCACCTCCTCGAGTCCCCTGGGAGGTGGGAAGGGACTGACTAAGGAATACAGCCCTTGGCGGCTGGGTTGGGATGCCCAGGAGCGTTGTCACTAGTGCAACTGTGTGAAAGTGCTGCAGGAAAGTGCCTCCCCGTTCCCCTGGGCAATCTATAAGTGCTTCTGGTTTAATCCCTCTATTCGGAGCCTGGAGCAGCTCCGGGTGTCCAGCATAGCCCGTGCGCCCACCCCAACCGTCCCGCAGCAGACAAACAGCTCCTGTGAGCTCCCCGTTTGTTGCCATGGGGAGGAAACGTGCTTGCTTTGGTGGTGCTCGGGAAGATGGGCTGCTGGGAAGTGATGTACAATGTCATTTGGGAATGAAAAATTGAAATGTTCAGAAAAAAAAATTCAAAATGAAATATTTTGGCTTTTTTTTCCATTTCTTTAGTTCAGCATATCGCATTTCCAATTCTAGCTGAGTCTTTCAAGAGCTTCACCCTCTCCCAAACTGCATTTTTTTTCTGTGAAATGATATTTGAAAAAATGCTTTAGCCCAGCTCTGTGGTTCAGAAATGTTTTCTCTCCCTCCCGGGCACCTTGTTCCCTCCCGCGTGAGGCGGAGCTGCTGCCGGCAGAGTCCAGCAGTGACGGCGGTTACTGAACACACAAACTCCTTCACGCTTTTTTCCCCTTGCGTGTGTCTCGGTCCCGGCTGCATTGCTACCCTTCTGGCTTGAATCTTCCTGAAAATTTATTCTCCTGCAAAGAGGCTGAAATCATTTAAATTTTCTATGAAAATGTGGGATTTATGCAAAACCCATATAACTATATTTGGATGCCGTAACATCGCTCTTCCATTCTGCGGTAGTCTTCACTAATTAAACTTTCCAGCCTTATTAGTATGAGGGACGGGGGGCTGCGGGTGGAACATGTTTTGCTCTGTCCTTCCTCCCCTCTGCACGCGCAGCTGCGGGCAGGAGGTGACTGACTGCTCTCAGCCTCCCTCCTCTTTCCCCTGTCTCTCAAATAATATTTTCTAAAAGCTCTCCTGCAAAGGGTTCTAGTTACACTTTAGGCGTGTTTATCACTGCTAATTTCCTCCAACCTTTTGTCAGCTCTTGCCCTGCTTTCCTGCAGCCTCCAGTGAGGACGAGACCCCCTTGCACGGGAGCACCTCATGGCAGCGTGCTGCACTGGGGAGCTCCGGTGATGGGTTACAACTGCAGACATAAACTTGTCACTTACTGTTATTTTTTTTGTCGTTTGGGACTAGATTAAAAAGAAGAAGGGTGGTTTTCTCTCTGAAGTTGGGTTGAGTGCCCCTGGGGTTTGCAAAACGGATAAATAAAATGTTTTCACCAGTCAGCCTTTTCAACGAGCCTGCGAGTCCGACAAGTCAAGTGATCCTGACGTGTTGGCAGGTTTTCCTGGAGCAAGAACAGGTAGCAGGGGACTGGGGTAACGCTAATATCGGCGTGTTCAAGCAGTGCAATATTAACAGTGTTCAAAATATGAGCACTGTGGCTGTGACACCTGCAAGTGATGTCTTGCAAAGGTCCCCACTCAAAAAAGAGGAAAACTGGGAGATTTCCAGAGTCATAAATGGAAGATGAACATCCCGTTGCTCTTACCCTTTGGGGGAGGTAGGCATTTAATTCCTGTTTTCATGAGTCGATCTTCCACAAGGAAGCCATTGGATAAATTCTCTTCAAAATTAAAAACATAAGTCACGTACAAATACTGAATGCTGTTACCTTACCTAGTGGCTTTCATAGGTAAATATGAAGGTCATAATAAAGGTGTGGTAGCTAAACAGTGTCACCCAGTCCACCTGTCACCATCTCTAGGAAGATATGGAAGTTCACTAGGGACTTGCAAGCTATAGGTGCAAAAAAAAGTATGTTTTTCTTATGTTGTAATGATGATAACTGTATAGATTCAGCTATCTTTAAAGTTCCTGAAATGTCTGAATTCTAAGGTAGAACAAAGGAAATTTTTGAAAAGACAGGCTGATATCTTTTCCCTGCTTGCATATTTGCTATCTACAGGCTAAAATTGTCTCCAAGCTTCTTGTTTGTTCCGGCAGGTTATATTTGTGGTCTCAAGTTTTGAAGGTAAGTGTTGATCTTTGGTGGAATATGAATTTAGGTAAAGGTCTCTGAGCCCACAGGCTCGGGTAGGAATAAGACCATATGAAAAAGAAACAGTTGAGAATTTCCTCTGTGTAGCTGAAAATTTCAGCCTGTCATTTCTATGAAGACTTGTAATTTTTGCGTGTGATTAAAGATGCTCATCCAGTCTTTTTGAAGTTGCTTAAACTAATAAACTCTGCTCCTTACTCACAGCACAAAACTGACAACATAATTTTGAAGAACAGAAGAAGAAGTAAGGAAAATATTCTCTGGTGAAGGAATCTCGTATGCCAAGTTTTAGCTTAAAGCAAATGCTAAGGCCATATATGACCCTGTGGAAAATGTTCCTTAAAATACCAGTGTTTACAAACTGACTTTCAGAGGTACTTAGGATTGGCCCTGGGAGTTTTACCATTACCATCAGGGAATAAATTTAGGTCAGTGCAGAGAGCCCATATGGAGCCCAATCAGCTTCAATGGTTTCTGCAAGGAAGAATTGCAGTTTAGACAGACAATAAACTGGCTGCAACTGGGACTGTTACAGTAATATGTTCCTTGCAGATACTTCTCAGATCTTTTTGGTACAAACCACATTTCAACTGTTGCACATAGAGCATGAAATAAGCTCTAATTGAGAGTGCTTTCTAAAAATGTGGTACATATAATAAATGATTACTAGAAGAACAAAGATGTTTAAAATTACTCAAGGCAACTTTGCTTGAGAGATGTCTGTATGAATTGATATTATAAAATAAGTGATATAAAATCTATTGCAGATAAATTGTAGTAACTTATGGCGTAACATTTTTTAATTCTTTAAGTACCGTAAAAGCATCATAAGTATAAATAGGCTTACAATTTCCCTGAATCATTCTTGAAGTTTGAATAATCTGTTTCAGTAGGGCTCAGCTATTTCTGAAGTGCGCCAGGCACAAGCACACATAGCACCGATGGTTTTTCTTCTGCGTCTAACAGTAGCCATGGATTTTTCAGATTGTTTTGTTGTCTGAATAATTAATCTGATGACGTAAATATGGGTTATTCTGTGTGTCATGGTAGCAGAAATTTTCACTGATTTCAGAGACTCCCAGTGTGATAACTGTAAACCAAGAAATGAAATATCCCTAATGGGAAGATGGTAAGGAAAGGAAAACTTCTGTTAATGCAATTTTATAAATACTCATCTCGTGAAGGCAGCTAACTCACATACTGAGGGGACCTCCGAGCCCATGGCAAAAATAAGGACATTAAACTTAGTCTCCCACATTGTAGTCTTTTATAACAAGGTCTTTATTTTTTCCCCAAAGCAATGTTAAAACCAGAAGAGTAATAACACAATGTTAAAGGCAGAAATTCCACATGCCGTTTGGAATTCTAATTACTGCAAAACTTGTTTATATCCATGTTTCACTACAAGACTTAGTCCCTGACTCTGCAAAACTGACTGGCATCTCCCACGGGTTGCCGCTCGGTCGTGTTTGAGTCTGTCGGTTGGAGAGTTAGCAGCTTTCCTGTCAATGTGGCACAGAGTAAATAAGTCAGAATTTCCCCAGATGAAGCAACTTTGCATGGAAATTTGTTGAAATCAGGTACCTTAAGCTGCTGCTTAATTCTCTGTATCCCACCAGGGACTGGAGTGATGGTGAAGTTAGCTTAATAGAAGGAAAATTAGGATCAGTCAATAAGATAAAAGCAAAACTAATGGTAATTATTACATCATTTCAGCCCTATAGGCTACAAGTTATAGAGCTTCATTCCTGGAGCCGAGCTCAAGGGGATGGGATGGGTGTCTGGGCCCAGCACCCACACCCGGGGCAACAGCGGGTCTTGTGTCACGAGAGTGTTATGACAATAATGCTCCTTTCTACAAGTTCAGTAATATAGAGAGATTGGTTTATACGTAGGTGTATGCTCCTATGCTGACACAAATCTATGCGTAGAGATCTTTATGACCTGTCCAAGAGACTGAAGGAGGTAAACCTTAATCGTACGACACCTAAAAACGCACACCGCTGGCCCAGGACAGGAGGATTTCGAGTGGCGTCTGTCACCTTTTGAGCTGCATCCCTCTACCTACTGTTGGGTGAAATTTTGTGAGTTTAATGCCCTGAAAGGAAGGCCAGAGGGTTGGAGTGTACTCTATGCTGTGGAGGTCCTGCTGGAGGAAAGGGATTTTAAAGCCAGTCTTTCTCTTGCAGAGCTGCTGTGCGAACAGTGAGCCAACAGGCTTGATGTATTCGGCTGTCTCTGGGGGTCTTGTTCCTTTGGGCCTTTCCAGCATCCCCCCAAATATCTTTTCAAACCCAGTTTCATCTGGGAGCACGGTCCAGTGCATGTGAGCTGTGCCCCAGCCGAGCCAGGTCTGGGTGATGCTCACAAACGGGCAGTGCCCTTCTGGGCTTTGGCCAGAACCTCCCTCCGCAGGACGCAGCCCTACACAGCCATGCTCAACGTATTTTCCATTTATTATTGATAATTTTTCCAATGGTGCTAACAGAGATTTGGTACGAACAGTTTCCAAACTGTGGCCTCATGTCTGTAACGGGCACCAGATTATTTTCTTCACTGTCAGTGTCCTAAAACCCAGGAGAGGCTACGTCTGCTTACAGAGCATCACGCACATCCATGGGAAAGTAGGAATAAGGAATGCCATTCGTCACACTGGTGCCCAGTAAACAAATAAACCAAACTATAACTAAAATGGGACCGTTGTGTAATATCTCCATAGAAGATGTGAAGGAAAGTTCAATGTCAGTGAAGATAAGAAAGTAAACACTATTTTCCAGCTTCAAAGACAGTGTAACTAATGTTGCAAGGACATTAATTACATGGAAAAAAAAATTAAAACGCTAAAATTGCACTTGACAGAATCCCTTTAAACTAATATAATGTTAGAGTCTACTAATGGTTTCTGGCTCCAATAAGTTTCCGCAATTTTCTCTTTATTTAAGTCTTAAGCTCTCCAAATTAAATGCAATTGGAAAATCAGTTATCTTGTTTTGCTTTATGCTCTTGCTAACTCAGCATCATTATATGATCTTGTTTTCCGGTCTCAAAGTTTTCCCTCTTTGTCATTGCCACAAAGTTTTGTTAGAGCAGAGCTGAAAAAATTATCCCTGTATTAAAGTGGTTTTTAATTTCTCTTTTGTTCTGTTCACAGGACCAACCTCCCTTGCACTCCCAGTATTTATCAACTACAATAAAATTATTTCTGGGGTGATTAAGGGGTGCGATGTCCCTGGGCCGCATCGCCTGGTGCTGTTGAACCTCAACCCTTCGTAGAGGTGCTGCTGAAAGACGGCTTCAAGGCTGGTGTTCTGGGCTGCCGCTGCTCTCCTGGAGCTGAACAGGAGTCGGGGCTGGATGTGGGCAGCGCCGGAGACGTGGCTGGGGAACATCACGGCATGCGACGTCCTGCTTTGGGCCAGGATCGTGAGCCCATGAAAGGAGGAAACCTGTGCATCAAGCCTGTGACCGCAGCCGTGCCTTCCCCCCAGCTCTGCCCAGGGCACCGGGGAGGTGAAGTCACATCCTATTGTATCTTTTTTTCCTCAGCACTAGCTGAATAATTTTTTGATTTATATAATTGCTTTTAATGCTGAGACTTGAAGTCTCTGGGATAGAGATCACGAGGAAAATCATGTTCTGCTGAAGCCCATTTCAGGCTGAGGATGTTTTGTGTCTGGTACGTCTGCACAGTCCTTTGTCTCGTATTGATGTTTCCTTTTGGGATATACATTAACCATATAGATATAACTATTAGTACTTAATAAGCAAAGGGAGGCAGTAGAGGATTGCTATACTGACCCTCAGTTAGTCCCTTGTTAGCTCAGAATAATGACGCTTTAAACTGCTGGGGCTTTCACGTGGGTCACAGTTTTGAATCCGTGTCATGGCATGAATCAAGAGAGATACTGATCTGAGATAAGCACTTTTATATATATGTATGGATGGGAAAAATCTGTTTATTTATGCTATCAGATGTAATCAACAGGTACAGGAAAAGTGCAAGACTGTTTGGCTAGCATAAAATGGAGTTCTGGATGCAAATATTAATCAGAAACCTGCAAGGGTTTTCAGACCCTCTCTTAGTGTTTGCTCAGCAAGTGTCAGAGTTTGCCATTGCAAAATTTTGCTCTCGTTTTGAAGTCTGAGAATAAACAGTTTTGCTTAACTCCGGTAGCAGTCCTTAGCCTGAAAAGGTTACGTTCAAACAGATCCGCTAAAGAAAAGCCACATTTAATTGGGATTCTGTTCTCCTGGGAACTGTCCCTCAGCACAGGAGGTGAAATCTCTCTGCCGTTACATACAAATATTTTTGCTCCAGCATTAGGCAGTGCATATTGCATCGAGTCAGGCGGGGGAATTTGTTGCTGACACCAAAGAGGGCAGCGGGGCTGAGCCGCAGCCACGCCGGAGTGGGGGAGGATCTCAGGGGCTTCCTGGGGGACCCCTGGCTGGAGGACTTGTTCAAGAGATGCTGAAAGGAAGAAGTGACGTGCTCGGTATAATTAAGGCAGTTTCCTCCCTCCAGCTCGTAGGATGAGATGTAATGGTCACATAACTGGTGTGGGGAAAAGCAGAGCTGCCTTGGTGGTGATTTTCTTAGCTGACGTACTGGCGATTTTTCTGATTCTTTTCCTTTTTCCAGAAAAAGTTGTGCAGTTTACTTCAACAGACTGAAAATTTTCCTCTTTTGTTGCTAACCATTTGCTAGATGAAGGGTTCTATGTGCTACTCATAAAGCATTTTCCTAATTGAGAAGGTCCCACATCATCTTGTCATGTTCGTTTGGCAAACAAGGGGCCATCCAAGAGCTGCTCCCTGGTCACAGGCGGCTGCCGCCACCGCCTCTCCCCAGTGCGGAGATGCCAGGACAGCATTAAAATGCTGTTGTCGTCGTGGGCAGTATATTCTGGAAACCGAACCTCGTGAACGAAGGAGCAGCTGTAATGAAGTGATATACTGTTGGTCTTGGGGCTAGTGTGGTTAAGGAGAAGCTATAGCTCTTCCTAACAAGGAAAAAAGCAATTTCTTAGACTTGAACTTCGCAATAATGAAATGTGAAACTGTGTTGGTATCACTTCTGTAGCTAAGGGCCATCTGCTGCTGATGGATCAAAATGTCCTCAGTCTCCAAAGAAATTCACAAAAGGCCAAGAATAGTTTTGTAGTTTTAGAGGCTGTGGAGCATCTCTGAGTTACTCATGACTAGCTGCAATACCTCAAGCCATAAACCCACTTTTTTTTTTCCCTCTCTTTTTAGAAAAAACAGACAGAATCTAACTCAGAAAGTAGAATAGTAGAAATAAAAAAAGGTAGAGTTGAATTAATTTCTATATTTAGGGAGCAACATCGTGAAATGTGTAGTACTGCTTATAACTCAGAAACATCATGTATATAGCATAAAAAAAAGATTTTTGCAGAGTTTCTCTGTAAAACATGGACTAAAATAAGAGTATCACCATTTCCGAATATTCTTTTTTGCATCAAACTCAACAGTATTTAAGTATGTTTTTTGTGTATTTACTCCAATATGGCTGTTAAGGAGGACATAGAAGAATAATTAGAGATAAGCCACTTTTCAATTAACTGCTACCTGCTGTGCAACCCACTGATGGACGTAAATTACTGGCAGATAATTTTATTCTTGTATTACTTGAGAATCTTTGGACATCATGTGCTTGACCTAAATTTTTAATGACATTATGAAGCCCTAGTTAAATATAAAAATAATGATTTTGGAGTGCAGTTCTTTAACAAAGCTCCTTGGGTTGTATTTTTCTTGTATTCAGCTCAGCATGTGAATGTTTTTCTGTTCTTTTGCTTTAGCTACAGAAACTTGCTTTCTAAACTTTAGCATGGACTGACTGATGTAGCCCATTAGAAGCTACACGGGAGAATGGGATGAAATGGAGAAAAGACTGTTGAGATCTGTTCAGAGGAAATTATGACTCAGCTTTTGACAAAAATTGACAATGCTTATTCATGGATCTGTGACTGAATATAGCCCAAGTCTTAGCTTCTGATATATCATTTCCTGAACTCCTAATGATCCTGAAATGCAGGATGTACAGTGCTTCCAGTGAAAAAGTGGATGGATTTCAAATTATCCATTTGGAATTACTATGATTTTTTAAAAACTCAAATCTAAACTCGGTCTAATCCAAATAATGGAAATTAATACAGAAAGAGGTTTCTACTCTTAAACATTAGCAAGTTTCTACTTTGTAAACTGTCCAATCAAGAAATAGAATATAATCTTCAACAGTTAAAAACTAATTAGCAACCTTGTGTACTTCGGCGTAAAATTAGTTCTTTGTATACTAGGTGTGAAGCTTGTGCCTTATTCTTACTGCAAGGAAAAGAAAAAAGCTACCTTTTCATACATACCAAAACTCCACCAATAATAAGAAGATGACTTTCTTCTTTAAGAAGTTGATATATTTGGTCTACCAGATACACACACAGATACTTACAGCAACTGCCATTAGTAAATAAGTACCTACATAGCACCAAGGGTACGGATCACGCTGTGGAATAGGCTAACTGCTCTAAGTGCCATGGTTAGAAATGTATGTAATGTGTAGGCGGCATAAGTTTTACTTAATTTAGTCTCCTGTTTTCTACTAGCATCCCATTCTATACTTTTTTCTCCATGTTATACGCCTATGCAGAAAATGATGATTCATGTAATCCATTAAGTTCTCATTTCAATCCAATTGTCTCTTTTTGGGTTTTGAACAGAATTTACTTTGGTATGAGGTGCACTTCTGACAAGTCGTTGCAGTATTGTATGGCTTTAACCATATCGTCTTCAAAGACCTAGTCAAAAGGGTACCTCTGCACTTTAGTAATTATTTTGTTTTGCTAATCCTGAATGGTGGAGAGTCTCCATCAGAGGAGGTTTTCATGATGTGATTGGACACGGTGCTAGAAAATCTTACCTAGGCTCCATTTCCCATGAAAGGTTGCACCAGATGGTCTTCCAAGGTCCCTTCCAACCTGGGCTGTTCTACGATTCTAAATGTTCAAACACATGGAAAATGTTTCTGGTATCTTCAGAGTTATTTAAAAATAATGAGAATTTTAATTATTGGGCATTAAAATAGTTTCAAGTTCTTAGCCTCTAGGGTTTGGATTTTCAGCCTTTTTCTCATCACCCTGCGTGTTAGACTTTGTTTAAATATGAAGTGAGACTCTTCCGCTATGAGATGACTCCTCCAGAAGACATTAGAGCAAAACAGCATATCGCGTGAAACTAGCAATAAAGCTGGCAATATTGTAAATTAGGGGAGCAATGGAAAGCCAGTGTGTTATGGTTACATCTTAAGTCTAACAGGGGTGCAAACGAAGGCTGTTTTGAGATGGGAATAGCGATTGCAGACAGCAGGCAACACCGTGGGATCAGCCTGTGAACATCTCAGTGTTTGCAGCTTGCCTCTAAATATACTGCGAAAAAAAAAAGGGAACTTTGCTGAAAACAAAACCCAGCTCCCCTGATTTTCAGATGAAGAGAACTAAGTCCTGGAAGTGCAAAATATGTTCTACTCTTTGCTCTCCAAATAGCACATCACTTGGGAGCCACTTGATGGAGGTGGCAGCGTCCAGGAGCAGGTGGGATGGAATTCAAGCACATCAGTGAATGTTTCCACAGGGTAACAGATCAGGATTTGTCCGACTGTGTCTAAATATCATGTCCTTCTGAGCCATATGGAAATGCTCAAGGGGGAAAATATTATCTGGTCTTTGTCATAAATGCTGCTAAGCTTTCTTCCCAACTGTTCCTCGATATTGATGATCTCAACACAAAGGGAAATAATAACAGGGAAATATGAAGTGCTGTCTGAAGAAAAGAAAACCTTGAAATGGATTTCCAGGGGTTACCTTTGATCTAATGTTTTCAACTTTAATTTATTATTAAAAAGAACTTAACTGATCTGCATGATTTCATTAAAAAAATCAATACTTTCTTTGAGTTACAGAAGTAAAAAAAATACTTCTGAAGCTAGTAAACTTTAACTTAAAGCATCCACAAATTTTTTTAATATTTCTTTAAAACTGTTTTCAGGCTGAGAATCTGTTCTATGGCTGAGCTGGAGGAAAATTTTTTTGACTGAGTTATAACCACCTCTCCCTAAAAATAGGAAGCCCATAAATGATGGGATTGCAGCAGGCAAAGAAGGAAATGATTGTAAGGCACAGATAAGAGGAATTCATCAGAACCAAGGTCAAGAGAAGGAAGAACCTTGGAAATGTTCTGGAAGTGATAAATCCACCCATGAAAGCATCGTTATCCAAAGGGCTGATATCATACGGTGCTAGGAGTGTCTGCCTGTATCTTCTTTTCCTCTATGTATGGATTTCTGAAGTCCAATTCCAATTAAGATGCATGTCCATGGAATTTGATGGTGAGTCGAAAATAAAAATGCTGTACAATTTTTTAGTAAGAAACCCTATGTGTGCCCTTGCAAATTTTGAATTCAGATTCACTTTAGGTAGTAGCAGGCGCCCAAAAGCTTTCTTGCTTGTTGCAAGCTTATCCAAATCTCTTGTAACTATGCATTAGGCTTGCAGCCTTACGATAACCACCTCTCTCGGAAAAAGGTGATGGCACTTCTATTTCACTCCACAGTAACGTCCTGTCATGGTATTTCAGCTTATTGTCTTCTGATCTCAGCCTGAACCTGAAAGCGCGAAGGTGCATGAAAAATAAAAATAACCACTTTATCAGACTTTTCTGTACCTTAAAAAAAGGGTTTGGGTCAGGGTAAGCTTGAGGGATGAGCAATAGCACTTAGAGGTTCTTATTTTTCCATGCGTGTTGTCCCATCCAAATTTTACGATGGTGAAAGTTGTCTGATTAATTGCCCGTTTTTCTGTTTGCACTTTGATAAATCGCTTTTACGCAGATAGTAAAAAGCACAGAAAACTTGGCAGATTCCTAACTGGTCAGTTATTCATCCGCTGTTTCTCTGTACTGAAAACAGACTTAAACACTGGAATTGTTCCCTTTTTTCCAGCGGGATAAACGCTGGCCTGAAGCACAGGAAGGTGACTGAGGACAGGGCTGGCTTGGAGCAGAGTCCTGGGCAGGATCGTGTCCTTGGGAAGCATCTTCCAAAATCTGTACAAACCTGCATTTCCAACCCTGCAAAGAAAGGATTCCCAAGTGACGGATCTCAGAGTAGGGAAAAATTAAAGTGACGTAGAGCTGGCCCAAACATTTCAACTTGCACCTTGTCTTTTTTCTAAAGTTTTAAGATGTCTTAAATGAATTTTTTGCTGCGTAAGGTAAAACAGGCCCCAGGCAACTTTAACTTGCATGACCAGCATTCGCCAACCTTGGCAGAAACACAAAGGTCGCATTTAACTTTTCGCACAGGCGAGCTATTGAACAAGGTCTGCTATGTATTAGGAATAACAAGGATTTTCTTTACCATCTATTGTGCAGGTTTCTTCTTTTCATTCATTCTTTCCTTCAGAGAATACACTGATTTCCTGTGAAACAGGTTCCCTTCACAAGACTGAATATAGCTGCTGATTCCTGTCCACCCTTAATGCTTCAGTGGGAAGAGCAGCTGATAGTTTGGAGTTTAAATGTGAATTTTACTTAAAAAAGAAAAAAAAAAGACTTAAAAAGCAATAGATAATGGGAAAATGTATTTATAATCCTGTTTGACATCTTGATATCAAAGAATGATGCTTATTGCATTGCTCCTGAGCTTCAACAATGTGTTAGGATTTTCTCTTATTAGAATATTAATTCATGTGAAAATCTAACATTTATGAACAGAAAGAACAAGTACAATGGTAAATTTGACTGTTCAGCAAGGCAAAATAGGATTTTCTTTTTTTGTGTGTCAACACGTTACGTACAACCCTAACTGGAACTGAAGGCTGGCCAGGAGAAAGGGCGATGGCATTTGGATTTGTCCCTGTCTGCCCAATCCCTGCAACTCACCAAGGGCACGTTGCAGTCGCCTGAATTTCTGACCCTTCTGGCAGGTGGGATTAAAATGGTGCAAGAACCCATCGTGGGTCATGACTACAACAATGTTGTGAGCGATGTCCTGTGAGCAAAACCCCGAGCAGAGCCGCGTGAGTTTGCAGATGCATGGAGGGGAGTAGCTGGATGAGGGGAACCGATATGCCCTATAAATGGAAATGTTTTAGGGGCAGGACCATGTCATTTTGTTGGGTGGCGGGAAAAAGAAATCTTCATTTCCTGCAACAAACTGCTGCATTTGTGTGCTGCCAAATGCTTGTGCTGTTATACCCTTAACCTCTGTCTGCATGGTCGGTCTCCAGGCATGGGAACCACTGCTGGACGTTGTCCCTTTTGGGGTGTTCTTGCAGGCGACATGAAATGGCTGGAGGTTCATTAGTCCTGAGAATATTATGACTATGCAGGAACACTTGTAATTTAGTTTTCTTTTATTTTCAAGCAGAAAGATAATGTTATCTGTTGCTTTTTTCCTTTATTTATAATGAAAGCCATATGGTTATGAACTAGAGTTTATTACTGTCAATAAGCTTGTGGAAGGCTAGAAGGAGGACTTATTACCTTTTTAATCAGCATTTTCTTTGTGCAAAACAAACGCTTGAATGAACCTGTAGCTAGATGCTGAGCCACAGCTTTGTGCTAAAGTGGCTGAAGTCTTTTTTTTTTTTTTTTACCTCATTTTAATCTCCATGAGGCTTTATGCTTAAGATCACTGAGCATAAACCACAACGTGTGGGTTTGGTAGCACCCACTTCCCGAGCGGTGATAAGTGATCAGGTCTGTGACAGCATATTAAAAGGCAACTGTATAGACAATGCTTTTTATTGCCTAATCGAAATATTCGGGGGTTTTACATTTTGCAAGGCTGACTTGCCAAAGGCTTCCTTGAGCTGCACATGCTGCTGCTTTGTCTGGCTTTTATGCCTTATTGAGTTCCATTAAAAGACAAACAAATCTCGCAGTCGTTAGGCACCTCGCTGACAACACCTGTCAGTCTGTCACTCCGCGTCAGGGGCAGATTCCGTGGAGCTTCATTTTGGCAGAATTAGGAGGAAAATAGAAAGAAACATATCTGGGCACCTGTTCTCAGCAAAGGTGTGATGGGATTATTATTACCAAAAATGAACTCGATGTGCTGCTCAAAGAAAGCGGATAAGGAGTACTGTTGCACTAATCAATGGTGTTCAGCATGTCCATGGATTTTTGAAACATTTTCCTGATTTTTCATCGGGAGGGGGCATCCGCATCGGAAACACTCAGTTATGCCCACCCTGGAAATGCGCACACAGACACGTAAACACACTGGAAACGCCCATTCTTCAGCAATTAATTGCCATTAACCTCACTCGTGTTTGTGACCTTGCAAAGTGAGTTACAAGTGCTACTTTAACCCCCAGAGGTTTCATTTGCTTTAGAAGGGCTATTAAAAGGATTAAAGATTAATTGTAAGGCTTTATTTCCAAGATGGAAAGGTTTATTATTGTATCGGGTATGTACACAGAGAGAAAACATCTTTTCTACAGAGGTAAAGGATTAAAGGGTTTGAAAGCAAACATTACAGATACTTTTTCTTGAAAAATTTGTGGTAGCTGTAAGTCTCTGGTTGTGTTTGGTCTTTTAACAGACATTATTCCAACAATAATTACTTAGTTACTTGCATGTTCAATGAAGCCTATGCAAAAACAATTTGCACTTTTGTCTTCATTTCTATTTTAAATCTTTCCTCGGTTTCAGTCTAATTTCATTCCGGTTATAGGGAAAAAATAATGGAAGAGACCTCCAGTAAGTCTGCATTACCTTAGCTCCCCTGAATGAAATGCCATTGCCCAGACCTGCAACTCCTGGAAGCCATGAGGAAGGGCACCTCGATGGGGATTTTTATGGAAATTTGATCATTCCAGGTTGTTCTGACCTTACTAATAGGAAAACAGGGCAATACTTGATAGTTTATGAAGTCTATCAGTTATGGATAAGTAAAATTAGGGATATATTCTTCACACGCATACAAAATGAGAGAAATCAGTACGTAGAGTAGGGAGAAAAGAGCAAAGAAGTTGTATCTGAGTAGAGCACGTTCTATGTGGCATATTTTCATATAATTGAATTTCAAATTCAACCTAATTCTTTTATTTCTGCTAATTCTTTTTTATAGACCTACTACTAGTCCTGACATGTAATTTTTCAGAACCGTAACATACCTGTTATGTATTATGTTTTCAATTAGGAATGAAGAAATCAGTAAAATATGAAGTTGGATGTTGTTTTGCAGTCTGAAATGTTCTTAAATTGACCCACCTTCATCGAAGCCGAAGGTAAATTGAGAGATGATTTCCCATCATGCTCCCACGGCAGCTGAATGCCCAGGAATTGGTTCTCATCCTGACTCTTAGATATTGTATGTGGTCCAGGACTTGCTTGGTCCAACTGCGCCATCAAGACATAAGCTAGCAAAGATAAAAAAAAGCTATCCAGCCCAAGTACAGTAGCTCTGGAACAGAAATAACAATCACTTCTGTAGACAGTATAACCTCTGCAACCAATGCTGAAAACTTTATTATTTAATCTCATCCACTCCCATGTCAGTGCACAAACCATTGTACACTGTTCCACTTGTTGCATCCAGGCAATGGGATCTCTTTTGTTTTTCCAGACTATTTTGTATTATTGTTGTTCCTCTCCTATTCAGTAGATTTCCTTTATTCAATGGATTTTTCATCTCCCCATTCTGTGCCACTGCTGGCCCCAGTGCTATGGTGAACCTCTTGCCTCTCTATTGGGTGTTTGTGTGTATCTACGTGGCCCTCATGCTCTTTCCATGCCCTGGGTGAGCCCAGGGAGGGTCACAGCATGTGTTTAACAGCTTGGCTTGTAAATATGACCTGAGCTGTGGAAAAATAACAGTAAAACTTCTCTTTTAATAAGCAACTGCCAGTTTGATTGCCATCGCCCATTCCCCAGCTCCCTCGTCTTCACGAGGCATGGTCCTCTCTCCCAGGGCGAGATGCCAATTTTACGGGGATATTATTGCTGACCTGAGATGAAGTTGGATGCAACTCTAAGAGCTGTTTCTTTACAAGAAAGGTGCCTTTGTGTCTGAAAGCAAACATTGACCCTCATGGCTCTTTCAGTGGAGTTTCACCTGTTGATCTTGTTTTCTCAGGAGCAGAATACCTGATCTGCGGAGGGAATAAAGGCTTGCTGTCGAGCCGTGTCTGGGAGCTTGGGAAACCTAGGGAGACATGCGCCTGATGCAGACCCGCTCAAGTCAGAGGGAGCTTTTGCATTTGTTTCAGCAGGTCGTGGCCCAAACCCCGTGTGATACGCTGAGACACAGCACTGCGCTCGGTAATAGCACCGTACTGCCCGTAACTGCAGGCTGCGGTGTATAAAAAGGCAAAGCTGTAGAAGCAAAAATACAAGCGGCTGCACAAGGGGTGGGACTCCAGGAGACTCAGCCTGAAGGACAAATTTGGTACCCTTTGAGAGATGGTCCTACCCCAAAATACATCACTGCCAATGGTTTTCAGGAGGCTTTATGACTTTACGAGGCTGTACGTAGTGAATAATTTTTCTATAGTTTTTTCATTTGTGTTTATTTTCTTTTATTTTTCCATAAATCTGAAACTTTAATAAATTTATTAATAGGTTTTAAAGTAAAAAGGGACCACACACTCCTTCTGATCTCTTATTATGCATGACATAGGCATAAGAACATCATGCAGCGATCTCTGTCCTGACATCAGTCATGATTCCCTTCCTGTCCTCCTTCTGGAGAGGGATTTGATGCAAAGCTATATTTATTAGGAGAAGAAAGACCTTTCCAATAATTTGTTAAATAATCCACTGTAAATAAGCAAGCAGAGAGCTTGCCTGATAAATGAGGGGATGCATATTACTGCACTTCTTCCAAAAATAGTGTTTTTGTGCACTTGGTCAGAGCATTAGATTTTCAATTCATTCATAAGATAGTGATAACTTTTATGAGAAATCTGAGGGGAAAAGGGGAATTCTGATTTGGAGTTGTCGTTCTATTGCCCATGGCTGCTGGCTGAGCCCAGGGGCACCCCTGGAGCCAGCGGGTCACCAAAGACGATGGATGTGGGTGCCATGAACGCAATGAACATGGAAGGACTCTTCTCTTCTACAGTAAGCCAGAGAGGAAAGGTTTTGTGCTGTACATTGATTTCTTAAAAATACAGTAATAATATTCCCAGTAATATTGCATGTGGGAAATGCGAGGGGAGGAGGAAGGACGGGCTGTCGGGTCCGTGCATGTGTGCATACAGCATCTAAAATCACTTCTGTTCACGTGGAGCACAAAGGGATTTTGCTGCTCAATATAAAGAGAGAAGAATGGACAGCAGAAGATGCATACCTTTATCAGTGCTGTGAGAATAAAGGCATTTTTAGGTTTGGTGTTCATAATGAAGGAAATAAAACATTGTTCCAGGATAGCCATAGGCTAGTATTTTGGCAAAATCAACAACCAAGAATATAATTTGGGGTTGACTAAGGTATTTGCTTTAATCCCCACTGAAAAACTGAACTCTGATTTAGCTTTCTATCTCTTTTCCTTTTAAAACATGGCTAAATTATGAAATATTGAAACTTTTCTAATATACCATTATGACCATCTCAAGATAGAACACTTTAGCTTATCAGAGTTTTTAATTTACCGCAGCTGTGCCTTTCCAGGAAATCTGACTTTAATTCCTGAGCAGTTCATTGTTATAAACCCATAATTTTTTCCGCAAACCTACAATTTCCAACTCCCTTTGCCTTCCCCTGATTCCCGCCTGCAAAATCAAAATTTCGCACAGCTCTAATTCCCCCGAGAGGCATCCTCTTGTGCTGCGAGTAGAGGAATGAGGAGGGTGATGACCAGCACGGCCACACCTGCATCCAAGAGAAGGGGATGGGATGGAAGTGGGTTTTACAGCGGTTGTGTAAGGTAAGCACCAAGAATTTATTGCGTAAGCTGTTCACGTTTATAAAATGTGCAGCTGTATTTATTATTAAATGGCTTTACTGGCATTTCAACGTGCAATTAATGCACCGTGAAAAGACCCAAAACTCTCTACGAGCATTTCCATGGCGTGCAGGAGCTGCTGTTTTGATGAATATGGGAGGGGAAAAGCTCCCCTGAAATGCAGCCTGTGAACACAAGATGGCACTTGGATCCCATGGACGGAGCAGCGGCCCAGCCTGGGGACATTTCCTACACAATAGGAGCACTTTATAGATTTTTATTGAAAAGCAGGAGAAACCATATGAAGATAAGGGGCTGAAAGACATGCGTTTGGCGTGATGCGTGGGCTGTATTTGCTTTTTAACGCACGCTGTTTCTGCTCGAGGTTGGGGTGCTGTTTGGCTGAGTGTTAACTTTGCGCTGTTTCCAGCAGCAAGGATGTGCGTGGTGGCTGTTGGGAACTTGGGATGTAGGTGCTGTGATCAATGTCACCTCTTTTGTGCCTGGTAAGACATTCTGGATGTAATTAACTTTTTTCTCCTTTGGGATTTTAGTTGCAACCATCAGTCAGGCTGCCATGTGCACCTTTGGTGTGGGGTTTCCTTTCTCGTTTGATCCTAAAAAGGGGTTTGTTCTTTGTTTACATGCAGTGCAATATTTTGGAGTATTTGAAGCCTACGATGGGCTTTCTGATTGGGATCCTGCTGGGGCTGATGGGGTGGTGGGTGTCCAGGGCAGGAGCCCAGCATCACCCTGCCAGCATCTCCCTTACAAATTTTTTGGGGCAACGTTTCGGCTTTTGCAGTTTGTGGTCTTTTTCACCAGCCCTTGATTTGGTTGAAGTTTTGTCACCAAGCGATCAAGCATTGCATAGGCAGCTGAACAGCTGCCTTACACCTCCACGTGTGGCTCTCCTGTCAAGAAATGGGAGATTTCTGACGTCTGTCCCTGTTTTGCCCGGTGTGACGCGGTCCTGCGGCCCCGCGTGCGTGTGGAGGTGCTCACCTCCACCGACCTGGCCACCCATCCCCACCATCTCCCTTCTCTCTTGGAGGCTCCCACCACCCTGGCACAGTCACTTCACTGTTACAGAAATGACCCCACTCCATGAAACCACCAACATTTCTGTAGAAATATCTAATGCCGTAATGCTAAATAATTCTAACGCTCCTGCAAATGGATGTGGTTTATTTTGCCATTAATATACATTTGTAATTTGAATTTGAATCTATTAACTTGTCCAGATTAATATTGTTGTTTATATTGTGACTCTGATCCTGTCCCTGGGCAGGGGAGGGTCAGAGAAATCAGCGTTTATTCGCGTAAGTGCTGGTGTGAAGGAGCAGGTCTCCCATTCCCCTCTTGTCCAAGTTGAAGGACTTAATATAAAGCCACAGAACTTGCGTGAGGTGGAAACAAAACATGCTTGGAAGAGGAAATGCAGCTACAGAATAATTTTTAAAAGGTAAATTCAAAATCTCTCTATTTGAGAAAAACGTGGCAAAAACTATGTCTTGTGCCATGGGAAGGGTGCTTGGTAAGTTAACGTGAAAAAGCCCACAATTTCCTGCAAAACCTAGGACAAAAATGTCAAACATTCACCTCCGCCTGCTTTAAATAGATTAGGCTTTTACTTATTATAATTACTATTATAATAAAGTAATAAATTCAATCTCAACCAAAAATTTTACTTCATAAAAGGAAAAAAAGGAATGCTAGTGATTTCACATTAGCATTGAGTTTTGACATGCTCATCCGTTACAATAAAAAATGCATAAAAGCTATGATAAACATAACTTTAAAAATGGAAATCCAGCGTCAAAAACTGCTGTGAAACTGTTGCTCCCTCAATGATCTGATTGTGCTGTAAATTTGATTGTGCTGTAACTTTCCAAAAACTATGAAAATATTTATGCATTTTTATTAGCAATTGTAAATTATGCAGAGTTTTTACTGTTGAGTTATAAGAGAGGGGAAGAATAAACATATGGTAGAGATCTTCAGAGTTCTCAGCATAGGAGAAACTAATGGTTATCCTTCACTTAATTAATGTCATGTTTAATAGCGTATTATTTTTCTGCAAAGATTTAGCACGCTCTCAGGGAAGGAGACGGAGATCGCCGATGGCTGGATAACCTTTTCTGGTCTCTTAGGAATAAAACTGCAGCCCAGGGTATAATGATTACTAATAACGAGGTATCTTCTCAGCACACTACTGCCAAATCTGGTAGACAAGAAAAACACGAGGGGAACACATGGCTGGAGCAGATTGGCCTCAGGAGTGACTGGTGGGACAAATTAAATAATTAAATCCCTGACAATGGGTCAGGTTTTATTCATTCCTTTATACTTGGGCAGTTCCAGAATGTGCCATTAATTAGAAGGGATTTTCTCTAGATTTACACCAATTTTAAATAGGAATTGATCTGCTGTCTAGTATAAGCCTGTTGTTCAGTGGCATACCCTTAAAACAGGGTGTTGCAGTCCTTTTCTTCTCTGACTTTGTGATCTTGGGTGTACTGCAAGCAGCTTATTTTATCCAGAGAGAGCCCTTGTCCTTTACCCAAACAGCTCTGCAGACACCGGTGACGGCGAAACGTGCGCTCACCCCAAATTCAAGAAGTGCAAACACAGCCTCATCCGTCTCTTAATATTGAAAACCCCATCCCGTCCTGCAACCGAAAAGGCAGCAGCTGCCCCTGCTGCATCTCCCCCTCCCTCCCCGCTCCCGCAGAGGCTCTGCCCGCGGTCGGGTCCCTGCATCGCTCTCGGATGTAGCTACACGCGGTGCACGCTGTGCAGCGGGCTGCGCATTTAGCTTCTCCTCTGATCCTGAGTTTTCTAGCAGCATATCTGACTTCCAGCTCTTCTTCACCTCCAGTTCGTAGTTTGCAGGCTGGAGGTCATTGCTAGGCGTTTAGCCGTTTCGCGGCAAACCGCTGCGTCAGCCGACAGCGTTTCGGTTTAGATCCTATTAACCAGGTTTGGGATATGGACCAAGTTGTGACTCTTCTGCCCTCGTGCTAGTCTATGGTTTGATGGTTCGTTTATTTAAAAAAAAAAGCGAAAAGCAAAAAAACCAAACAATGTACATGCAGTTTCCCTCTCTTTGCATCTGTCCATCCTCCGCTGTATTTCTACCCGCCCTCGCTTGTTTGATTCGATCAACCTACGCCAGGTCTAGGAGGATGGGTGCTGTGGCAGGTGATGCGGGAGGATGCTGGGACCATGATTCCCCAGCCTGAGCCCCGCCGTGGCCGGAGGGTCCCTGTGAGCACGGGATGGAGCCCCAGTGCCTGGGGTTGTTCAAGGCACCAGGGAAGTTTTGCAAGGAAAATCAAATCAGTTTTCTCCAGAAGGGCAGTGCAGATGATTACAGCCTGTATCCTCCTTTGCTGAGCTCGTTAAAAAGTTGCTGCGTTTCACTAGTGAAAACAGAGTTAGTCGGGAACGTGATGTTTAAGATGACTGTTAGGAGTTATTGCTCCAGCTGCATCACGCTGTGATGACGGTTCCTGCTAACTGATGTGCTCAGCTGCTTTCCTTTCCCAGGTTCGTACTCATTGTTTTCCTCAGTTTAGATTATTTTCCACTGTTCTGTTCTATCTTTCCCTACCTTCCTATTTTCAGATCAGCACTGGGCTAACGTGGAAATCCTGTTGCCAGCTGAAGCCAGCTTTGATATGTGGATCCGACGGATGATAAATAGGGCCAGCGAGGCACTGAGGAGCTTGTCATCCTGGCCTGGCTATCTGGTACTGCAGACAGACACGGGCCAGCTATTTTTTGATACGCCTCTGAATAAAGCCACTGAGCTGATTTGCAGCTCCACTGTCGGGCACCCATGTCAACTGCTGCAATCCTGGTGGGGGCAGCTCGTGTGCCTTTGGATGGAGATGGAAATTTTGGGGATGCCGATGCCGTGGCAGGATCATTTCCAATAATGTGGTAAGCACCATCCTTCTGATGTGGGAACAACCCCGGCAACATCCCAAGATGTTGGCCGTGATCTGCTCCCCCCTTGCACAAGGGTCCCAGTGGGGCACCTCTTCCACGTTCCCTGGGGAATCGTGTTCACCAAGGCTTGAGCTTTTGCGCTTCAGGAGCCCTGAAGTTACTTAATATTTAGTGGTATCTTAGGGATGTCATGAAAACCTTAAAATGTCTTAAAACTGGTGGAAATGGGCTTTGTTCTGTGTGAAAATGCTGGAGGGAGCAGGAGCTTATCTACCCACCAAGTGAACATTACACAAACCCACACCTGTATTTGCTGCAAAGGAGACAAACAGATCCTCACTAGAAGCATGAACTACTATGGAAAGAATAAAATCCATGTCCAAGCAAAGACTGCAAAGGAAAGGTGAAAATAGTTTAATCACTGTCACAGATTTCTGGTTTTAATAGAGAGGAGAAGCTGAAAACACTTAAGCAAAAATGATTGTTAACAGTGACAGGCTTCAGGTTCCTGACGGGTGCACTGGGGGTAGGGAGGTGGGATGAGGGAAGCAGGGAGTTTTGGACAGCCTGGACAGCCAAAGGTTACGGCAACTCTGAGTCCACAGGGTGCTGGTCTGGCATTTGGTAGATATCAGTCTTTCAATCAAACAGAATGATGAGGTAATCAAATGAAAAGAGAAAAAAGTCACTAAATATTTATCATGCATGAAGCCACCTTCAACCTGTCAAGAGAAATAATTGCAAAATGATGCAGTAACACCCGACTTGCTGCGATCTGTGTCAGCTCTAACTGGGGAGTAAATAATACACTGAATTTAATGGTTGGAGTTACTTGAATTCAAACGTTATTTTAATGAAATAAGTCAGCTGTCAGAAGTGCCAAAACATGCCATTATCACACAATCACATTCAAGTAAGGGCTTGAGCGTACTTTGCCCCCACAACTAATCTGTTTCCTCATCCCAAATTAGCTGAGGCAATTCTCTATCAGAGAGAAGTCAGGTCCGATCTTCCAGACGGCGAAGCAGGATTACCCCGGGATGGCTTGAAAATAGACACCTCAAATGGAAAGAAGAAAGTTTTTGGAAGTGCCTAGTTCTCTGCCCATATTTACGGGCTACTTTTTAATCTTGCTTTTATGTTGTTTTAGATATTCAGCCCCAGACGTTGCAAGTCTGAAAACACCTGATGGATGGAGACGTTTGAAGACATTAATCCACTTACAGGTAAGCAAAGGTAGAGTTTGTTTTCCAGCAAAGAGATTAAGGGATGTGTGCTGGTTTTGGCTGGG